>OY728146.1:187449598-188074598 GCA_963277665.1 Viscum album | reverse complement strand
AAAGTTTCTTTTAAATCATCTCAAACCGGGTCAGCTCACCAAGTATAGTCTTTGAACGTGTCACATATGTTACTTTTAAGATGCCTCCCCACGAACGACCAGCTAGAGCCACGAGAGTTTTACGTACTGATAGGCCGCTGATTGACGAGGCCTCAGTACAAGTCCCTCACACAGTTAACACACCAGAAAGTGTGCACACCGCTTGAGCGCATTTCATGAGTTCCAGTGACAGTGGCATTCGAGGTTTCGAGGCAAGTTGGATTTTCAGACGGTTGGGCACTGGCTAGAGTTTGTAGTACGAGCTTTCCACATAGCAGGGATACCCGCTGACTTGATGGTGTACCAAGCAGTTAGTATCTTTCTGGGAGATGCGGAGAGGTGGTGGCGCCAAATGCTCCAGTTTTGCGACGAGACGACCTTCACCTAGGGAAACATTCAGACTTTTTTCAGGGTGGAGTTTATACCAGCGATTGTACACTCTGAGCATACTCAAGAGCTTATGTCCTTGCCATAGGGTTGTCCGATCGTAGCGGAGTCTTCTGCAGATGGAAGTAGGCAGATGACACAGATGTCCAAGCGGACTAGGCCAACATGTGGGAATCCCCGGGATACTGGATTGGTTGTGTGAGGCACATGAAACAGATCTTTCCATATGAGGAGCAGGAAGAGCTATGAATACAGAAAGCAGGGTCACTTGGCTCAAGACTGCCCAACCTGTCTAGCAGATGAGCAACAGGAAGTAGAGGAAACTACCAGACCGGGGCGGAGGAGCTGGTCGTACAGCCTGTCGTGTACGATGCTTCGAGGTGTCTCCACCACCACCACCAGGAGGTCCACCCCGACCGCAGGGAACAGGTGGATATGGGAGAGCACAACTTCAGGCAGCTGAAGCATACGACTATGAAGCTCGGGAAGCAGGTGGACAAGAGTGAGACTAGTTCTAGGCATAGAGACCTTTGTTCATGGTGCTTTTAGTTTCAGTGTTGTTGTTTTTGTGTTTGCTTTGTGTCTTTGTACGTCAAGCTACAGTAATAAAAGACACTTATCTTTTTGACGTTTACTTCCCTTTCATTTCTGTATGGTTGATACTAAAAGGTTCTGGTTAAAACTGTTTACTTTACCCTCACTTGTGAGATTCCTACTAGAGGAGACCTAGTAACCCTACAATGATGCCGACAGTGTGACTCAACCCTTGGAGGCGAGAGTAACGTTTGGAACTTTTAGTAGTAGAGTTGAGGAGTTACGACGTCATTCAAGACATGAATTGTACCATTCATGTCAGGATTGACTTTATTAGGAAAAGAACATGGTTTATCTAGGGGACGATATCAGAATTATCTTTTCAGCATAGGAGAAATATCAGTAGCTCTTGTTGAACTTAGACGAATAAGGGTGGAGATGAGTTCTTACAATTGGCTAGACTCTCCCATTGTTCGTTGAGCAACGGTTTATGATTCTCTCCAACCCAATACTCTCAGGTGAATCTTCTCTCAGAAGGAATTGAACCTAAGTCAATAGTGATGGCTTGACTTCCTCCCGAACTATTTTTTCGAGGTAGTTTATACTCCTCGGAAGGGGAACGTTGTAGAAGATGCTCTTAGTAGGAGATCGGGCATTCAGATGTTAGGAGTGGCGAGACAGCAGATGGATGCATTTCAGATGTCCTCTGTGGATAGTGATGGAGTTAGCACGTGTAGATCCTGAGATGGTTCAGGCTACGACAGAGAAGGTGAAGATCATCCCGAAGTGGACGAAGACCGCACAGAGCAGAATAAAGTCCTATGCTGATAGGAGATGGAGACCAATGGAGTTCGAGGATAGAGACCACGTTTTCTTATGGGTCTCACCTCGATGAGGTATACTGTGATTTGGCTGGGGTGGAAATTTATCTCCGTGCTTCATCGGGCCTTTGCGGGTCCTCAGCAGATTAGGTGAGGTGGCTACCGCATGTCCCTTCCTCCTTAGTTGCACCGGGTGCATGACGTCTTCCACGTATCTCAGTTGAGGAGATACGTGCATGACCCAACCCGCATCATTGATCATGGGGAGCTGGAAATCGATGACAAGGCTACATTCACGGAGGTCCCGGTGGAGATCAAGGATCGACAGGAGTGGGTCCTATGTGGATGGTCGATTCCACTGGTGCACATTTGTTGGTAGAATGAGAACATGCAGGTGAGCACTTGGGAGCGGGAGGCTCAGATGCGTGCTTGGTACCTTCTTTAGTCTCCATAGTTTGTGTTGTAGTTTTACGGGGACATAAATACCTGAGATGGGAGTAAGGTAAAGACCCAGAAATATGAAGGAAATATTTTTTCTTAAATACTTGTGAATTTTACGAGTCTTTTGCTTCTGACGTCACTTGATTCCGAGTCCCGGTGTGCCCGGAATCAATTTCCGAAGTTTAGTTCAGGTACGTTCAATAAACGAACAAGCGGATTTTTCTATATTTTGAACCGGTGCTAAGAACTAAAATATGAGGGAACTGATGAACTCACAGTGCCAGTAATTTCTTAAAGGTACCTTTACCGTAGTTGCGTTTTATGCGGGTTGTAAATTATTAATTGGGGATTTAGTTTAAAATATATAAAATTGTTAGAACAATTTTACTTATATCTAATGTTTTTATATCCTACAAATGGGAGTTAATGGTGGGACCCACACCCACCTAACTACCCATGTGTGGATATTTGTGAGGTGGGTCCCTCCCGAGCCCCAACCTTTCACCTCCCCCAAAACTCCCAAAACTCCCTTCAATTAATTGGAAACCCCTTAATTAATGTGACCCTTACACTTCCTCTCTCTCCCTCATAAACTCTTGACAACATAACTTAATTAATGAATTGAACCTCTTCAATTAATTAATTATGTTTTTTGAATTTTTAATTTTAAATTTCTTGTGTTAATAAAATAATATAATTAGCCTATTATTTTAGTTTAGCACATATTGCGTTGGGAGAGATTTGAGAGAGCTCTTGTGTAAAAGGAGAATGAATTTCTTCCATTGTTGAAGAACATCATCCTCCCCCGAAGAACAACGCACCTTCAACGAATAACGACTCGGATAAGAACGTTCCACATTCCTCCAATCTTCTACTTCCTCCGCATCAAGGGAGGAAATACAACTGCGCTGAACTCTCCAATGACAACGGTTCTCTCTAGGCATTGATGGAGCGGCAACTCTTTTCGCGTCTACGACGAACGAACCATAATCGATGTAGGGGTTTAATTTGAGTATGTTTATATGCCAATGTTCTTCCCTTCTAAAACAAATAACGCGGGTCAACCCATTATCAAGTGGATCCGTAGATGTTTTCTTTTGCAGGGGAATTGTAGGGTGGTTTGTTTCAATTTTATTTGAATAAAATTAATATTTGTTCTACGTGAAATCATGAATATCTATGGCCAATTCATAATGCCTGACGCGGAGGGTGCATGCCGAACAATCATGGCCTGACGTCCCTCCGCATGTTGTTTTTATGTGCGCGGATTGACGGGTGACGACGAAACAGGGCCGAGAAGACCGCTGGTGCAAGCAGAAGCTAAAACAGTCCACCGGAGCAACTCTGGTGGCCCATGAAACCTCGAGCTGGCATGGGTCGCCGGCGCGGCATGGCCGGCGACTGGAGGCGGCATCGCCACAACACGCCGCAGGAGAAGATCCATCACGGTGGCGACGTGGTGGATCCCACCGCCGTGCGGGATCCTGGATGATTGGGGGCAGCGCCAGCTGGCACCGCCGGTTACAATTAGCACCCTCCACCTGCACCGCGTAACTGCTAGGCCCTGCCGGCCGGGCCGTGCCCGACCGCACCAGCCCCGTACCCGGTTCGGGTCAACCCGGTTCGGACCGACCAAGTGTCGGTTGTGCCGGGTCAGACCGGGCCCGGATCCCCGTTTTCAGACCGTTTTCAATTAATCTACCACATCATGACCTACGAACCTCTGATCGACACAATGTCAGTTGAGTATGAATATTTGGATCGAGATGGTCATTTCAGTATATTAAACTCAAGGTTTTGATGATGTTTGTGTATGGCTGGGTTGGTTCGAACCCAAAACCAACCGAGCCCTCGGAGCGGAAACAATTATAACTTAATGATCGGATGTCCAATTCACGTGCCGTCAACTACGTTGGATCCCTCTTGATGCGAATGTTCACTTGAATTACTCCAAATTATCTTTGTATGTAGTTGGAGTATGGTTGGGTTGGTTTTAGCTTAAAAACCAATCGGGCCCCTTGAACGGAAACGCCAAAAACTCTCAGACCGGATGTTAGTTTGACGAACCGTCACCCGCGTTGGTAATATCGTTGAGAAACGGTTCCTTTGAGTATACCCCATGGGAGTTCAGGGTACATTTGAGATACGTTTGGGTTGGTTCATTCACGAAACCAACAGGGCCCCTGGAACGGAAATGCTAATAGCTCACTGACCGAGAATCTGATTGACGCGTTGTCTGTTGCGTTGAGACCCCTGTGACATGGCGGGACTTTGAAATACTTCCTCATGAGATTACGTGACACTTGGAAATAAGCACCAGTAGCTCATGGAGCATACCCTCCCAGAGAGGAGCGTATGGAGTACGGAGACCTTGTAGCTGGCTGAGAACTGATGAATGCTTGTTCGATTCTATTCGGAGTGACTTGACTAGCCCAGTGCGGAGCACTACTGTGTTGGGGTGGCAGACCCATGGCAGAGGAGCGCTACTATGATGGGGCGGCAGACTCACGGTACTCAACAGAATGAGCACCTTTTAGGCTATGAGGGGGTGTGCATGGTTGTAGCGTCATACCCATGGCAGGGAATCGCTACGGTGTTGGGGCGACAGACCTGCGGTACTCGACAGAGGAGGAGTACCTTAGCATTCTAAGGTATGTGAGTAGAACCTCAGAGTCGTGATAGGACTCCTGTGCTCGACATAGTAGGAGTTCTCTAACAGCCGTGTTTTTTACATCAAGAATAAAAACCATGTTTTGAGCTGAGTCAATGACCTTTGTGTTTTCCTCATGATTGAGATGGGTTACTAGATAACTTTTGTATATGTATGGTAATATACCTAAGTAAAGGTTTTCTATTGAGATATTTCTTTGTGTTTTATCCTTTTTGGATTTAGTGAGGCCTTGAGGGTCTTGGGGTCCCTACTGTGTATCATTATACTCACCCCTGCACGGGCTATGCCCGCACATCGTTGTGTGGGAAGCAGACGGCGGACAACACTGACCGAGGTAGAGTGTATGAAGTCTGGACGGTACCCGGAGGTTTACACTCGGTGTGACGACACACGGAGAGGACTGATAGACGCAGAGTGCTGAGGAGGACATTTGTACCTACCTTTTAGGTATGAACCCGGAGGACGGTCCAGGAGCTGCTTCACTACTTAGTTGTTAGTCTTTTCAGTTTTACTTCCTTTCAGTTATAGCTATACCTTTCTGTTGGGCTTTTATTACGGCCCTTTTGTACCTTCAACACACTTGTTATACTTCTTTACTTAGTGTTTTCTTCCTCCTATACTCCGGTTGTGTGTGTTTACGTATAATAAAGGCAATGCCTTCCCTTTTTATCGGGATTTACGCCTTTGGTGCTAGTCGCCATTCCCTGGCCTATGGAAGGCAGGATTGGGGTAGTCACAGCACGGGACCCAAGGACGGGTCGTGACAATTTATATATAAAAATGTACTTCAATTCATTTAATTATGATTAATATTTATATAGTTTCAATAATGTCATCTTTTGATTGAGAAAAATGCATATCTTGAAAACCCATTTTTTTACACATTTGTAAGTTTACATTTAAATTAAAATATAATAATTCCAGGAGTATAATTTGAGAAAATTTATTCCATGTTTTGTATCAGAATAATTCATATCATTTATTAATATCATCATAATGTTTAACTAAAAATAAAGGGAAAACAAAAAAAATTAATTACCACAGTTAAAGTTAAAACTGTTTTACCGAGGAGATAAACCAACTATATATTAACTAAAAATGACAAAATAAACTTGATATTTTATTCTTATAGAATTATTTAGAAAATATATCTTCAATGGTTCTAAAATGTGCCATTTTGGATATATTTTCCATGACAAAAACATGGGATAAATTCATTATTTATACAAATTCTAAATGCATTCTCTCCCGTACATATTAAATGCCACCCCCAATCATATCCTATTTTAACTACAAAAACAAATTATATTGGTCAATAATTACCCAAATTAAATCCTTAATTCAATTATATAATCTTACGATACATTATTTATTCATAATTCCAACATAGAAAGGCATTTGGTGAAAACATAATGAAGTTATTCGAAGAAGAGGCAACATCTTTAACTGAACATTTTATTTTATTTCTTCTTAAATGTAAACAAAATATTATTAAAACATGGTTATATAATAACATAAGTATATTAAATGTACTTATATTATTTTATTTTAGGCAATGACCAACTAACATCTCCTCTATTAAATGAGAAATGAAACTGTAGATCGTGTGTATAACGGACTATCGCCTCACAAATTGAAGTAATTAGATTTCTATCACTGCCTATCATATATAGATATAATGATTTATATATTGTTTATATATGATATTTTTTATCTAACTTTTTTAATCATAATATTACTTATATCTTCTTACTTTCTATTACATACGGAATATGATAGTGTTACTCCTGTGTACGGCATACAACCACCTCACAAAGCGATGTGATTCATTTATTACTTATGATTTTCATGGAAGGTAATAAGTTTTAATTAAAGTTTAATGTATGGTATTAATTAAATATTAAAAAAAATCAAATAAATGTATCATATAATTTCATACCTTATCATCCTTTTAAAGAATGAAAATGTCGTTCATGTGTACGATGGACTACCAGCTCATAACCAATAATCGTGTTGGTTTCAAAAGATTTATTTATGTACAAAAATATAAATATTTAACAATTATTATTCAGAATATGATTAAATAATAAGATATTTACCTTATTCAAACAACAAATGTAATTTTAGACATATGACATGTTAATCGTTAAAACATCCACGTGAAATTATTTCGTTAAGTAATTGAATATATAGTGGTAAAAAAATAAACTAAATTGTAAAATTGAAAAAATTTATTAACAAATTAATTAAATGACATACTTTTATTATTCAGTAATGTAAGGAATGTATAAGATGATTCGTGTTCGAGGTATGGGTTTTCGTCTCAAAACATTTTACTTTGAGACATAAGTTCATTTATTAACATAATTTATTTTATATGGTTTATATATTTCCACATTAAATATTATATCATGAATCCTTCATACATAATAAAATTTTAACATACAATTAATTCCCTTCATTTCTATGGTGATGACTCAAAAATTACTCTAGCGGTAATGTTTTTGTTTCAAAATAATTTTAATCAATATTTTTTAGGCTTGCATTTCCAGTTTTTGAAATTATTTGATTATTTTCTTCATAAAACAATTCCAATTTTTTATCCACAATTTTTTCTTGAAAATTTCATATAATATTACCATTTTATTCTCTTTGGTGATTAAAAATAGTGAGAAAATGTTTGTAAGAAAAATCGACTTTAGTTCTCTCTTTGATTGGAAACCCTTTCTCATAAAAGTCAATGATTTCTTTAAAGTGTTAAAAAATGTTTTTATCTTATCATATTATTTTTTAAAGTCATATTTTTCCCTTTATTACTTTTAATAATATGATTGAAAAGGAATAATCTATTTTTTTTCTAAATGAATGGATTTGTAATCTTTTTACACCAATGTGAAGGGAATGTTTTTTTTAACTTATACGACATGTATGAAATTTACCTCCATCTTGAAAACTCAATTAATTGAATTTTTATTTTTAAGTTTCTACGTTTATTTTTGAATAAGTTTAAATATATATTTTTTTATAATTTATTTATTTTTTTCAAAAGTAATTTTTAATTTTCAGTTGTTATTTTCATAAATAATGCTTTTAATATTTTTAACATTATTTCAATTCATCAATGATAACAACCTTTAATGTTATGAAATGGTTATAAATAATATATATATGTATATTATATATATATATATATCACTTAACATACCTTAATTTTATGGGCAAATACATGCCTTATGATCATTTATCAAATCCATTCATTAGGGGATTTACATTGATTATAATAGATAGTACGATTACATAACACATTTTTATTCAATGGGTTATTATTATGTTATTCATTATGATTAATTTCAATTATATGGGACACATTGATCCTGAAAATTTTATGATTTGTGTAACCAGATAACACTATAATGGATTGTATATTGCATTTGTCTCATGAGGCATAATGTATAGAATTAGATATTAAACATAATCCATTATTAGACATTATCCAAAATGAGATATTTTCTACTTAGATAGCCTTGAATAAGGATATTATCAGGTTTTTTGGTTTTTTTCACATTTCTTATGGTTAAATGATATTATGATACCATTTTCTTTATTATATATTTCCATGTGATGACACATTTACCATCTCTTTTATGATATCATGTTATACATTTGAATCGCATGTTAGAGTACCTTATAATGTTTATTTCTATACTGGGATGTTTTCCTATCCCATTCTTTCTATGTGTTACTCATGTTATCTATTTTAATATTTGGAGATCAAAAGGATTTAAGTGATTATTATAGATAATAAAACAAATAATGATTTTTTAGCCTCACTTTGATATATTATGAAACAAGTTCTCTAAAGAAATTGGGCCTTTATGATCCTTGCGTTATATTAATTGATATTTAAGATTATAAATCTTATATTAATATGTGTAAAAGGATAGATCTTTATAAAAAACATATCATTGTCACTTGGAATTGAAAACTTCTCTTTGTTTTGAACACTCATAAATTCTTATAGTTTGAGGTTAGAGATAAAGTGTTTCTCACATATGTCTAGAGATAATGATCATGCTATTTGGGATGAAGGAACTGAAAAGTACCTAATACATTGACCCCTTTGAGATTCTTGATCGCATCGTATCTGTATACTATAAACCAGCACTCCAATGAAAATTTTGTTAGGTAAATGATGTGTTCCATGATTCCCTCTTTAGGGAGTATACATGATACCCATGATTTGTCTAGAATCTGAAGGTGGTGTGGTTGTAGAATTATCTCTCATATGAGGAGAAGCTGATGAAGATCATGTACCATTGAGATAAATTTCTAGGAAACGAGACTTCCCACATTACCCATTTAGTATGGTGGAAACATATGTATGAGGACACAATATAGGAATTGAAGGAAGAAATGAAATAGAATTACCCTTATCTTTTTTTATAATAATGGGTTTAATGAAATTTAAATGGTGACATTTTGTAGGGGGTATATTACGACCTAGTATTATATTGATGGAGTTTTAATTTATATTATTTAAATATGTTATATATAGTAGTTTAGTATTATATTATTCATAAAAAAATGTGATAAAAACAAAAAAAAATATAATACTGACTTGAAATTTTTATTTAGATAATAAATATATCTATAAGAATTGAAATAGGATATACACGGCCCCCTGGAATGATCACACTCAGGATCAAAACTAAAGAAATAAAACAGAATATCCGTAAATAAATATTAAATTATTAATTGAATATATTTATAAGCGTGAGATAAATATATGTGAATGAATAATAGATAAAATATTCTGTTTTTATAGAATGTAAGGAACCCATATGTCTATTAGAAATCTAACCATTGGAAAAGTAATCTGACAGTTGGGAATAGTATCAGGATTGTTAGAATGTTATCCTTATCCACAAAATTGTAATGTTATATTTAATTTTATTTCTGAAATGAAAATATATAAATTTATGTCATGTTACAAATAAATAATTTGTTTTTAAAAAATGATAATATAAGTGATTGAATATATTTAAAAAACCAATATTTTGTTTATATTTTTAGGATAAATATCATAATTCCAAATAAATTTTATGTTTATAAAACGAATCAATAAAATAATATTATGTTTAATAATAATGATAATATAATTTTATACGTCTATAATTTCATTTTCAAGGGATCGTATAAATTTTTATAATATTAAAATTAGTATTTTCTAAAATAAATAATTATTTTATTTTTAAAATTAATTTTATAATATTTATAAAATTATTTTTAAAAAATTATTTCATTTAATGAATCTAAATATCAAAAAATGGTATGGGATTTCATGATTTATCTAAAATAGTTGAATTATTTGGGAATAATAAAATATAACAAAATACTATATTTAATATTATAAGTCATGTATATGAATTAGTGAGTCATAATTGATGTAATTAACCATAATCTCAAATTTACACGAATTAATTTATTTATATAGTCATAATAATCAAAATTATTAGTATTCTTTATAAAAAATAATAAACTAATCAATAATAAATTCAAAACACTCCCCTCCACCCCTTATAAATTCCACTCCTCCCCACCCCTTATCCATACACTTTCTAAGAATCTACTCTTTCCCATATTCTATATAAATATCTCTGCATCCCTATATCAATGTACCTGAATTTTTTATCTTCATAAAAACCATAAAATATTATTTTATGGTGTTTTCTAAGAGAGAACATACATAAAAGTAATGTTCTTAATGGAAATATCCTGTAATATTATCTTCTTCTACATAAATATCAATTAATCCCTTAAAAATGACATTATGAATCCGTTATAATAAATAGACTGTAATTTTATTGTGTCAATTTAATATCATTTGTCAAACCCCTTTTTATTTAATTATAAAATGAAAATGATTGTTCACATTATTGTGGGTTCACCGCCCTCTTGAATATTATACATTGTCTTTCTCTGCTACCTTAATCAATGGTTATAGAAAAACTATTAGGGTTACAGATGATTATATTAATTATATAATAATTTATATATTGATTTTATGTGTATTAATAATTAGTGAAGTAAATAAAATTAAGCTAGTTCATGACGGCTGTTGAGACTGTCTTAATGAACTGACCTTATGTAAATAAAACTTATATAAAATGAATTATCCATATTTGAGAACACATATAAAAAATTGAATCCATTTAATCATTTTAAAAGAAAATTAATATCATATTAGGTCACCTATATATTATCATCCCCATTTGGAAAGAACATCAACAATTATTCACAAACTAAACAAACTTTGGAATCGTGAAACTAATAACCTAGGGACATTAAGAATTAACATTGTTTCATAACATAATTATTTTAAATGAAAATAAAATTATAGTAATAGGTAAAATTTAAATAAAAATGGTTCTTAATAATTTATTTAATAAATTTTATTTTATTTTTCTGGATGATAATTTATTATACTAAAAGATTCAAGGACTATGGGTAAGGGAACTCTACAAACCACCCCCTTTTATTAGATATGAATTTTCAATCAATACCCCATCATCTAACTATATTTAATTTTATATAATTATTTTGAAATATATATATATATATATATATTCATCTTACATATATAATTAAATTATTATCCCTTTCTTTTCTAGGGTTATACATGCCTTCTGTTTGTTTCATTATACCTTATTTAAAATCAAAACCAATCATGGTGAAATTTTTTATCCCTTGATCCTCTAAATTAAAAAAATCTTGTAGTCTTTTAAAAACACATGATTTCATAAAATAATAACTATTTTAGGGTAAACTAGTTTTCTCTACCTACGGTTTCAAATAAAAGTGTATACTTTTTTCATTTTAATTGTTTTACTAATTCCTAAAAAAACCATTTTAAAAGTTTTATTTCGATACCCAATTCACCACCATTTCTTATGAATATTAACTAAATTATTTCAGTACTGGAGAAATATTACTATTTTTCAAATATTAAAAATAATATTAATTAATTCCCTTTTCTATTTTTTATTCTTATGATATATCATATGATTATGATTTGTGGCCAAATTGTAAAACCCATTTTGTTCCATGGGACATTTTTATCCTCATGCAGCACATAAATATATGTACATTTTATAAAGGGTTCACAATGATAGTGAGGCATTGTATTGGTTAGTGTTTATATCTCATGACATTATATATATTAGATTAAGATGTAAAACTAAATCCATAATGGGACTCTATGCTCCGTGTTTAGATGTGTTGGTAGTGAGATTTGTGATATGTTTATGACATGTCTTATATAGATTATACATTACTATGTTATCATGATTATATGATTCCATATAATTAATATAATTTCTATATGTAGTCATTCATGTACCTCTTCCCATATGATATCATTTTATACCATATTACTCATATGTTGTGCTCATTTATCATGTGTATTCACATACTGGGATTTATAGCTCACCCCTTTGGTATATATATTCCCCAGGTTATACTATGTAGTTTTAAAAGATCAAAGGGATTTAGGATAGCATTATGAAGTTTAATATATTGATGTTTTATTTTAGATTCATTTTATTGTTTATGAACCTAGTCTCCAAAATACACATGGACACCAGATCCATGTGATTTATTTATTAGATATTTATGGTAATAATCACGTAATAATATAACCCCTTAGAATCCTTTTTTAATATGAATTATATTTGTACTGTGAATAATTTTATATTGGTGAAAAATAATTATTTTATAATTTTTTTAATGGTTTATGTTTATGGTTAGTAACCACATGGTTTTCAAAACCCACAAATTCCAAATTCTATTTTTAAACGTACTAAAACATTTTATGGTCTTAAAAATTTATTTGGATCTTGGTATGGATGTTTTAGTTTATTTATTTTATCAAGTATTTTTTATTTGTAAATTTCATACCAAAAATTATTTAATTTAACTTCATAAAAAGATATTTTTATAGTTTGAATTTATTTTTATGATGTGTTTTTTGGATCCCAAAATAAAAAATTATAAAAATAATTTTCAGAAATCTTTGACAATTAAATTTGATTGAAGCATGGATGGATTGTTAAAAATTTATACATAGTTTTAAATTTTTTTAAAAAAGTAATTATAAAACATTTAAATTAATTAAAATACAAAAAAATTACAAAAAATATTTGAACATGAAAATATTAAGGTACATTATACTCCTATGAGTTCCAATATTAAGAATAGTTTGGATGAAGATGGTGAACTAGTTGAAAAAAAGTTATATAGAGGGAATATTGGATGATTTATATGACTAAATACTAGTAAACTATCTATTATGTTCCCATTATTTTCACATGAAATATTTCATGAAAATAGAGAATATTTACTTTTAACAGCTGCAAAATGAATTTCTAGTTATTTTAAATAAAATATTTCTTTTTCCATAGATTTTCTTTAAAATAATATGGATTTTATTTACTTTAATATTAATATACTATATTTTCTGGGAGAATATTAGATAGAATGTGTACATTATAATCCTACTACTTCGTGGGAATACAATTTTTTTCTTGGTCTAGTAATTAGAATCACTCGGTTTCATTATCAAATAATAAAGTTAACCTCATTACAGTTCATAGTTTTGATGAAATAGTGTTATTAATATAATTAACTATAATAAAATTTGTATTGAATTTTTATAAATTGCAAATCAAATGTGATAACCTTTCTTCTATAAATGTTTCAAAAAATACAATAAGTTATTCGAGGAAAAGAACATTGATCTAAGGAGTCATTCATTAAGGGATCACCCAAAAAAGGGAAAATACAGTTAGACATAATTGGTATTGAAAATCTATTATTAAATATTTTTACTAATCATGGGACTGATGATCAATTTGAATTTATTAGAATCCAGTTCGGTCTATTTTATTTTACATAATTTAATGCTTATTAAGACATTATTTAGTTAAGTATTTTAACTTTTTTTCATATTCATTTATTAAATAGTTGATTAGTTGTTTACACTACTTTAATTATGATTTATTTATTTAAATTTCCAATCATGTTTTTTATTGACACATATCCTTTCACATTATTTTATTATTATTTACATTAATCTTATCACTTCACTTGTGATGAATCTTTATATTACTCATAAGAGAATATATCAATTTTGGGTTCCAAACCATAACCATTTATAGATCTCCTAGTTTCTTCATCATTGAATCAAATCCATTCTCACTCTAAACCTAATCCATCAAAAAAATAACAAAAAATATTTCATTAGCGATGATATAATCAATAATATATGACGATACTATATTTGTAAAATCCATGGGATCTAGGGTGTTGCGTATGGTGTTGAGTGGAAAAGCTATGGATTTTAGTTGGATGGAAAAAATGGATTTTTTGAATGGGTTAATTTATTTCGATGTTTATGACTTAATATTTAATTAGAAGAGAAGAAAAAAAATCAATGAAAATGAGGTAAAAGAGTTTTATAAAAATAATAAGTTTACCATCGATAGAAATTAGGACATGGTTCTCTCAAAAGTAAACACTTTTAACATTAAAATGTCATGGAATGAGTTAGATAATTTTTTTTCAACTTCCCCATGAATATTTTTTTTAATTTTAGAACCTCTCTTGAGAGTATTAATGATGTTATATATGAAAAAATATTTACATCACTTTTTTTGGAGACCCTTTTACTGAGAACAAGAAAGTGAAGAACTTTGAGCCTGAGGTAATGATCTGGTTAAAGTTCTATCCAATTTCTAATTATCAGCCTGTTGGAGAGTTCACAAAATATATTCATATATATATATATATATACACATAATCTTATATTTATTTAGAATATGTTGAATCTAAATTAATATATATTATGTTATATGTCTAATTTTTATAATATTATTTTTAAGTTTCTATCCTTTTGAAAAAATCATCACTCTTATGTTTGAAAGAGTGAAGATAGATATTAGTGGTGTGATAGGACATAATATCCATGTTTTGAAAAAAATAATTTTATGAGTCTATAAAATGAGTACAAATTTTGGGATCCCTATCATGAATAATATTATGACCTTTGTAACTAATGATTTGGAAGTTAACCCTTATCACATTGAGGGAGATAATTTATCAAGAGATATTGTTGTTGTAGGATGTGATTGATTTAAAACTTATATCCATACCACGATGGATTAACATTATGAACTAATGAATAATTATAATCTTTCAGTGAGATTTTTATTTATGCAAGTAATCTTCAATAATATTTCTTACCCAACTACTACAATGAAATCAGTTTTGGTTGACCCTATTGTTGATGAAAGAGTTGAATTTTTAATGAAAATAATCTTGTAGAAAAGTCATGTAATTTGTTTGTTATTGTGATTGAATCAAATACCTTAATTGTGCTACTATTTCACCTAATTATCTTTTAGTGGTGTTTCATGACGATGATCCATTGGAAAAATCTTCTCATACTACTCCAAGATATGTTTTGAGATCGGTAGTGTTTCCTATCATCATAAAGATGTATATTTTTGATATTAGTTATAAAATGGCGCTTTTCCATTTTAAGGGTTATTATAATTTTTTGATAGAGACAAAAATAAAAGATATTTTGGATATGAATTTTTTACCATTTGAAGAAGTAAATGTCAATAAAGGTAGTTTTTCAGGTGTAAATATTTCTGGTTTAGAAGAGGGAGATGATGAAGAAACAACTTGTTTGAGGAGAGTGCTTACTACTGAACAATAACATGAATAAGAATAAGAGTAATTAATTGGAGAATGTTATACATGAGTAAAAGGGTTTGAAATCACTGAATCAGTCGATCATATTTGATTCATTAGAGAAATGATGTTTTCAAATTATGATTATTTGTATGGAGAAAAGGCTATTTTATATATTTATCTTCAAGTACTAAGAGAAGATATTATCACCTTGGAGGCTAAGATGCATAGAAAAGAATATATTTATTCTATGAAAAAGAAGAAGTTCTCTAAATTTTATTATATCAAATGGATCCCCTATTCACGAGTTATGAAACCAATTTTTACAGATACACCAGGCTATTCATCTATTCATATTTTCATGGAAGAAAGTATTTCCTTGGTAGATCAACTTTAAATAAACAGATTGATCGAAGTTTATTAATGAAATTTAATTCTTGGATTATGGAATATTTTTAATAAATGAATATTAATTTTTTCTCTGGGATTAAGTGTTCTCAGGTTTTCAATTATAATTATTTTAATAATCAATCCAAAACTTTTCATGATCACATTTGGTTTGTTAAAGAGAATAATGTCTCTCTAAATGGGACTTTAATAGAGAAGATGGATGTATCTTAGTTCCATCAGAAAGTACAAGAGAAAATTGACTATTTTATTGATGATAATTATAAAGACACTATTCCTAGTAGCCCAATGCTAGAGGGTTCTTTATATTATTTCCATAAGATATAGGTGATCACCTCATAAAGGACCAAATATTTTATTAGAATTTCTAAAATAGATAGATACATTTATCTTATATTTCATTCAAAAAAATTAAATAAATCATTATGAAAGATAATAATTTTACATCCTGAAACTCATTCAATGATTCTATATTAATATCCCATGGCAAGGAAACAATATAACGGTGAGCTCATATAGTAAATAAGATTTACATAATTTGGAAGATACCATGATTAAATAATTCATAATCAATAAGGCATATTTAATATGGTAAATTATATATGTGAATATACGTCAAAAATAATAAATATCTTGAACATCATGATAATATAATGCATAATCAATATGGTAAGTTAAATAAATGAACACACATGAAATATATTCCATAACATGTCAAAAAATTCATCCATGAACAATATCAATGAAATAATATCATGGATAATAATAACTAAATTGAAAATGAATGAAATTATTAAAATTGGATGTCATGATCTCATGAATCATTCTACCTTTACCATCAATACATTGTTCGATGATAGTTTAAATGATGGTTAGTTATACATAAGAAACCCTTTAAAATAAGGAAATCCCACTCATTCATCTCATTAGAATAACAATATGTTGAGGGGTATTCTATAACTATTACTCACCCATGTCTTAGTGTCTAATAATTTCCTCATACATTGAATGATCGATTTATTTCATGAACAATATACTATATCAACATATTTCTATATCAATGAATGAATATGGATTAAATATAATTACACCAGTCATTCATATAACATTCAATGTGAAATAACACATAAAGAAATAGTATAATCATAATGTAATAAGATTATACATGATATATTATATGTAAAATTAGGGTAAAAATAAATTCCAATGATCATAATAATTTGAATATTTTCAAGTGAATGATACCGATTACCATAATTCATCAAAGAAAGAGAATAATAATACACTCCCTTATCAAACAAATCATAAAACATCTAATGAAAGAACAATGATGTTATAAGTATAACATATTTCTACTAGATCATATGTAAAATATTTTTTTCCATTCATTAATATAAATACTATATAATTATATTTAAAACATTCTTGAGGAAAATAACATTTTTACTTTGAAAATCACTTTTAAAAAAAATAAAAAATAATAAAATAATTGGAAAACCATTTTATTTAAAAATAAAAATTTATACTTTTTAATTAATATTCATGGTATTAAATTTTTATGATGATGAAATGTTTGGTTCATTCCCATAATGTTAAAAATAATGAATTCATTCAAAATTTTTAAGAAAAGATAAAAATTAAATTGTTTAAAAAAATATAGGATGATTCCACTTAAAATATTTTCTAAAAATCCAATTAGGGGTAAAATAAATATAATGATTCAATTTTAAACATTTTCGAATTATTATTATAAAACATGGACTTGGAAGAAAAACGATTTTCACCAAAAGAGATAAATAAAGAATAATCTCATTAGAAGTATTTTCTTAATAATTTTAAATAACCATGAGTGTAAAATGGTAATATTACAATAAAATTTAATGAATAATGAGATGGTAATAAAATAAAAGTGTTTTATTTTACTGTATTCAAATAATTTATTTTAATGGAAAATAAAATATAAGAAATCATTATAAAAATTAGATTGAAACAATAATCTATTTCATCTATGGTAAAATTTGAATTGTAAACCTCATGAAAGGAATAACATAAAAATAAAACACTAAATACCATTAACAAAAATTTATTCATGATATAACATATCAAATTGAATGTGAATATACTACATAAAATATGATATATATATATATATATAGCATGCCATATGAATGTAGGAATGAAATTTGAGATGATAAACCCTCACAATGATCATAATAGTGAAGTGAGAATTAACCAATGAATTTATTTTTTGTATGAAATATAAATATACATAAAAAAGTGAAAATTAAATATCATATAATAAATATTAATTACATATATATTTTAAGAATATCAATGAAAATGAAGATTTAATATAACCAAATGAATGTAAATTGAGTTATAAATTTTTTAACCCTTGGTAATTTTAAATTCACACTCCTTTGGATGAAATAATTTAAATTGAAAATTAAAATTCCATTAATTATAATGGATTAAATATATTACATGTAAAAGAGGTATTATATACACCATTTACAAGGATTAAATGCATAACATTACAATATTCCACAAATGAACATAAATTGAGTGAAACTTCATTACATCATACTTTATTTTTCATTAAATGCGATTTAAACACTTGAATAATTGTTCTAAAACAATTATTAATTTATACCATAACTATATTAACTTTTATAATAACATATATGATCCTATTATAATATTTTACCACTAATTTGTTAATAATTTATTATTATTACTACTATTTTGGGTGTTAATAACCTTGTTTTCTCTTGAATCATTAGATATGATGGTTCTGGATCTTGTGTATATTAAATATTTACATAATATAAAAAATAATATTAATGTTTTAAATATAATTTTTTCTTATTGGATTCATTTTTTAAAATATTCTTGAATTTTTTGTCTGGAAAATGAATCACATCACTTTCTTGGAGGCATAATATCGTGGGTATCTATGTGAAACAATATAATTTCTTTATAAAGAGTACCTGAAAAATGAATTATATCTCATTATGTGGTGGTATTCCACCGTACACATGTGTGACATTATTATATTTTAAAGACAATTAAAAATAAGAAGGCTTACATGATTTTAAAATTAAATAAGTATTATTACATAATAAATATAAATATAAATATAAATATATATATTAAATCCATCATTATTTTAAATTGTGATAGGTGTTTATCCAAACCAAATTTAATTCATTTTCAATAACCACTTTATGGGTTAGTGGGAACCTCATAAAATTCTGGATAACACCAATCCACAACAAGAAAAACACTAATAAAGACATTCAAATTTCAAATAGAAAAAAGATAAATCATACCATAGACAACATGACCTATCATTAGAATCACTGTATAGATTAATAAGAACACATGAAATAAGTAATCTGCAATGAACGACTTCATTCAAAAACCACTTTAATCATCATGGATAAAGAAACCAACTTCAAAAATCCCATCCAACAAGATTCATCGTCAGTTGGATTGACCGAGAAAAGAGGAATTGACTGTAATGTCGATGGGTGAAACCAAATACAACAATCCTGGATCGACATGACCACTGACTCAAGGTTGTTCCACATAGAACACCAACTAACACTCAAATAACACCATCCCAAAGCTTCAATAAGAACCATCACACCAGAATGAACTATCTTGGGTAGAAATACTATGAATCTAGAGTAGGTTTTGATGTGTTGAAGATGTGCCAGTGGGATCGAACCATTTACTCATCATCACAACAAAAATCATCCAAACATTTCAATGTTGAAGAAACACCGAGAACGACAACGAACCATCCAAAATCATCATTGTAGGTGAAACACTAGCGAGCCATGATGATTCTATAAGAACATAATAAAGACACATCTGTCATAGTCCCAAGCCACCAATGAACGATAAATTTTAGCTATGATGGGGCCATACATTCTAGGGATGATGGAAAGATCATTGGAGGAGGGGTAACAGGCCTAAAATCACCGAGAAGAAGTGGAAAGGTAAATGATGAATAAGGGATCCCAGATGCATGGGATGAGAAGCTTGATGCAGTGGTATCAGTAAAAAGGCATGGGTAAAGTGGGGTGTCCCCATGCATAGTAACGTGAGGGGAAGAGGAGAAACACTAATAACTGAGAGAGAGAACACCCCGATAGAATTGAGGTGAGGATAAGAGCAGGGTAACAAGAATGAGAAAAGATTATAAACACCGGAGAATCACCTTCACCGCATGAGGAAAAATGAGAGGGAGGGAGTGGCATCAATGTTAGAAAAAAAACCCTAGTTTAATATGAGATCACATACATGAATAGTGGGGGGAAACTTCCATGATATGTGTTTTGGTAAAATGAGTTATATCAGTTCGTGTTAAAATAATCCTTCATACACACAGTCTTCGATTTTATTTCCCATTTAATGGAGGATGAGATCTATATAGGTTATTTAATTAACATAACAAAATTATGGTATATGTTAAATTCTAGTATTATTATATTTTATTTTATAATACAAAATTCAATGGTTTAAATGAATATAGAAGATGGAAGAGAAACATTAATAAAATTAACTTCTTCTAAAAAACTCCATTAGATCTCCTCTTAAGGGCATTAAGGTTATTATTTTTGGAAGTAAAAAATATATAGAAAGTGGATAATGTTTTTTGGGATAGATTTTTCAGTGATAGGATGTGCCAAATTTCTTGAATTGTACGATGACGTTAGGGGAGGGAGTTCCCTTTTATAATTTGGGAGGTATGAAATTATTGTAAATACCCAAAACTATTCAATAATGTGATGAAATTATCACCCCAAGTTCGACAAAAATTGGAAAATAATTAATTGGAGGATTTTTATGGTCTATACACACCTCCAAAACATTAAAAAAAATTAAACAATTTATTCTATTATCTTATATGTTTACATACTATTTCCATTTTAATTTTCACTATATTAACTATTTTTCTATACTAGGTATTTTATACATTGACAATAAAATAAAATGATCATTATTAGATAATTTAGACCCTATTATTCTATATTTTAAATCCAATTTATCAAAAAAATTATAAGTGTCTGGAAAATTATTTTTAACCGAAGTCCATCTGACATATAGAAACTCATATTAACCATAACTGTGGAAGATAAATTTTATAGTCTTTAAAAATCATTATGACTAAAAATTAAGTTTACCATATAATATAATAATAAATATAGTAATTCAAAATTTGGAGTAAATTTTATAAAATTTTACTCTTATAATTGGAATAATTTACTTCACAATAAAACCTATAGTCATGTCAAAAACTGATCATTGAGGAAATGCATTTTTGAAGAATAATATGATATTATATTAATTATATGATCAAGAATCATCATGAGATGAATTTAAATTTATATATTTATATATATAATCCCTTAATTTATATTAAATATTTATTTAATATTTAATATTTTAATTAATTAAAATGGCGGAAAATTATCCATTTAAAAATTGTTTTTAGAAAAATATGTTTTGAATACTAAAACAACATATACCAAAATTGTTTATAAAGAAGGTCAAAATTTAATTAATTAGTTTATATATAAAAAATATTATATTTATAAATTAAAAAAATTAAATAATAACTTATTTTTAAATTGCATAATTTATTTGAAATAAATGTCATTTTACCAAAAAAACAGTAATTTTCACTATTAATTGAAAAATCAAAATTTCAGAAATCACCAAAAATTTCTCCCCAAGATAATTTTAATATGATTATTCTAAATATGATATTATTTTATTTTTATAAAATTGAATTTCTAAAAGTGGTTTATTTTTATTATAATTTCTATATATTAAATGAAAATTAAATTCATGTTGACAAAAATGTATTTTAATACATTAAATGACTTTACTAAAATATTGAGTGGTTATTTACTAGGAATTTATAAATACATTTGTATTTTTTAATAACTTTATAAATATAGTTCAAAATTTTTTTAATCCTATTCATAATTTCTAATTCAACAACAATGTTATAATAATAAAATAATCAAATTTAATTAATATATTTCAAGGGTCTTTTAAGCTCGTTGTTGTGTGTCATATACCTTATCAAACACAATGTAATTTTTTTTAAATGATGGAGTGTTGTGTACCACAAGTAATTTATGAGATTAAATTTATTTAAAAGAAACATAATTTAACATAATATGATGTCACATTCTCCCACATTCAATAAATGGAATCATCGAAATTTGAAATTGCACTTGGAAATCTAGAGTAAAAAAACTGTATAATTAAGAGAGAAATGGAAATATTATGGTCATGTAGAATAATACATAAATTGGTTTCCAGGTAGGATAATATTTTTGGGAAGTGAAAATATGGACATTGAAGAATGTAAGTAATAATACTGGAGACTTATAGAAATAAACACATAACCATAAATCATTGTTGATTAAAAAGACCATTGATTCATCTGATATAAATATAATAGGATAATTTTTTTCAGGATCCTCTTTCGATAGATGGAGGATTATTTTACTATCGTCATAGAGAACAACAAAAAATATAATGGCTTGTTAATAATAAATCAAAATTTTATACTTTGGTAGTGATTTGATAAATTTTCAATTCCTCTCTTCATTAAAAAATAATATTAAAAATTAATTTTTTATTCATAAAGCGTTAAAATTAACTTTTAAATTATTGCAGTATCCATAATAGTACAATAATATATTCCTATTTTATTTTAATATTCACGAAAAAAATAAATATTTACCATAATGTATAAACCTTCATATGGTGAAATGATACATTTTACATTAAATATTTCACCAAAGGATCATCATAGATTATTCTAAACAAGTTAACACTACACCCCAATTAAAATCAATATTCTCTACATTAATGACTATTTTCACCTCAAATGTCTCCACATACCATTTAATATATATCTCTAAAAAATTAATTTCATTCTTCTTAAATAATCTTGTTCCTTAAAACCAATGTTTATAAATACCTCAACCTAATAATTCATCTCGAAAAATATCATCAATTTTCTCAAAATCAAATGATATGATAATATAATATTTTTTCCAACATTTACTTAATATTTAGCAATAAAACTATTTAAGTAGAAACAATTCCTTACTATCAAATATATTTTGATGGTTAGTTGTATCCACAACAACCTTATCACTGTTTAATTATGGGTTCAAGCGTCATAACCTTACCGGATGTGATGGGTTGTCACCCGACCAATAAGTTATCCTTTTATAAAAAATTTATTAATATTATTCCTATAACTATCCCAAATTTTGATGACCCTTAATCATAAAAATATCAATGATATGATAAACCTTAAAGGGTACCAATACCCTTAATCTTCTATACATATAATTTAAAGGAACTCTTCACTAAATATATTTTCATATTCTAATCCAATGACTTATCTTTCCATTAAAATGTATCTAAAAGAATCCTTAATAATCCTAAAATACCATCACATAAAACATCCAATTTGGTATTCCTTCCATTAATCTTATGATCAAACTTACACATATCAACCGGAAAACCCATAACTATAACCATGCTTATTCATGACCATTATCTATTCAAATATTCCATAATGGTTTGAAAATAAAATGTGAATTATCCAAATAATATCCCCATGGAGTTTCAAACTAGTTACATTATATGGTCTATTGTCATGCACCAAGTGAAGGTCACGTCAATGACTAATGAATCATTTTTTAGAGTTATTACCCCTAGGTATAACAATTCCAGAATTTTTTCCACTTATAATATTCTGACAGGGATGTATCTCAAGTTAAAAAACTACAAAATTTCTTCCTAACCAAAACATTAGTATTTTATTCTTCACATATCCTAAAATTATATCATAGGGTTATTTCCCGTAATATTTATTTTCTTAAATACAGTTCCCAAGGAATCTACTAAACTCCCTATGATGCCATCTTTAAAGACACTGACCCCAGTAGGCCATAACTGATGGTTAGTTTACTACATTATCATAAGATACAATAAATTTCATAGCAAAGTGCATAATAGTTTTGTTTCCTTCGTAAAGTAGAGACATACTTTTATTGTATATTACATTAAAAAATAATAAATACAACATTATAAAAGTTAAAATTCTACATCCTTGATATCATTTATAACTTCATTAATTATGTCCCAGGAAAGGGAACAAATAAGGGTGAGCTTAGATACTGAATCAGAGTTATGTAAAGCTGAAGATATAATAAATAAATAAAGAATAATCAATATAGCCTAATCAATATGGAATCCAAAATATCTGAACTCACACTCAACTTAATAAAAAACATGGATATCATTATTAGATAAGTAATTATTAATATGGTAAGGTTAATAACTAAACAATCATTCCATTTTATCAGTAAAATGAAAAAAATGAATTAATGGATAATATCAACACAAGAATCTAATGGATAATAACAATTTCATTCAAAATTAAGAAAATGTGTAATATTGTACATCATGATCTTAGGGATCATGATAACTTTATCATCATGAGATTGTTCCATGATATTTTAAATCAAGGGTATATATAAATTACAAACCCATTTAAATAAATCTAGCCAACTAATTCATATCTTGATACCACCAATGCCTGTAGGGGATATCTATAATCCAGCACCAATCATAACTACATGCAAAAAAAATCCTCATTTATCGAATAACGAATTTATGTCATGAACAATATGCCTTATCATCAAATTTAAATACAGATCTTAGAATAAATATTAATAATAATGTATCCAACCATTCACATAAATTTTAATAAAAAATAACATATATATAAATTTAATATGGATTAAGTAATAATCATATGCATGAAAAATAAAATTGATATTTATGGGTAATGTAAAGCACAATGATCATAAGAAAGTTAATTCTTCAAGGTAATGTGAAATATTTTAAAAAAGTTAATCAATAAATAAAATTTCATTATTTTATAAGGGAAACGGTTAAAAATCCATCCACATAATGAATATGGATAGTGTCATTAAAAAATATATCTAGTAAAGTATATATAAAATAAATTTTTGTTGTCATTGATGAATATAAATTCCTTATAAATATCTTTAAAAACATTCTTAAGGATGATATCCTTTTCACCTTGAAAATATCTATTATAAACTAAAAATTTCTCAAATACTAAGAAAACCATTATATTTAAAAAATGTATTTTAGAAATTTAAAAGAATATTCATTGAAATTAGTGGTCATGATGTCAAAAGGTTCTATTCATGAAGTGTATGTAAAAAACAAATATTACATTCATATTTTTATAAGAAAATTAAAAATCTACCATGTTTGACAAATGCTAGGAATTTCCTATTATTTTAAAAAATATATCCAATTATGGGTAAAATTTACTTAAATAATAATATTCAAAGAAATTATAAACTTTTTTTGAAGAAATTTATTTGGATGGAAATGGATTTTCTATTTAATATATAAATGAAGTCAGATTTTTTTAAAACATTTTCCCAATAATTTTATATACCGAAGAAAAAAAGTGGAAAGATTACTTGAGAAATTCATGAAAAATCATAATATAATTAAATTGAATTTCTTTATTAGAAAATTATAAAATAATTTTCTACAATATGAATTATAGTATAAAAATCTAGATTATAATGATATTTCAACATAAATCACATACCACATTTGTATCTTTTGAATCATAAAACCCAGGAAATAAATAACATATAATGAAACATTCAATACCCTGAATATAATGAGATTTATATTATGACATATAAAATGGTAAATATATAAACATTATAAAATTGGATAGGTGGATGATGTGACATATGTCCCAACGAAGACAATTTGAGAGGAAAAACCCTTGCAATGCTCACAATGTTAAAGTGAGAATTAATTAATGAGTCGATTATGTGTATCAAATTTAAATACCAAAACAGAAGTGAAAATACAAAAAAAATAATTAATTTAATTTCACATGCAAACTAATAATATCAAATACAATAATGAATTAATATAATTGAATGAAAAGAATTTGAGTTATGATATTTTCAACCACATGATAATTTTCAAAAACAATATGTTGATGAAATAATTCAAATTGGAACTTAAAATGCCTTGAAGAATGAATGATTAATTAGATAACATGTAAAAGAGGAATTATATGAACCATATAAAGAAAATTATGTTCATAACTTTATAATATGCCTTAATGAAAGGAAATTGAGACAAAATCTATTAGCTTATGCTTCCATTTTGGTTAAATGTGTTTTACATTCTATATAAACGATTTAAGCATGAAATTAATTGTAACCAGAACCATATCATTTTTAAAATATCATCTAATATCATCTTATAATATTTTACCCATAGTTCAATAACATTATGTTATTATTACTATAGTTTCAGGGATTAATTTCCTTATTATCTCGTGCATGTATTTTCATGAATGATTATGTTATTGTGTACATTACATAGTTCCACAATCTCTTGAATTATATTATGGTGTTAAATATTATAGTTACTTATTTGATATATTTTCAATGATATTATTTAATATTGGATCAGGAAAATGAATCGCATCGCTTTGTAGAGATAGTAAGCCGTATGTACGCATGAGAGAAAATATCATTTCATAATGGGTGGAAGGGTAAGGATATGGAAGATATATTAAATTTTTAGGATAAATATAATTTCATATTTATCACATATATACATTATATTTTTCCACATTACCTTTCAAGTATATTGTATTTGAGAAATTACTCACATCGACTCATGAGGTGGTAATCCACTGTACACATGAGTGACGTTATCATGTTTTGAAAGGAAGAAAAAATAAGACTATATATGTGAAATTAGAATAATATAAGTATAATTATATAATAAATATTATATATATATATTCATATATAAATTAAATCCATTATTTCCATGAGATGTGTTTGTGGAAAATGAGTAACATCGGTTTGCGAGGTGGTAGTCCTCCGTATACATGATAGTTGATTTCCTTACCCATATGATGGAATATGATATGGATATAATTTATTACATTTATATAATTACATATATATATATATATATGTGAGATATTTATTTATTATATTTAATATATTAACACTCAATAGATGGTTGTAAAATAATAATGAAAAAGAAAGAGAACTGTTAAAAAAATTACCTTCTCTTAGAGAAACCACCTTTTGATATCCCTTTAATGACAATAGAGACGGCATTTATAGAATACCATTATCTATATAATTTTGATACGGGTGTGGGATAGATATTTTGGAAGTGGTTGGTTAAGAAATATTTGTTGAGAGATGTTAATAAATGTGGGGATGGAGTTTCCTTTTATAATTGAAGAGTGTCAATTTTATAAATAGAAAAAACTGTTCATTAATGAGAAGAAACTCTCACCCAAACTACCTAAAAATTCATAAAATAACATATTGTAGGTATTTTAAGGTATTCAATAATATACAAAAAAAATAAACATGTTTTAAAAATGTTTTTCCATTATCCTCTATGTTTACTTACTTTTCCCATTACAGTTTTCACCATCGTACAGAGTTTTTAACCTATAATAGTTATCCATTAATCCAAAAATAAAATGATCCATATTATTTAATTTTGAACCACTAATTATAAAAATTATATCCAATTTATAAACTAAAAATTTTACGTGTTTGGAAAATTAATTTTAACATATCACATGTAACACACAAAAGATAGTTTTAACCTTAACTACTATAAATATATTTTACCTTCTTTACTAATCATTATGAAAAAAAATTATGTTGGCCGTATTAAAAAATATTAATTATTGTTATTCCAAATCAATAGTATATTTTATCAAATTTAGGTCATATATGTGTCCAAATGTTTCTTAAAATAAAACTAGTAGATGTGTTGAAAAATGTGTTTTCAATAAATGTATTTTTCAGGCTTAGGGTGATATTAAATTAACTATATTATTATTAATCATAATGACATCGATTTAAATTCATATATTTATATATATATTATATTAAAATTTCATTTATATATTTTATTATTAATATTGAGTCAAATGTACTCTTTTTCACAGTTCTATTATATTTTGTTTTGTAAATGACATAATTTCTTTTCAAAAGATTTCAATTTTTAATATATTTACTCTAAGAAATTTTTATAAGGCATTATTTAAAAATGTAATACTGAGAAAAATGAATATCATACAAACCAAGAAATATTTTTTGTGACTATTTCCATGTTTATAGTAATGAGGCTGAATATGAGTAATATCGCACTCATTGCACATAATTTATATTATTCACGCCATTTTGGATTTTCATTGTACACAACAACCATTATCGTACTACTAGATAAATCGTATTCACTGTCTTAACATAAGTAATAATACATATTTACTATTCACTTTGGTATTTTATCAGAAGATACATATTATTTTCGTACCAACATCTTCGTAACATGAAAACAGTGTTATATAGAAATGAAAAACATTTTATCAAAATGATGTCTTTTTCTGTTTTGATATGAATAATAAAATTATGTCATTGTTTAAATTAAATGCTGATCATTGGAGTTTCATGTTTCCAAGTCCCTCAAAGATTTTAGGACGAAATATTACCATTGGAGCTAATATATGACCATTGGGATGAGGCCTATAAAAACCCAGTCATTTGGACAAGCTAAAAACTTTTTACATAATCAAGACATCCCTTTAGAGGTCTGTTAAATCACTTCTTTGTGGGAATTACCCTGAATTCAAGTTGTGAAATTCTCATTATACTTAATTGTGACCATAAATAGATTTTTTTCATAGTACTACACTAATTGTTGGATATTACAACCAAGGGATATTGAGGATAAGAATATAGACTTGAAAATAATTTTCTAATCGAGGGATACCGAGTCTAGGAAGACAAGGGTGCCGATTAACTTCCTGATTGATTGATTATAGGGATAAAAAGACATAATACATAATTTATATTGAGGGTTTATTCTAGTGTGGTCAAGAAAGAATTTATTCAAATTATAAATCATGGTACCTCTATCATAGGTTAATGGGTACTGTTCTCTTCGGGTTAAATGAATTGTATTATTTTACATTTCTGGTTCATTGTAATAGAAATATAATTGTATTAGTTATTCATATTTCTATTAAACCTTTTTCTCATAATAAAAAATATGATTATGATACTTTATAATTTATCTAATTAATATCTTCATGATTTCAATCTTTTTAATTACTCATTGTGATTCAACATGATTTATGATTTAATTATTACATTGTTATACTATGATCATTGTAACCTTAGTGATTATGATATTTTACACAATTAATTTTTTTAAATAATTTGAACTATGAATAAAATTAATTTCAATTACGACCTATAGAATACTTATCATAACTAAATTTATGACGATATTTTTTTTCATCGAAACCTGGGCTCATTCAAGTTTACTGTTATAAATACATTAAGAGGTTTTGTAAACAAAATTTGTTCAAATTTATTTAAACAAAATCCTTTTATGGAATAAAAATAAATGTTTTTAAACCTAATATTTAACACCTATTGTATTATACCATATGTATATACATTATGATCTAATAATTGTTGGCCATTTTAAGTAATTAAAATGGAAGAACATCAATCATTTGAAAGCACTTTAAAAAATATGCTTTTAAGTCTAAAAATAAACTTATACTAATATTGTGTATACATATGGTTAATGTTTATTTAATTATTTTAAATATAAATAAAATGATTTTTTTACATTGAAATTAAATTTAATGAATTAAGAGACTTTTAAATTACATAATTTGATGATGAAAATGGCAATTTTACAAGAAAAAACTTTATTTATCACTATTCACTGAAAAATAAAGCATTTCAAAAAAATATCAAAATTTCACATTAAGATAATTTGGATATTATGGATTCAAAAAACCTATTTTAATAAAATATACATTCTAAAATTTGTTTACATTAATTATAATTTTCAAATATTAAAATAAAATTAAATCAATTTTTTGAGAAATTGCATTTTGAAGAATAAAATGACTTTTTAAAATATATAAGTAATTATTTGTAAAGAATTTTTCAATATTTTTTTATTTATTATTACCTATATATATATAAATAATAATTTATTTAATCCTATTCATACACATAATTTCAACAGCCATGTCTTAATGGTTATATTTAAATAATATATTTCATGGGTTGTTTAGGAGCCTTGTTGCATGTCATATACACTACTAAAAGTAATATTATTGTTTTAAAATATTGTAGTTTCATGTAATAAAAGCTATCAAAATAATAAATTTCTTTTAAAATAATATTATTTAAATCATATGGTGTTATAATAATTTTAAGAACTTATTTTCTATGGTGGATAGTGTTCAAAATTATCAAGGCCTATCGTAATTTGGATTTTGAGTAATGTACTAAGGAGACTACTAAGGAAGGTGTTTATGGTTATAAAGATGCTACTAATGGAAAATTAATGGATTTTACAAGTGTAAAAATTCACTCTATCATCTCATCAACAGAAAACCCATGGTCACAAACTTCTGACCAATTTTATATATACATGAAAATGATTCAAGCTAGGTTTGATACATTTTCATTATATTAGTTAGAAAATCAGATGGTCACTTAAATTTCTAGACATTCCTATCCTCATCCTACCTGATCAAATAATTTATCCTTCACTACATTTAATAATTATGAAAAGGAAAATAAAAAATACAGTAGATAATATTTAATATAAAATATAGAGAGAATTTATATGAATGACAATGATTGCATTCAATGAGATTCTAATCAAACTATTGAGTGTGGTGATATACACCTTACAGATGATGTAGTAATATCTCTCTAAAGCTATATCCTTCTATTACATTATATTTAAAGAAATCCTCTTTTAAACCCAAGCCTACTAAGTCTCAACCCACCACTAACCCTACTATTGATATGTAAAAAAAATCTCTTATTGTACACAGTATTTTAGGTTATTAACGAAATTTCACCATTATACAATTACATGTTCTATTCATATTTTATTCTTGATTTTTTAATGTTTTTTTTAATTTTTATTTCATGTCTATTTTCTATTCTATTGTGTTCCTACAAGTTCATGACAAAATATTTATTTAGTTTCGAATTTAATATCTATATTTTACTCATTTCAATATGCTACATTGGTTGCATTTTATCTCAATCACTCATCCATATTTTTTATATAACAAATGGGAGAGATTATATGAGTAGAAATACTTATTCAGGGAAAAGAAAAAAAGGGGGGATAAAATGAATAAAAACTAAATTTTATATTTTCATATCCTTTAATCAGTGAAATTTATGATTAAATTGTTATGGGTATTGTAATAATAAAAATGTGTGATATTTTTGAACATACTAATGTTATATCAATATATCCCAATATTTCATATGTTTTTATGCTTTAAAAAAATTATGTTTTTACCTATAATTTTATATTATTTAATTTAAGGTTAATAATTTGTATTTACTTTAGAAGTATTTCATTTTGAAGTAATTCATTTTAAATTTGTTTTATTCATGTTTGGTGAAATTTTATTAATGGATTTATCTTACCCAAATAAATTGTAAATAATTTATCCTATGTTATTTATCCTATGTGGTAGGGGAATTATCCTATGATTTATAGACAGAATTTTATCAATTGGGATTTATATAATGAGTTGAAAAAGAAACTAAGGTAGAAGTAATTATTTAAAAATTCAATTTATTGAGACATTAGTACATTATCTTATATTGTATTCACATTTTCATACAAATGGAACTAAAATGTAAATTATTCTATGAATCAATAAATTCTCACGGGTGATATTTTGTAAAGAAAATATTCATACAAAATTAGATAGTTGAAGCACTGATATTTGGAAAAGTAATTAATTGTCACATAGTTCAGAATCATATTATTCATAACTAATTTATTTAATAGATGCTTGATTTATCCTATTGTGGCGGAATTATAATATGGAATAGTGTTACTTGAATAATTTATAGTATGATGATAAAATTAGCGTATGAAGAGTTTATATATAACTCTTAGATTAGAATATTCACAGATAATAATCACATTCAAAGGAGGATAAGTGATCATGAAAGATATTTAATGTCATTCATTTAAAAGAATTGTGAAATAATATTATTTTTATCCCAAATATTTATACTAGATATTATATTCAATATTTGACCCCTATTTCCAGAAGTGAATCACATTTACAGTATTTTGAGAAAATTATAACACTACTATAGTTTTATCAAAATTTGTGATATCCAAATGAAGAACGATCTAATTAAATATATCATCTATTTTAGTAAAAATGAATAGTTCCAAGGATTACCAAAAATGCAAAAAATTACCAATGCACTTTATTTTTTTCAATGATGTCACATTCATGATGAGAGATCATATTTTTAGAATATTATATTCACTCCACCATTATGATATATTATTAAGTGTTTTTAATGGAAATTAGAGTGTGTAATAATAACTATAGATTTTAATATAAATTTTTAAGAACAAAAATTAATATTATACATTTCATGATAATAATTTTTAATATATTACTATATGAAAATTTATTTATACTGATAAGTTAAAAATACTATAAAAAACTAAACAATATTCTAGATCTACTCTTTCATGTTATATTATTCCGCTAAAATCAATCTTCTTAAACAATTAGATTTTTTCGACAATCTTGTGCAAAAGCTGTTATATTTTCTACACATGTATTACTTATTATTGATAGTGTGTACTCCTTTCACTGATTTTTTTTGTATGACGTGTATAAGACTTGTAAATAGTTTATTAGGAATATATTTTTGAAATTTTACCTTGTGAAACTTTCTTTATATCACTTGGACAACATCTAGGAAAATTGTTGACAATGTCATAGTCATTGAGATCACTGAGATGGTGTTGTTCGAGAGAACCAAGGGATCGTTGTTCCCAAAACCACTATGTGAATACCATGTTCGTATTCCTAAAATTTCATTATTAGTTTAACTTATTATTTTCATGACAAGAGTGACATAGTTTAAAAATAGTTTTTGAGAGAGTGGTTTTATGTTGGTGAAATTTTTAATAACCCAATTCACCCATCTAGATTATTTATGAAAACATCTTGGACAACAATAACCTCCCATCAAAATTTTTTTATCCCCCTTGAATAAGGTTTAATTTTGAAGGATTTTATATTATTATTTAAGGTAATATTTTTCATATCTCCCTCTATTCATCGTCCCTTATTATTATTAGTAATTTTTTTTTCGGATTTTGGGTTAGAGTTTTGATGACCACGCATCTTCTCTCATTGATTAGTTGAGAGTGAATTTTTCAATGGATTTTTCTATGGTCCATATCAATTTGGATAATAATAGGTGACCTATTGGGTAGTTAGAGATGAAATGTTTTTTAGTAGGTGCACCTAAATCATTCATAGGGTGGTTATAATTTCATTAATCAATGTTATAAAAGGTAGAAACTTCTCACTATGATTTTAGTTATTATACCGATTGTATTAAATTATATAATTAGTTGTAAATTGTTATAATTAGTTATTTGAGAGTTTTTACTTAAATTAAAGTCTCAAGTGCTTAAATGTCTTGGTATGGGTTTGGAAGAAGCATGTATCCACTTGTTTAAGCGTAATAGCTCCATTAATAAGTAAGAGGTCAATAAAATTAATCTTTACATGGATGTTTATGAAATATTTTTAATTATTAGATACACATATTGGTTCTAGTAAAGTGAATAAGAACTAAAAGATCCCTTGGAAAAGAAATAGGGTGGCACTAAGCCTCATAAAGATGGTGTGATGGATCTATTTGAAGGATTCACATGTAGTGAATGTGACTATTTAGGGCATGAAAAAAATATATTTTTTCTCAATTCAATGATTAAATTATAATATATATTAAAATAAATATAATTCCCAATGAATTTATCTAGTAAAATATTGAAAATGATCCTTATAAGTACGAGTGGATCATTTCATGTAAAATTTATTATTAATTTAAATTTATAATTACGCTAATCTCGTGCTTATTTTTTCAAAAAAGTAATTGATAATTCAATCTTCTATTTATTGTACTTCTATTATATTGATTAGATCCAAGATTGAATCCCTAGAGTGGTGATCCACACATGTTCATTTTTTCTCAAAGAATTGAAAATGGTAATCTAGGTGCGAGCATGACTATACTGATTAACATGCATCATTTTAATTTGTTACTACACAATCCATAAAGGTTAAAAAATCGATACTTGTTTTTCTCTTTCTTGAGAGGAGGATGAAGGTGGAACTTTTCTCTTGGTTCCATTGAGTGTTTTAGAGAATATCTTGGGTTTACAGAATATCTAAATTGAATGTGTTATGAAAATTAATATCTAACACTAGAAAATAATATAAATGAGTATTTATAGAGATGAGTTAGAGAATAATTAATTACACATAGTACCCTCATTATTCTCTTAGACTCTAGAAAACCCCATGCCTAAATAATAATAATAATAATAATTTCATAACATTATCTAAAGTCGTGGAAAAATGAATATGATTTCATTAAATAAATAGATTGACATTTAATTAAATGACATGTAATATATCATTTCTACCAGAATCAATATCTTGATATTCACATCCTTTTCATTTAACAAAACCTCAAATAATAAATATTATATATTTTTTATGTAAATAAATAATTAGAATATTCAACGTCTGGTGAAAAAAATAAATTTTATCATTAACTCAAATTTAATAATTAATAAATATATTCTATCAATAAATCAAAAATAAATATATTCCCATTATCTAGAGAATAATAATTTTTCAAATAATTAAATTCAAATCGAATTAAATTGTGATCAATAGAAACACTAAGAGTGTGACCCTCTAAGAATCTTACTTAGTGGAATTAGGTGGGTTCTCCTAAAGTATAATATCAGTGTCTCGAAACACTTAATGGAACCCAAGAAGAAGAAGTTATTGGTTCAATAGTGATAGTCACATATGAATTATCACTATGTAATATAATCCTTTTTCTTCAGGATATCTCATTAAAGAAGGCTTCAAACTATTGTAATAAACATATATTCTTAATATTTATTTAACTAGATTCTTTGAATGAACTAATCATTACACCATGGAAATGTAATTTATTTCAGTAGTTTCATTCTAGTAAATGGATTTAGATATCAACATCTATAAATATAGAAGTGGAAAATCCTTCATTTAATTGTTTATTGACAACATATCATTCATGAATAACCCAATTTACACAAATTCTATATGAATTTATGTCTTCACATTTGATGATAATACATCTAAGTATGTGACTCATGGTATGAATTATTACTAATCTAAGATTCCATGTATCCTTAAGCACATTTGAAGATAATAATATCCAATGAAGAATTTTTTTTTGAAATTTTATCACACCCATTTTAATGTTGAGGATACTTCTTTAGTATTATTCGGTTTATTATTTCAAGTTTTTTTCTTGTTTTTATTTTGTTTTCGTAATTTTATGAATTTTCAAGGTGGGAATACTACTAGATACATCATATCAATTAGATTCCACATCCTAGGCTACCATATTACCATTTAAAGTTTATAAGGGTGATGGGTAATTATGATGTGTGATAAGGGTTATAGCAATGTTGATGATCTGGGAGGGTGTCACGTAAGGGATTGGAGGGAATACCATTCCATATCGCCTTGTATACACCATAGTGGTTGTCATAAAGGGAAAATTTTAGGAGTTGGGTAAATTTAATAGAATAAAGACACATCTTAGAGGATAGGTTATACTGTGGTGGGTGGTGTGTAAATGTAAAATGGGATATCCTTATGGGTATGTTGTTTTGGATACGATGTAGAGTATAATATATTCCATAGAGGGTGTTTGAAAAGTATCATTACACATAATCCTATAATGAAACACTATAGTGGTGTTGGTGTGTGTGGTCATGGTTTTTCCTTCTTGAGGTGATCCAAAATTTATATTTGAGTCTTTGTCATAGAGGGTGTCTAGATAAGGAATCCATAATATAGCTACAGAAGGCAGGGGTGATGGATCAAGGTCCCTACCTATTTTAGGATAGCTACATCATAGGGATTTGGAACACACTGTAACCTAGGTATGCCTATTTTTTTATGGGTGATATGACCATCTCCCCCCTATATAACCCATTTTATTTCAGCATATATACCCCCAATTTACCTATCCATAGTGTGTGTGATGATATTTAATCAACCCCTTTATTTTATTTTGGCTTCTCATCCATTAATTTATAGAATTTACTCATGAAAAATTGATCTATCCTATTAGCTTTCTAATTCTTCCTCTCTTTTCATATTATCTTTTTTTACTTCCTACAAAAACACTATCAGTCACAAGGGATTCAATTTTGGGTTAGAGATGCTTTTAATTTTGTGTTTTTTATTTCTAATGATTTTTAAGGAAATCAAATTCTTCTTTAAAAATTTTATATTAAGTATAATGACTTCTGGTACATTTACCATTACAATGATTTAGGTGTTTTTGTGTGTTTATTTTTTCTATCTTGACATTATAGGATTGATTATTTAAAAATTTTATTTTTTAAATTTATTTTATATAGAATATTTTTAATAGGTTTTGAAACAGATTAAAATTTATTTCTCACATTGAATATATGGAAATTAATGGGGTTTTATAGTTTTACAAAGAATTATTTAATCCAAAGTATTTTTGAAATGTTCTAATGTTTTTTTTGAAAATGTTTTTAAATTGTAAAAACATTTTACCACATTTGGGTCATGTAACAACTTAAAAATTTATATCATAGTCCTTGGGGGTTAAAAAAGGACATTTGATTGTATGGTTGAATCGGAAAATGTTTTTTGGTAAATTGTTTTATAATATGTTTTGGAAATGAATTTAAATGGACTTATTTTTAAATAGTCATTTAGAATGAAATTTATAATTAATAGAAATATCTTGGACTTCAATTATATTTTAATGATGTTCTATTAGGAACTTTTGAATGATTGTCAAATGATTTTATTATGTCAGACCTTATTATTTCCCTATTTGATTAAACTTATTGTGAAATTTTTTATGAGGGGAATGTTATATATTTAATGTGATATGAATGATGTGATTGGGGATTTTTATTTCAAGGGCATTAGATATTTGGTGAGATTTTTATTATAATTTTATATTTCTTATGGTATGTGCTTCATTTCTCACCTATTATTTATAAATTCCTGGGGATTATTGGATTATTTTGTATGTATTGATAGGTAGATAATATATAATCCTGATTAGATGCAATAAATCCCCCATGTAATCATAGTCCATGATAAAGTTCCACAGATTAGGCAGGTTGAGGGAAGTAGGTTGGTTATAGATTTCATAATTCATTGATATTTCTATAAATGGTTCCTACCAAAGTATGTCTTGGATCACCTCACATGATGATTAAAAATGTCACATGATTCACAAAGATTCTACTTATAGAAATTTATTTTCTTATTATTCCATTGTTTTTTATTTACACACATGACATCATGACTCATACTTTCTTACAAATTTTTACCTATGATATATTCCCACGCTGTTATATTTTTTTATTCCTGTATTCTTCTTATTTTATTTAAATGTTTCCAATTATATTTAAAAAGTTTTATTTTTAAAAGTGTATTTAAAATGGATGTTTTGATAAAATAAGAATAGGATAAAGAATAGTTTTATAATTATTATTTTTAGTTAAATAGAAACAAAAAGTTTATTTATATTTATTAATGAATTTAATATATTATTTTAATGTTCTTATGTATAAAAAATATTTTCTGTAATTCTATTTCAAACCAACATAAATGATTTTTTTAAAAGTAATAACATAGATTCTTTGGTGACATCTTTTTAGGCATGGTTTCCTTCACACCATTTATACAACATTTGGTGTTTGTAATTCATATCATTTATTTTTACGTTCCATATCTGTAGTATATATCTTTTTGTGGGTTCATATTATTCATGTTGGTTTGATAGGGATATATGGAGTGGCCATGGGTGAAAATGTAATAGTTGTTAGTATTTTGGTTTTGGTTTTTTTATTCTATTGGGATGGTTATCTATCAACCAAATTTACCTCAATATTTTAAAGTTTATTTATTAATTCTTAAACATATATAATTTTATATCTACTTTTTATTGAATGATTTTCATTATTTATTCATGATGTATAAAATTTAATGATATTTTATTATTATTGATCAACTTATTTAATGGTGTGGGAATCCAACATGAAGATGGGTAATGTCAGGTTTTTGGGAGGAATAAATATGATGTTTATTTGGATTCGAATGGTCAAATAAGTCTTAATGATTATTTTTTGATTCCTTAGAATGGATTTTCAACATTAAGTGATTGAGAATGTTCCTCAAGTACGTCCCTTTCCAGTTTAGGTGACCAAATACTAGGAGTGACCCCACATGATTCATGAAAAATTCCTACAGAATGCCATGCCCTCATAATTTTGCACCATAGAGATTACCAAATGTTATCCTTATAAAATGATGTGCCATCTACATATGAGTATTAGTATCTAATATTATACATCATCTATGTCATATTAGATGATTTAATATGTCCACGTGATATATATTTTAAGAATATGTAATATAAATTCAAGGTTCTCATCATAGTGGGTAACTTTTATGACCCTTTCATTGTGACATATACTCTTGGACATTATGACATTAAAGTTATGAATATGAGAAATACTCATGTGATAATGAATTTATTAATATTTAATTTAGTGAATATATATGAAATTTAAGGTATAATGTAATTTTATCAAGGTTACTAACTCAAAGAGACTCCCACATGAACTAGAGTTTACCACTAACTTATTGGTTAGTATTCAAATGTAAAATATGTTTCTTATGACTATGTATATATCTATGGGTCCTATTATGATTTTATGGATAGTATGGTAATAGTCACATCTCTATGTGGTGAATCATTTTTACATTGTCCTCACTACCTTATGAAAATACCTTTATTATTAATATCCCCATGTATCCACATATTTTTACATTTTCATTAATCTAACATCTTATATAATACCATAGTCAATGCTTGTAATAATAATAATCAGAAAACACTTAATATTATTGTAAAACATAATAGTGTAAAAATTATTTCTAAACCGCTTCATAAGAAGCCTAAAAATCCAAAAAATTTGATCATTTTAGTAATAGTAACCATAGGTTTTTATGATTTTTCATTACATATGACCTTATATTCACTATAATGTTTGTTTTAAAATATTATAAAGGAAAACAATTTTCATATCCCCTTAAACATTAGTGTATCCATTTCTATTTCACTGGGAACTCATTTAGTTCAACCCATCATGTACTTTCAAATAGTTTTAACTATAATTATTTGTAGTATTATTGGTTTTGTTTTATATTTCAACATTATGAACCATGTCTATGTACTATCAAACATTTTTACACTTTACATAATGTTAGACAGATTCCTCACACTCTGGTTTGGGAAATTCTCTTTATAACCTCCTCTTATTCCCATTCACATTATCAGGGATTGAATTCATACAATGTTACTAAGGTTACAATCTAGTTTTGAATCATTCCATTATCTATTTTAAATACATGGTGAATAATTTACAATGAAAATAATATAAATAATTCTAGATAAAAATCAATAGATACCATTCCCTATTTCTAGGTATCTATTTAGTGTCATTCATGGAGACAATTTCTTTCTTTAGTCTTAACATCCTGGTGTGAATTATATTTTTTCCTATGTTATCATAATATTTTTCATAGAAAATAATAGTGCTCCAACTAACCCATTGTAGACATAAGATACTCACACATTATAAATGACTAATTTATGATCACTATACTTGATTATATCTGTAAATGGATATGTGGATTTTGTATACCTTATTGTTCATTAATTGGTATCACCAATCCTTTTGGCTATGTCATATAGAAATGTTTAATAAGGTTTACATTAAGGAAAATATCCTTGAAATCTAATCACTAAATAAAATGATCATAGAATATTTCTTTGGCTAGTTCAATAACAATTGATTTTATCACGATGATTAAAGTAAATATTTTGTTATATAATATATCTTAGAACCCATTTTAATATTAAATTATTATATTAATTGTGTTGAATTTTATCATTCATGTATTATTTTTATTGATTACACACCATCAGTATCATGTCTAGAAATATCACACATACAACATCCCCTTGAATTTTGGTACATATATTCCATTACAGAATATAAGAATATCAATATTAATAGGTCTCCATTTATTACATCTTTATAGGATTCATTATACATAACAAAGAATATTTCCCCATTATTGGTGAATATAAAACCAAATTTCAGTGTTATCTTCTTACAAAGTACGTGTGTCTTAGAATAACTCATCCCACTAAGGAAAGTGAAGTATATTTTCCAATACCCACTCACATTCATCAGGAGCCATGAAATTATCCAATTATATCATTCTTATACTATCTCAAAATTATATGTGCTTCCCTTAAAAGTTTATTTTGTCTGGACCAATAATGGATGATAATATCTTCAGTGGCTATATGATATTAAATTGAGATGAACATTGTGTTTTCATTGATGTTTTTTTGTAGCTATAGACAAATTTTAAAAAATGGTCCTCATAAAAAACTATATTCTATACTTAATGGATTTATTATTATACAAAAATTAAGATAATATCCATTTCTTAATATAATTTCCACATTGTTAGTGATGGTCTTTCAATTTTTTAAACACATACTAGAAGATATTATTAGAATATTTTAAATAAATATAATAATTCTTATTGATCCCAGTTTAATGATATCAAAACATTGATATAATAGATAATGTGATCATGGGATTACCATCACACAAAAATTAATGATATATGAATACGTGGTTATGATACACTTTGAAAATTGATCATGGAAGATCTTGTATCCTTGAGAAAGTGTGTTAATTTATTCAGTATACATTACTAAATATTTTATTGAAATACCATAATGTATATGAACGTACCACTTAGATATTACATTAGAAAATTTCACATGATTTAGCTAAAATAATTATTCAAGATTGGCAGAATTCAATTATTTTTTATCATTTCTATATAAAATACATGTAAGTTTGTTACTTAGTATACCTAGTGCATTAAATTAGAAAATACTAGAACACTTTTTTGAATATAAATGTTTCAAATAATATTAGCTTTATTTGAAAATTAATAATATTTCTAAAATTATATTTTTCTGAGTCTCGTATTTATAGTCAACCATAATTAATGATTCAAGATATCATTGATTTAAGAATTACTAAACTATTAGTTATGTATGAGGTTTTGTATAAACAAAAATTATAAAACATAAAAAATTTAATATTTTTAATAAATAGACAATAAGACAAATGAATTTATAATAATCAATTAATAATAATAATATTTTTAGTTAATTATATCAGGGAATGTTGAAGTTATGTACTTCTCTATACTGATCTTGGAATCATCTTTCTTTAACTCTTTAGAGAATATGGGTTACATCTTATTATCCTTTTTTAATTTCTTGTTCTATGTATTCAAATACATATGAAGAAAACATATTTTATTTTATTTCCAATGTATATAATAATTATTATTACTTATAATGATGAATATACCTATAGTAGATGTAATTAATTACTTATTCATCAATCAATTTTCATTTGTCTAAATTTTCCTTTATTACCACATGAGAAGAAAATAAGTTATTGTTAATTTACATGTCCCTTGATCCTCTATTATGTGGGTGGCTGTTGAGTAGATTCGTTAGAAATAGAGTTATTATTAGGTTCTTTTTCTCACACTTTTATCATCTTCACCATAAGTATATAATTATTTTCAGGATTCATGTCTTTCTAAATCTAGATATACAGATCATCGATATTCGAGAGAGATATCTCAATTTATTTCATATTCAAATTTACAACAAAACTAGAGATGATCAAAATGAGCTATGAATGAATGATATCATTGCACAATTTATCAGTCAATTGAACCCTATAATTTCGAGACACTCAATTTATCCAATAATCATGACTATGTGTGGTTTAGATATTATCCCCTATTTATGTTTTCCCTTGAATAGTGCCTTAGAGATGTCAAATTGATAATGTCTTGTTATCTATTAATAAAGAACACAAATATTCATAAACATTATATAGGCATCAATGTTTTAATGATACATTATGAGTTTACTAGAAATAGGTTATAACATCAATCACTTGAAATATATGGTACCCTAAAACTATATTTCAAAAATAATGAGCTCTTAATCACACACCTTATTAGCGAATGGACTAGAAAATTGGGATTCATGATCATAATGCTTCTTTCCATGTTATATTTTAATATGAAAGAGAATTTACCATTCCTAAAAGATATATCTTGTATGAATATTGCATTTAACAATTATTGGTCATAGAGATAATTTCATCCATGAACAGTCAAATTTACTATAACAATCTAAATGTGGGACTAATTACTTTATTTGATTTTATAACCTGTGAGAGAAAATAGCATGATATTATTAGTATGCCCCCACTATTTTATCATGTCATAATGACCCAAACCATTGAATTTGGAATATCCTATGATGTGATAACTCTAGTTTTAAGTGTCCATATTTATGTTCTCATGACCCATATAATGGACATGAGAAAAATATAAAGGTATTTTGGTTGGAAAACATTCTAAATTCTATATTTCAACCCCAAGATCCATTGAGTAGACTCCCCAATCCTAAATTCCATAATCTAATTTCCTTAGCATTTACCTCAATTTTATATCAAATAGCATGCACCCATTATGTTAACTATAAATTTGGTAAATACAACCCAACATGCCTATTTACACTTCCCTATTATTAGAACTTCCTTCGACTATGGATTGACCTGATACATTAACTATGGGTGTATCTTAAACATAGATAATGAAAAACTTAGTATAACATAATATTTGAAGGATTTATTTTTTAGTATATGTAAATAATTATTGTTAAATATTACATGGATTTTACATAATTTATTAACCATCCCTTCGATGAAAACATAATACGCACAATATATTTATTTTAATTCGGTATTCCATTGTTGTTAATTTATTAGTTATGTTATCAGAATAAAATATCCATAGAATTAACAAAAAACATATATAGAAGCATAATCAATATAGTACCTTGATAATTATATTTCAAATGGTTGATTTATTGATAGGAAAATAAATCATCCTATAAATCTAGGGGAAAATCCATGAGCAGGTCTTGGATAGAGTTGTGTTATGCCATAATAAACCATTGTATGTTATGGGTTGATTATGACTCATCTCATTTCATGAACTACCTCCTATCCTTTGTTCCCCATACTTTATATATTGTTACTCCCACATATGTGAGGGGGACTAATGGAATGGTTAATAAGGCGTATGTTAAAGAAAACATAAACACACAGGTCTTACAAAATTGAGGTGGGAGGGAGGAAAAAAAGGCTAACATTCCAATTTAATAATAATAAAACCCATTAAATTAAATTATAATAATTATAATGCATACATTGGTTGGTAAATCTATTGAACATTCACAAACATACAATTAATATTCATTTAATTAATTACCATTTATTAGAATTCTTTTTACTAAGATATATCAACCGAATAAATTAGATACATTATTAATTAATTCATTTATATTAATATCCATCCAAATAGTTTTGGAGGATCCCATCCAATTAGATTTTAAATAAATAAATAATATTTAAAATTAACTGACTATAAAGAATATAATTGGAGGAAACATAGTGTGTACCCACCTAAACTACCCAATATGTATTCTTGTAATCTACTATAGAATCATATGGAATGTAGTATAAATGAAATTTCATGAAATTATATGACATATACTATCAATAGAATACATTTATACATATTTCTATTTACAATGTTAGTAATTATTTTTTTGCAGACAATGTACAAAACATATTACATCTATACACTAGAAGTCCCCATATTTAAACATCACATAATATTGAGTTAAGTCAACAATTTGGATTTTAATCACATAGAGGATCTTTTCATGTTTAGATCATTATAGAATTTCTTCATAACTAATACATAACTAATTACATATTACAAGTAGACACTACTACTCACTATACATTTTTCATAATGAAAAAATAATTTGAAAAGAAATATAGTTTGTTTCATGTTTAAACAGATTGAATTTTCCTAAATCCCACTCTTGAATAAATTATTCCTTATATACTGTTAAAATAATTTCAAAACATTGTATGAGCCTCAAAAAATCTCAATAAGTGATACATAAATAATTAAACTATTATTCGTGGAGAAACATGTAATCAATGAATATTCTATCATAATGTAATACATTTCACATTTCAAAAGTATTATATACACTTCACTGAATATAAGATCATTTATTACCCTTTTTGTCACCAAAATATTACCAATAATCCCATTAAAATCAATATATTACATATAAAAGAAAAATTAGTACATAATAATAGATAAATGAAATAACAATATGGTCGGCTTCTATAAGTCATTATTAAAAATGGAATATCCACACCACATACTTCCAAACCCAATTCATTGGAGGTTATAACATATCAACCTTTCGTTGGTTGGTCTCGGAACTACATGTCTTTGGTTTATCACATAACTACCTTCCTTTGGTTTATCATGTAACCACATGTCAAAGGTCTAAGTACCATAACATAATCATCACACATAAATCAAGCAGAATGGAAAAATCAAATTTCCACATTGAAATCATAAGAGATCATTTAAAAACATTGACATAGGCAATCCTTTTTTAAAAACAAATTAAATAATAAAATACATGATTATGGTAAGGGGTATTTATTTTTATTTTAAAAACATTATGGCTTCTAGAGGTAGACAAATATCAAATAATGGTTATGGCGACGGAGAATTCATTATCGCCACATACGTTAAAAAAATTCCTTTTGTTATTTAGAAAAAAACATCATAGAAAATTTTTCCGTTCAAAAAAAGTTAAATTAAAATAAAATTAAAATTGTATAATTATACACCGTATAATAGAATGTTTTTCATATTATCAAAATATGCCTCAATGAAAGGTGATTGAGAAGAAGTCAGTTTCCATGAGTCTAACTCATCATATGTATTCGTTATGTTCCTAAGTAATAAAATAAAAATAATTTGTACTTGCATGATAAACTTCTTAATGTTTATTATTAATTTTATATATCTTATTATAATTTTATAAATATTAAATAATTATTGAACATCATATCAGACGTTTGGTCGATATTGGGTACTCGAGTTGAAAATGAACTTCTTTTGATGTAAATTGTCCTCATTGACAAAATTTCATCATATCTAGAATATTATTCATGATTTATGTATCATATATATCCAATATATATTTATTGAAAATATCTATAATATTTTTAGATATGAAATGAAATGAACCATTCATGTAGATGATATGTTGTACGTATCTGTAGGTGCAACTTTCATTTTATTTTCATTTTTTAAAGAATACTGATAAAATGATATAAATGTATATTATAATTATATTATTATATTAATATCATGTATGTCACATAGTTTTAATACAACCATCATTTATATGATCCATATATAGTGTGAATGAGTCACATCACTTTGAGGGGCGATAGTCGACACTTTCTCAAAGGAAATTATCATATTTACTCAACAGGGAATAAATAAATGTATGTTATAAATAAAAATTAACAAAACATAGAGAAAATATAAATATAATAAATATAATATATAAATATATTCCCATCACAATGGATCCAATGATATGTGTTAGGAGAAAATTGATCAATCATCATTTCGTGAGGTAGTAATTCGTCATACACAGAAAAAGTGTGTTCTATATTCAGTAGATGGATGTGTGTGCAAGTGTAGGTTGAAATATTATCATCAAAATCTTATTATATTGAGTATACGTTTTTGGTTGTACAATAATATAATAATGATAGGTTACGGGTTTTGAGAATGAAAATAAATGAACAGAGCTTGAGAGAAGGCATTACCTCTAAAGTGGGTAACGTCTTTTGATTTGAGCCAAATGGTTTTTTTGAGTTGAATTATTCCAAATTATGGACATATAGGATGAATGGAGAGGTTTTGGAAGCTTATTTTATAATAATATATATGATACCAGGGGATTTATATTTGTGAGTATGTCGGTAGATGTGCTGGCCTTTTATAAGAAGGAGGAGGGGAACCTTAGAAAAGTCTTGAAATAATAATTTATTAAAAATTAATTTTCAAGTGATAATGGTTAAAAAATGATATAATTATATAATCATATAACATTGGTTTTATATTCTATAATCCAATTGGTTTTAGACAAGATTAGGTCACATATGTAACCTTATCATTTGGCTTTAAACCGATGCTAAATAAATTAACTCATACAATGTATTCTTGTATTTTTAAACTATATGGTAAATATGTTTATAATAAAATGACATGGGAACCTCAAGTAGATTAGTAATTAAATTTTTATAATTATCTATGTTAGATGGTTGAATTTAAGATTTATATGTCTAATATATCATTTAATAAAATAGTATTTGTTTTAAAAACACATTTATGTCAATTTTGAAACTATTTAGTAATTGATTTTTGTGAAAGACATAAAAACATTATTCTCAAAAAAACAAATTTCATTAAACTATAACATGTCATAATAATCCATAAAATTATTTTATGGCATAAAAATGTTAAATTAAATTGATTTTAATATTTATAATATCGTTAATTTGAATCATTCTTTAATAAGGTACTCACTTAATCATTATTATGTCTTAAATAAATTTATTTATAAAATGTCTAAAAATTTTAAATAAAACACCATGATGCAGGAAATAATATTATATTTATAATGAATATTTATATTAAAAAATATCATTTATATAACTCCACCTTAAAATTATTTTAGTAATAAGATACATGTTTATGTTATATTTTCCTACACATTAAATTAAATATTATAACATTTCATTGTCAAAACAATGTGGATCTATGGGGTTATAATATCAAAAAAATGATGATGGAGGATGGAAATATAACATTCCAATATGATTAGGAGACTTCTTAGGGTATTTTTAGTTATTATAATATTTGTTTACCCTTATTTTCCTGATTTACCCATTAACCATGGTAAATAAAAACAATTTCGGAAGATATTAGTCATATTGTACAAAATTAAAACATGATTATTTACAAAATTTGGACCTTTTGATTAAAATTATTGAATCTATTTATCCAAATTCAGACAAAATAGTTATAGAAAATATTTTGAAATTAATTCACATTATGAAAAACCCAAAAAAACAAGTTTTTAATAAATAAAAACTATTAAAATATTGGGATGTTTTTATGTCCAATTTTAATGTAAAAGTAGTTCCAGTGAAAAAAATTGGATTAAAGGATAAAAACTGATCTAATAACACTTTAAACCCAATTTTGAAAAAAAATCTAACTATGTAAATAAATTATACTTAAAGGAAACTTTGAATAAAAATGGAGTACTTTTCACTATTCATTAAAAAATGAATTTTATGAGAAAAAATAAAAATATTAAACCAAAGAAAATTTTGATGTACTTATTCAAATGAAGAATTATATTTTTTTAAATAAAATATAAAAAAGTGACACAAAAGTATTTAAAATGTGTTCACCATTAAAGGGCGATAAAACGACCTTTTAGAAAACATTACACTATTTTAGGCATAAAATTTGATTCAATCTCATTTAAAAAATAAAAATTAATTGGATAAAAATAAAAAAAAATAAAAAAATGTATAATTATATATTAGTTAGTTCTATTTATTGCTTCCAACATAATTACTTTGCATTAACTTATCATTGTATTATTTTGTGGTATAACTTAATGTTGTGTGTAATATAAGATTTCTGAGAAACTCATTGTTGTGATTCAAGTATGATATCGGATAAAAATCCCATTAACATAAAATTAATATATTTTTTATAAATATTAAAAGATATGATAATGTATTATTCTATAAGTACCTTGGATGTTAGATCATTCCACCCTTTTGGAAATTTTTTCCTTGCAATTTTATTTTCATATGAAATAAGTGGGGGTATTTATCCCTCATATCATTTTCAGATTCCCACATTACCTCTTCAACAATATGTTTTTCTCAAACAATCATTAGCTGATGAATCACCTTAATCCACAACACTTGTTCTCTACGGTCAAGAATATGTACTTCGTGTTCCTCATAAGAAATATTTTCTTCCAACTAAACTACCTCTGCACTCAAAACTTGAGATGGATCTAGAATATACTTTCTCAATATTGAAACTAGAAAAATATTTTGTACTTATGATATACATGGAGGTAAATCCACCTCAGTGGAAACTAATCAAAAAATCTCTAGTAGTTCAGAGGATCAAATGAATCGAGAACTCAGATTTCCCTTTTACAAAAATGCATTACACTTTTCTATGAAGAAACATTGAGAAAGAATTGTCACCAACCCTGAAAGAAATATAATTCCGCGAATTATCCTCTTAAATATTTTTCCTACTCTATTCTATCCTCATGAGCTTCTGAACCAACTGATCTTTTTTATACATCTCTTTAACCAATTACACTCCCATCAACATCCTTTAACCAACATCATCCCAAATATTTGGAGTATAACATTGTTTTCTATATAATGATTCAATGGGTGTCATCTGTATACTGGAATGAAACATTTATTATATGAATCCTCATCCAATGAAATATATTTCTCCTATAATCCATGGTAATCTATTGAACAAGCATGTATCATATCTTCAAAAGTCTCAATTTTTCATTCTTCATGCCCATATTATTGAGGGTGGAAAGCTGTTCGGAAATTTAATTCATTTCCGAATTACATCTAAAATCCTTTCCAAATGTTATAAGTTATCCTGAGATCATGATCAGATACAATAGAGCTGGTAACTCTATGTAATATGTCTATATCATTAATATACAAAAATAAAAGTTTATCTAGATGGTAAGTATCTCATATAGGAAGAAAATGTGTATATTTAGTCAATCAATCAACAATTACCCAGATTTCATTATTACCTTCAAAATTATTTGTTAATCACAAAACAAAATCCATGGAAATCTTTTTTCATTTCCACTCTGGAACTAGAAAAGGTTGTAGCATCCATTTCGGTAACATCTTGTCTTCTTTAACCTGTTGAAAAATAAATCATGTCATGGTAAAGTCAGCAATATATATTTTCATTACATCACACCAATAATACATTTGATGATCTATGTACATCTCAATACTTCCAATATGATTTGAAAAATGAGAAATATGACCATCAAATAACAACACCTTATTCAACTATGAATCACATGGCACCCATAATATCTTTCAAAACAATAAAAAATTGTCTTTATCAATGTTAAATTCAGGTAACATACCCTTCTGAACCTATTTTACCTTTCTCTGCAACTCATTACTTTATTTAGGCTCTTTCTTAATTCCGTTAGATTGATATTATTTCAATTCCTCCTAAAAAAATAAAAGAAATAACAACAGAAACAACTTCCAATAAAAATCAACAAATCAAAAACCAAAGTATATTGTTCCAAAATTATCATGGTTAATATAGCCTTACTCATTCGACTCAAAGCATCAGCCACTTTATTTTCCTTTATATGATGGTAATTAATCATAGAAAAATATTACCGGATTAATTCCATCAATCTCCCCTATCTCATATATAATTCGTTCTGAGTGAATATGTACTTCCAACTCTTGTGATCTATATATATATATATTACACTTTACACCACAAAAATGATGTCTCTAATTTTTTTATGTAAAAACTATAGCATCTAATTGAAAATATTGTATAAGGTAATTCAACTCAGGAGGTTTCAAATAACGTGAAGAAAAATTAATTACCAAATCATTATGCATTAGGACACAACCAAGTCCTATTAATAATTCATATCTGAATATAACAAATTCACCATTCCTGGACGGCAAAGCGAAAACTAGAGAATTTACCGTTTTTCTTTTCTATTCCTAAAGAAATCATCACTTCTTTTTTCCAAATGAACTTAACTCCATTAAATGTTAGCATAGTTTGTGAGATGGATAACTGAGAAAAATTTTCAGCATACCTTCAGTAATATCCCCCTAATCCAAGAAAACTACAAATCATTGTGATATTGGTAGCTCTTGGCCACTATTTAACAACTATTGTTTTAGAGGGGTACATAGTTATTCCTTAATTAGAAAAAATAAGACCATTGAATGAAATTTGTTTTAAACAAAATTCAATATTACTAAACTTTCCATATAGCATATTTTCATTTAGGGTTTTTCAAATTGTCTTCATGTGACTTTCACATTCCTATAGACTTTTAGAACTTACCAAAATTTCATCTATAAATACAACCAAAAAAGGATCAAAAAATTGTTAAAATTATCTCTTCATGAGATTTATAAATAAATAAGGTTCATTAGATAACCCAAAGAGCATAACTACAAACTCATAATGCCCATATCTCGTTCAGAAAGTTGCCTTTGGAAAGTCTTCATCCTTCAACATCAGCTAATGGTCTCCGAACTTCAAATAAATCTTTGAAAAATAGTGATATTCCTTGAGCTCATAAAAAAATCATCTATATGATGAAACAAATATTTGTTCATAATAAATATTTTATTCAGGGCTCTATATTCAATACATTGTCTTAGAGAACCATCTTTCTATTTGACTAATAAAACTAGAGCACCCCATGATGATGTGATTGGTCGGATGAAAACTTTATCAAGTAATTCTTGATTTTTTTAATTAAAATAGTTCTACATGATCCATTTGATAAGGGGTTTTAGAAATTGGAATTTCTGAAGGAACTAAATCAATAATTAATTCAAGCTCCTGATTCGAAAAAATACCTGGAAATTCATTAGGAGAAACATCTGTGAATTCACTCTCTACTGGAATTTCATTAATCCAAACGGTTTCATTCTTTTAAAAAAAATGTGGTACATAACATTCAATTCTAAATTTATTTAGTCTTTAAACATATTCTTATTTAATCTAAGGTATAAAATCATTGAATAAAATATTATTGGATTTACATTCTATTTTAGCATGATAAATTAAATGTAAATCCATACCTAAAATGATATAAAATTCACCTCTTGGAAGTTTAACCATGATTGTAGGGAAGGATATCCCACTAATGATAATATGAAGATTCCTATAAATCTTAATTATTTAATACTTCCACTTAGAGTATTTATCTAAATTTCTATATCACATTCATGATGTTCAATTTCCAATTTACTTGTAAAGCTCTCTGAAATAAAAGAATGTGACAATCCAGATTCAAATAGAGTATTGTCATATTTTATAGAAAACCTGTAACATACTATCACCACTTCATTTGATAGTCCCAAATCAACTGTAGTTGTTGAAAATGATTTTCCATGCACTTTAATAATTTATTTTTCTATTTTCCACCTTGGGTAATCATCTTTGGGCACAAATTGTCATAATGTACTATATAATTATGACTAAAACCTATTACCGCTAGTTTTCCATTGTAGGTCTGATCATATTCCATACACTTATGAGAAATATAAATAGTCTTACCATATCATAAGCACTTCCTGGACATTGAGAGGCATTATCCAAGATGCTTTTTACCACACTACTAACAAGTTGGAAATTTGGTTGTCTTACCTATATGATTCATTGATGAATTCTTTCCCATTTCCATCCAATTGGATAACTTCTTCTGTTTTCTCTCATAGAACACATGTTCATCAGAAACCTCCATTTCAACATTCTTAGTACATCAGACATGTTTCTCATAGTTTTTAAACTTATGAGAAGATAATTCCATTTGATATTTTGTCTTAAATCATGAGTAAAATTGATTTATTATACTATCAATATGCCAAATAATGTTTGGGATATACCTTGAAAAACATGGGAAATTTTATTCATATGAAACCATAGAATCTTCTTTCTTTTGTCACAATTTTGAGGAATTTATTTTCTATCCAAAGACAAATAGCCATTGGAAATTATATCTCAAGGAATATATTCGTAAATTCCTCACATTCCATGAAATCAATATCACTACTTCCTATGATATTTTTTATTCATTTAATATCAATAATCGGATTCACCTTAAAAATGATAAATAGAAAGACAAACATTTTGATTGTCTGAACACCCCATTATATAAAAATATTTTTCAGTTCTTTAATCTACACTTCACCTTGCACAGGGTCAGATGATCATCTGAATGATGGGGGATGTTGTCTCGTGAAATTCTCCACCATCAATATATTTCTCTATGGTTAGTCTGGTTGATCTTGTGCATTAACACCACTACCATTTATCACATGAGTCAACTAATCCATCACAACAACAAACTATTCAGTTCTGATTCTGACTATCATAAGATATTGATTTTGAAGGTTATATCTATATGTATGCCTTCCCATCATAGTTTCTATATTTCATCTATGAAAAAAAAAATTGAATAACATATATTACACAAATTAGTGTGGTAATATTCAAATTATATATCATTTTTACCATAATGTGAAAATCTTATATGGATATTCTAATAAAAATATTCTAACTCCTAAATTTATCTAAACAGATATCTGATACCAAATATAATGCCCCATCCAGAAAAATTACATAATCGTGATTTAATTAAGTAATTTGACATTTAATCACATCGAGGATCATTTCAGGTTTATATATTTATATATTTAGGTCATATTTCAAAAATAACAACTTAAATATTACATTTATACACTTCTACTCAGTTTCCATTTTTTCATAAAACCAAAACATTTTAAAAATAAACATGGTTTGTTTCATGTTTAAAGAGCATGACATTTCCTTGATCCCATCCTAGACTCTATACTTATCTATGTCATCTTAGAAATATTTCAAAACTTTGGATGAGTATAAAAATATTAGTAAGGGATACATAAATAATAAGAACTGTCCGTCTTGTATAAACATGTACAATATTAATACTTTATCATAAAGTAATACTTTTCACCATTCAAAATTAGTAGATATAATTCACTAAATATAAGCTCATTTATTATTCTTTTTGAATGAAAATTCTCACCATAAATCCCGTAGAAAGCATTACATAACATATAAATAGTGACTAGGGACATAATCACACTTAAATTGAAACACAATATGGTTGACTTCCATAAATCATTCTTATAAATTGAGTAGCCATTCTTATGACTTCCATACCCAATTAATTAGAGATTATAACATAACCCACCATCCTGGGTTCAGTACAATACCACCCGTCTTTGGTTTCTCACATAACCACTCATCTTGATTTTATCAGGTAACCACATTTAAAATGTCCAAGTACCATAACATAATCATAACACATAAAATAAGAATAATGGAAGCATAACATTTCCATATGGTAATAAAAAAAGATCATTTTAAGATATTTACATAATCAATCCTTTATAAACACCATTTTCAATACAAAAATAAAATAAAATGGTACATTATATTTATTTTTCTTTTAAAAACATTAAGTCTTGTATAGAAAGCCAAATATCCAATAATGGATACGACGAAAGAGAAGTCATTTTCTCTAAATACATTAAAAAAAATCCTTTTTTCATTTAGTAAAAAAATTCATAGAAAAATATTTTTTGCAAAAACAATTCAATGAAATTAAAATTCAAATGGTAAAATAGTGCACTATATAAAAGAAGTTTGTGTATATTATCAAAAAATTCCTTAATGAAAAGAGAGGGGAAATGTCCCTTAACTTGAGTATAACACATTATGTAAAGTTGTTATGTTACTAAATTACAAACTTTTGTAAATTTATAATTTCATGATAAAATTTTTCAATTTTATTATTCTTTTTATATAATTTATTAACATGTTATAAAAATTACTTAATTATTTATGTTCATATCAAACATTTTGTTGATATTCGGAACTTGGGTTTTGAATGAACTTATTTTGATGTAAACATTCCATGTGGTAAAAATTCCATCATCTCCATAATATTATTCATGATTTAAATATAATATATATCAATTATATATGTATTTATAATATCTATTATATTTGGAGATAAGAAATTGAATTCACTGTTCATGGAGACGGTAGGTCGTACATACACCTGAACACTACTTTCATTTCATTGTCATATTAAATAAGTACTATTCAAATGATACAAAAGTATATCATAATACCATTACTTTATAAATTATATGTATGAACCATATGTTTAATAAATCCAACTTTTATATCTTCCATGTATATCCAGAACAAGACACGTTGCTTATAGGGGGAAGTAGTCCACACTTCCTCAAATGAAATTATCGTATTTACAAAACATTGAAAGAATAAATGAATGTACTATATAAAAATAATAGAAACATAGATACAATAAAAATATAATATATATCATATATAAATTTAGTTCCATCATAATGGCCACCATGATATGTGTTAGAAGATAATTGATAATTTATCATTTTGTGAGGCATTAATTCGTTGTACAAAAAATAGTATGTTCTATATCCATTTGAAAGATGTGAGTTTAAGTTTAGGTCAAACGCATAGCCTAAAAACATCCTATTATATTGATTATAATTTATTATGAAATAATGGAATAAAGATGGGTTAGTGGGTTGGATAAAGAAAACAAATGAAAGGAGCTTGATAGAAGACATTGCCACAAATGCATGTAATTCCTTTTGATTTAAACCAAAAGGAATACTTCAGTTGTCTTCTTCCCAATGTAAGGATTATCGGAGGTAATGAGGGATGTTGGGATCTTATTTGAGTATAATTTTTATGACCCAAGTGGTATGAGTGGTGTGCGTTAGTGGGTAGGTATGGTGGTCTTTTTTAATAGGGGTAAGGGAACTTTATTATAGTCTAGATATATAATTTTATAATAAAATGGTTTTAGTATTTTAATAAATCCAAAGAGATTTATTTCAAGGATAAGAAGATAATGTGTTGAAATAATATCCACCATTAGGTTTTAGATAAGTTTAGGTCGAAAATATAACATTATCATTTGGCATTAACCCTTAGTTAAATAAATTAACTCATACCATGTCTTCTTCTATTTTTACACTATATAGTTAATATGGTTACACTAAAACTTCTAATAGAACATATTTTTGATAATTAATAATATTTTTTACATTTTATAAGTAATTCGTAAAATTATAATTTTTTATATGAGTTATGTAATTTAATAATATATTATATTTTTAAAACTCATTTATGTCAATTTTGACACTATTTTGTAATTTATTTTTCTTAAATTTATAAAAACATGAATCATTCTAAAAAACAAAATTTACTCAAAAATAAATTCTCATAATAATCCATAAAATCATTTTATTGCCTCAAAATGTTCCAATTACATATATATTAATATTTATAATATTATTTAATTAAATATTTCATTAATAATGAAATCACTACATCATCATTGTATCATAAATAAATTTATTAATGTAATGAATAATTATTAGAAATAAAATAAAATGTTTTATGAAGTAGTTTAATCATTATAATAAATATATATAGTCAAATAGATCATTTATATATCCCCACCTTAAAATCATTTTAGTAAAAAGATACATTTATATGTAATATTTCACTTTACATTAAATTAATTACGATAGCATGCCATTACCACACCCAAGGGGCTCCATGGGGTCCTAAAATCATCCCATGGATGATTATGGTTGGATATATCTCATCTAATATGATTACGACATGTTTTAAGGTAGTTTTATATTATTATAATATTATTACACTTATTTAAATGATTTATCCTTTAACCGTTATAAATAAAAATAATTAATAAAGTTTCTATTCATAATGGACAAAAATAAAAGGTGGATATTTATACAATTTGGACCATCTGATTAAAAATATGGAATCCATTTTTCCAAATTCAAAACACATATTTGGAATAATTTAATTTAAAATTAATTCCCATTGTCAAAATGTAAAAAAAGTTCCCTTTCTCGTGATTCTCCTCAATATGGATCTCAGGAAAGAGGTAAGGTTTTCGGTTTGTTACCTCTAGCAGCAAAACTCTCGTTCTTTCCTAGAATTCCCCTCTCCCCAATGGTTCTGGGGGTCCTCTATGGACAACTTGGGGTTCTGATTTCTCCACAGAAGTTCACCGCAACCTCAGTGCTCCTTTCTTAAACTCAGGTGGCTCAGTTCATTCGACGACGAACCCAGTTGATTTGTTTGATAGGCCTGTGAATAAGGTGTGGGGTTTATCTTAGAATTAATATTTCGGGTTTCTAGGGCTACGACAGATTATTCTCATCTTCTCGAGTTAGTAATATTTGTTGTTGGCATGGTCTAGACCAGAATGATCTGTTTGAGGCATTTATTTCATCTGCTCCACTAGTCGTTTGATCTTCACATGGAGAGAGACCCTTCCACCATAACGATTTGGATTCAACTTCCCAGACACCCATTTCCTTAATATAATACAGCATTACTCCCTTCTATAGGGAACTCTATAGGGCTATTTCTTTGTTCTAATCGGTGGGATTCCGCTCTGAAGCATCCGATTGTGTTACGGTTCTTTGTGGAAATGGATCCCTCTCATCCCCCACCTGAAGTAGTCTGGATTGTGATAGGAAGGGAGTACAAGCATTTCCAATTGATTGTTTATGAATCATGGACCATACTTGTCTCCTACTATAATAGACAGGGCCATAGTCCTCTAGACTGCCAAAAGAAGGCTTCAGGTTCTCACGAGATCACCCGACCTGGTTTATCATCTATGCCCATTTAACATGTGGATGCTTCAGGGGATGCATTCCTGGAGGATGCTCCAAATGCCTAGAATAGGGGGTCCCTATCTCCATGGGTGGGGATTGTTCCTAGAATGATCCAATGGGTACAGTCTGGGGAGGTTCTTCAGTTTCTGTAGTGAAAGGAGTTACAAGGCTTTCAGTGCCTCTTCTTTTAGAGGTTTTTGACCAGTTTCATCGTGGCCTTGGTGGAAACTCAATGCCAAGAAGTTCATCCGAGGACATTTAGGTGTGTGGAGTTTAGTATGACGAGATACCCTCACCTGTGGATGCTAATCAGGAAAGCCAAAGGGAGGGGCATGTCGTTAGGGAGGTCCCTCGGAATCCATATATGGTTTTACCAGAGGTCACTCCATCAAAAACCGAGGGAGCTGTCTTGGAGGATGATAGTAAGAGTGATTTCACCAGTGAGGATGCATCGATTGGTTTCTAGAAACAGCCCTAACCATCTTCAATTCATGGTTCATTGTATTGAGCAGATAGAAGTTCAGGTCAAGCCAAAGTAGGTCCCGCATGTGTCCTCTTATACTGAGAAGCTCATATCAGGGGAGCCAATCAGGACCTCTTAGAATCGTTTGGCATAGCTGGGTGAAGAACATTGCATTAACAACACCGAAACAATAGGGTGGATGACAGACCTGACACTCTAGTTGGAATGGAAACATCCTATAAGGAAATGGTTGAGACTTTGGACCATGATGAGTCCATGGAAATGGCCATAGAGGAGGACTAATTTAGATGCTCTTTAGGGAAGGGTAAGAAAAAAACCATGGATTCAGACGGCTTCATTTCAAACAATCAATGAGAACGTAGAAGGAAGGATTACTCCAAACTCTCAAGTCCTCCCATTACAAGATCTATGTGAAGGGGAAAGTTTCCACTGAAGTATCATACAAAGGATATCACCTCAACCTAGAACAGGCCCAAAGACCCTAGCGAATAGGAGGCGACTGCCATCACCAAGGACCTAGTTAGGGAAGGATGTGAGTATGCTTCTCCCGTTCCTCCCACAGGTGGCGTGAAGTTGGGGGATTAGGGGCAGTAGTGCGAAGAAGGATCCAAAGATAATTCTTAGTTCATTATGCCCTCAGTTCAGGAACATAGAGATTTACTCTTGCATTCAGATAAATAAATGGTTTAACATACCTGGTATATTAAAGAACTGAAAAAGATGAGACCGATCTAGGTGGGCACTACAAAAGAGCAATTTGAGTGGGCTAATAAGCTGGCTCAGATCCTACTTAGAGGTCTCAATATGGGGAAAATTGGCATAGATGAATACAATAAATCTTGGGACAAAATGGCACTTCAATTATAGGGTACCTTGAAACATACCCCCGACACTCAGGTGAATTTTATTCATTGGGTTTTGTTTAGAGAAAATGTTTCAAAACAACTCTCTCTTTTCTTTAACACATTTTTGGTGTCCTTTGGTATTGAAACAATTGAGATGTTAGGGTTCCCACATTCCACATAAAAGTTCTTATGTGTTTTAATAAAAAATGTACATTGTATGGATGGAAAAAGTAAAAACAATTAAAAGATTGACGTGTGTCTATATCCAATTTTATTGTGAAAATACTTCTAATGACCAAAATTATATTAAAAGATAAAAAATAATATAATTACACATTAAAACTAATAAAAATAATTTAACTATATAAATAAATTATAAGAAGAGATATTTCTGAATAAAAATTTAGTATTTTTCACAATTCATTAAAATAGGATCTTTATCATAAAAATACCAAAATTTCAACCTAAGTACATTTTGATGTCAAAATTCTATAAAATAAATTTATTTTATAAAATATAACATTTATAAGTTATAGAAACTATAATTAAAAAGGTTTCTCTATTAAAAGGTGGTAAGGCGACCTTTTAAAAAATATTCGAGTATTTTATAATTAAAATTCAATTCATATACTGTTTAAGCCTATAAAATGTATTGAAAAAATGTAAAAACATTTGAAAACATATATTATCAGATTGAAGTTAGTTTTGTTCATTCTGTCCAATAAAATTTCTAGGAATTAACTACCATTTAAATTAATAATATTATTATTATAAAATGTTTCGGTATAACTCAATGTTGTGTGCTACATAAGATTTTGGAAAACCCTGTTGTTGTGTATCAAGTACACTATCAGAAATTTTTTTCTGTTATTGTAAAAATAATATCTTATTCATAAATATTAACATATATTAAAATGTATTATTCTAAAAATACACGAGATGTTACAAACATGGTATCTAGTTACGTATTTTATACATATGTTAATAAAAAATTAATATTTCAAAAAACCTATGACATAGAGTTCACTATCAATAAAGTACACATAGAAATATTTTTATTAGGAAGGAATGAGTTGTTAACTAATTTTATTTTTCAATTTAGACTAGTACAAGATACAAGATATGTACAGTCATGCTACACATCACATATACCTTCGATGCATGCCTACGATAAAGCTTAAATAATCAGTGTGTATTTATCCATGAATATTTATGTGGTTAATGAATTGTAAAATATGAATACATTCCATGTATCCTACCTATATTGTGGATCTTAGTCCAATTTGTCATTTTCTAAATGAATGATATGTATTTGACCATGTTCATTCACTATGAAAATGCATTGACGACCTAGCTTGTACAAAAAATACATGCCATATAATCTGATAAGATGTGTACTGAAATGGGTTGGACAATAATCAATGTTTAACGATAACATGTGCATTTAATTACATTATGTTTCATAATAAATTCATGAATCATACAGGTGAAAAAAATGAGGATACACAATGTGTACCTTCCTGATACATATAGTGTAAACCCATCTTTTCCATCTATAATCTTTAAAACCTATGGATGGATTATTCAGAAGTTATTTATATATTATTTAACCTATTTTTGATTGGATAAATGTGAATGAGGTAGAAGAAGAAGAATATATCTCAAAATTCATATTTAATTAAACAAATTAGGAAATAAAAGACTAGTATCATATGCATATAATAATAAATTAATTAATTAATTATACATTTGTATTCAACCCCACTTTTAGATCACTTTAGGATTTTGAGAAATATAGAGGAACCAATTTGATCTATGCTAATCTAGAATTGATTTGATTTCAATGAATAATAACCAATTTATATGATAATACATGTAATGAAAAATGCATTTATCTTATGAATTGTTGAAAATGATCTCTATAAAAGAGAGAATATATTTTAATGTTAAATTTATATTCATTTTATTTATGAATTATTTCATTATTTAAATTAGTTCTTTAAATAAATTTTTTTTTCATACCACTATTTTGTTGTACCATTATTACATTGAGAGGATCTAATGTATAATTTCTCTGGTTGTGATTCACATGCATTCCTATAAACATGATGAACAATTGATGGTACTCTAGGTGTAAGCGCAGTGGTATCAATAAACCTTTTTCACTTCCATTGATCATCAAATAATTCTTTGAGGTTGATGGATTAATTCTTATTACCTAATTATTGAGTAGATTAGAAATGTGAGATATTGTTCTTGGTTATTGAGAGAGTCCGATATAATATTATCTCTATGTATGAGAGAATATCTTTAGGGGTTGTGTTCTTCACAACATTATCTTACATTATGAAATGTTATAACAAGGTATTTATAGATCTATGTTATAGAATAGTAAATTTCACATTTTCCCTTTATTATTCTCCTAATATCTATAAAACCCCATGTCTAAATAATAATATTATTATTATTATTTTCATTACATGTGCAACACTCACAGATAAAAAAAATTATTATTTATTTAAATTAATTAATTAATATTTATTTAAATGATATCTAATACCCCATTCATACTGGACCTAATAGCTCAGTCCACCCTTCATACATATTTTCCAAATCTAAAAAAATTAATATTATTCATTTGATAGATAAAAAATATTTATAATAGTCATGGGCTTGCAAATAAATATTTATTTTATTATTCAACACACAAAAAACAATAAATGAATACATGAAATCAATAAATTTTGGATAAATAGTATTACATAGTAAAGGTAATAATATTTATTCAAATAAATAAATCCAAATAAATTTTAATTGATATTAATGGAAATACTTAGTCTGTGAACTTGTATTCCCCTTCCTTAGTCTAATTAGGCAAATTTACATGAAGTCCAATATCAACATCCATCTTCATGTAACAGAACCATACATGATGAAGTTAATGATACTATAATGTCGACCACACATAAATGATCATTTAATAATATAATCCATTTATCAAGATATATCATGATGTAGTTTACATAGTAGTTTCATCACCCTATATGTTCAATCTACATTTCATTGATTACCTAAGAAGAACCTATTAATGAAAAATGAAAAAGTAAATTACTTCAACATTTTAATTTTAATCAAAGATATGAGGTATCCATATCCCTAAAGATTGATGTTATGAATCATTCCCTGATAATTCATTAATAACATATCATTTGTGACTCAGCCAACATACACAACATCACCATTAACATATTTAGCCAGGGATTCTTTAAAAATATTTATGTATGTGAGAAATGATTTAAATTAATATTAAAAAAATATAAGTATTATAATGAATGTTTGAAGATATGAATAACCAAGGAAAAAAAAGAATTGGAATAACTGTTGACGGTTCAATCCATGAAATCTCTGACCTCAGAGATTACTAAATGATAACATCATGATATAGAGTCTCATACACTTATGAGTATTCAAAAATGATATTTGGAATCATATGTGTTCAATCATAAGATGTTAAATTATAATAATACATATAGAGTAATAATATCATCATGTGGGGAACTACTATGACATTTCAATGAGATTGATACTCTTAAATATTATCAAATTAATTTTATAAAGGATAATAATCAATTTTTTGAAATGGATTTTATTAATATTCATGCCTATGAATTTATAAGAAATATAAATTATAAAGTAGTTGGTTTTAGGGATGTGTCTCCAAAACAATTGAATTTTTATTATTTTAGGATCTCCCAAAAACTATATCCCTAAAGGGGAAAGGATAAAGATAGATTTTATAAGTTTCATCGTGTATGTATAGAGAATTAGATGAGTTGTGGGGAGAATATGTTAGACCTTATAGGTCATGTATCACAAGTTTTAGAGGCAAATACATATATATGATGGGTTATATGGCTGCATATTTAACTTATGTTTGAGAGTACCCTATTAAGGGATTATTATATCCTTGGTGTGTGTGATATTTGGATGATAATTCTATAGAGACCCTTCTTTATCATAGATTAACATTACATAACTTTTAAAAAATGCATGAAATCATATACAAATAGATTTCCAATGTCTGAACTAGTCTAGTGACTTTGGAAACAGAGAAACATAAATAATGATACATAAGTGAGCAACGTTATCTCCCACAAGGTGATTTTTCATAGTACCCATATAAGACACACCAAACATAATATATATCTTCTTAACCAGGGGAAGGAAACATAAAAAGAAGTTTGCTCATATTCTAAGTATGGTAATGAAGTCAGATATGTAAGAATAATCTTGAGCATAAGGCTATGAGTACATGATAATGAATTTAGAAGATCATAAATTATATATCAATTATCATATACATAAATCAGGGCATAAATTAGTGTAGTTCATAAGATATGTAACATAATAAAATAGTGAACATATGCAATTCTATCGTAATATAGGATCAAAATATGTAATTGTGGAAAACACAGAATTATATAATATGATTTCCACAGAATCTAAGACATCACTACCAAGATCATCTTAGTAGTATTGTTTCACTCTCTTAACCATTATGGTTGTAATGGTTAACTCCCATGGATATCATAAAAGCATACATTCACTCCTCATAACATCATGGTAGTCATGGTTCACTCCCATGACCATCCATGTATTAAAGGTTAAATCTCAAGACTATCTTTGTCTATCTCATAAGATATATACCATTACCCATTACATTGGAGGGATATATATTTCTCACCAATCTCATAGTGAAATCATACATACATGTGTCGCGTGATCATAAATATTCATATCATAACCCATGAAATGAAATGGGTATTATAAAATTGTAATAATGTCATTACCTATGGAAAAACAAAATTTTCATAATCATTTCAAAATAATCATAACCCATGAAAATAAGCAGGTTTCAAAAGCATATAACATGTGAAATAGAAGTAGATTTTATAAAAATCATTCCATAGAAACAAAATAAATTCAGAGAAATAATATTAATGTATAAATTTAAAAATTTTCCCTATAAAGGAATGAGTAACACCAATTCATGTTATCGTATATATGAAAAAAAAATTAAAAGAGATTTTAATATCATTTATTGTGGAAAATACCTTATCTTATTTGAAAAATTATTTATAGATATTACATTCTTTTGATAACATTTTTCATTGAATATATTTTTTAAAACATATAATGAAATCATTTAAAATAATGAAACTTTTATAAATTCCATTATCCTTTAAAATGGGCTTCAAATAACTTTTCAAAAAATATTTTAATACAATAGTTTCCCTCTGAAGGGAGAGAGATTGTAAGATTTAACTTAAAAACATTATCTTATGTAACAAATGGTGAAAATGGTATTAATATATATGTACATCTTGAATAACAAGAGGATAATAATTTTCATCATTTTTTTGGAGATACGTATCATGATATTTCAATAATTGAATCATAATCATAAATAATCTTAAAAAGAGAGGATATTGTTTCAATAATCTCTTATCACATGGTAACCTAGGATCATACACTCCATATAAGAAAATAAATTACATGAAATTAAAATATCATTAAAATAATGATATTCAAGATATAACATGTAAAATGTAATTATATACACCTGGAAAATGAATTTAGGTTCATAACATAACAAGACTCTCATAGATGAAAATTAAGACAAAACTATTTTACAGATCTGGTAACCTTTGAAACTTAAACCACAAAAAATGAATATTATTAAATTAATATATGAATACCTATAAATTTATTTATAATATACATAGAATGTTGTCATGGGAAGTACATACACAACACACAATATGTGGGTGGTGATTAAGTCATGTATCTCACAAAAATAAAAAGTGATATGATATCCACATACATTGTGTCTTGAATCTCACCGTACACATTAAAACCACCTATATAATAAATATAAATTTATTATACATCTTTTAAAGAACTATATCATTTATATAGCACCATATATTCTTGGGTTATTACATTACATTACCCTCCTGTAAACATTCTTATGTTAAGGTTTCACTTCGGGTAATATCCACTTTCTTCTGTTCATGGGTCTTCATTTGATATATCTTTAGTCTTCATAATTAAATCATGATTTATATACTGTACACAACGATAGAAGTATAATTTATTCAGTATATTTTTTCTAAATAATATATATAATATAGCAGTATGAAATGGAATACACCATTCATAGAGATGATAATCCGTACGTACACATGAACATTGTTTCTGTTTTTATTTTCTTATTGAAAGAAAGAAGATAAATTACATATGTTAATATATTTATATATATATATTATAGTATACTTTTTATATTAAATATATTCACTGAACCAATTATTAATACATTCTAGGAAGTGTATGAATAAATCAAATTGTTTTGAGAGGGTGGTAGTCAATACTTTCTGAAATGAAATGATCATATTAAAACAAATGAAAAGTAGACTGATATTCTTTTTAAAAAGAAATAAATAATATTAAAAACATAATAAATATGAAATATGAAATATAAAAATATATATTTTCTCTAATAATTTCCACAATGTGATGAGGTAATGTAAAAAATGAACAATCATCATTTAGTGAGGCAGTCATTCGCCATTCACATAAACAATATATTTGATACCCAGTAGATAGAGGTGTTTGTAAGTGTATGTTGAACCTTTATAAGAAAAAAATACTATTATATTTATTATGCTGGAGTTTTGTATACAAGAATGTTATAAAGGATGTTTAGGGGGTGGAGAATGAAAATAAAGGAAATGAGCTTGAGAGATGATGTTACCTCTTAGACGGGTAACTCATTTTGATTTATGCCCAAAGGATACTTTAGATTTCTAATTTCCAAAATTTTTCCTTGAAGGGGGAAGGGAGGGATTTTTGGAAGTGTATTGGGTATATATTTTTGGAGCCAAAGTGGATTGATAAGTGTGAATATATGTTAGAGTTGTTGGCCTTTTATAGGGAATACAAATGATTCACATGGTATTTTATAAAACAAGTTAGGTTTTTGTAACAACATAAAATCAATGTAATGGAAATGATGAGTCAATAAGGTTTTCCTTATTACTTTTTCATTCCTTCTTGTTTTGAAAATCACAAACACATTATCCTTAAGAAAATTTCATTTTCCCCTGTTTTATTTCCAGAAGGAAAATTTCCTTCCTAAAGGAAATTTACCCCTACCTTGTTTTCATTATTCATATTAATATTTTTCTTAAGTGTAAAAATTGGAGTCATGTCTAAAACCTCAGAATAATATAATACTTAGATATAAGGCATTATATTTTCTCATCTGAATTCATGTTACAAACTTTTATGAAGTTATACTTAGAATTCCTTGAAATGAACATTCATAAAGTTCAACTCTGAATTCTGATTACAAACTTACATAAAGTTCTAACTCTGAATTCTGATGATGAATTCTGATTAGGAATTCTCATTACAAATTCTGATGATGAATTCTGATTAAAAATACTTATACGGAATTCCGATGACAAATTCTAATTATGAATTCTAATTCTGAATACTGGTGATGAATTTTGATTACGAATTCTCATTATTTAATTCTGATAATGAATTTTGATTACGAATTATCATTCCAAATTATGATGATGAATTCATATTACGAATTCTCATTATAAATTATGATGATGAATTCTGATTATGAATTCTCGTTTTGAATTCTGATGATGAATTCTGATTACGAATTCTTGTTACGAATTTTGATGAATAATTCTGATTATGAATTCTCATTACGAATTCTGATAAAGAATTCTGATGACGAATTCTCCTTACGAATTCTATAGGAAAACAGAATTTGAATATCTCTTTATCATTGACTCTGAATTCTATTTTGGTTAGACTCTGAACTATCATATTTACTATCATTCTGAAATTTTATTTTGTCCATTCGAAATATCAGTTTTAGATATGCTTTTACTTGTTCTATTATAAAACTATGATGTTCCTTCAGTTATCAACTAACAATTGTTTGAGTGACACATGTATAGGTCCCTATGAAATTCAAGGAAGAATATGACCGTTAGAGGAGGGAGCCAACCGTTGCAACTTCGCCTATAAATATGATCTTATTTGAAAAGATAAAAAATACTTGACAACATCTTTGACTGGTGCTTAAATTTTGTTGAAGTGATTTCTAGAGAGAGAGGCTCTTATCAACTCTCAAGCTTTGTGCAGAAAGTTTGAACAGCTTATTCAAACTTTGTCTTGTGCAGATCTGCTTCGTGAAACTCTAATTGTTGTTGTGTACAATCGAGGGCTTTTGGGGATATGAAGATAGAGGTTCCAACACCTTGAAGTTGAGGGCTTCCTTGCTGAGGAAGACAGAGGATTCGACTACCTGATAGTAGAGGGCTTGCAAGTATAGCAAGATAGACTTTGATCTTCATATCGAGGGCTTACGCTGGTGTGGGTAAGACAGACTTTCATGAAAGTATAAATCAAGGAACCTTTATCCATGGTTGTTGGATACCCTTCTCTTTGGGTTAAAAAACTTATTACCTGTTACTTGTTTTTGTTACAAGTTTTTTGCTGCTATTTGTATTGTTGAGGAAAGTATACTATCTTGTACTTCCTCACTCTTGTACTCTGATATAGTTAGATTCTTTACGCTTTAAGGTAGAATATTAATTTGTGTCACTTTTGATATATTTCTTTTTTGGAATTACTTTTCCGGAATATAGAAAGTGTTTATAACCTATAAAAGGTCTTGTGAATTATTTTGTTTATCCTTGTTAAACATAACCATCTTTAAATGTTCCAAGTGAATTTTTAAAAGATACAATTCACCCACCCTCCTGTATCTGAGAATCAAATTTTTATTTTAATACTAGATTTGGTATTGTAGAGTATATCATACTACGACATACCATCTCACAATTGGTATCAGAGGATTTGGTTCAATCTGAATTAATCTCATTATTAGATTCATAAGGAAATTCTCAGAATTACATTTTCTAGATTCTTTTTTTTTTCGGAATCTGTTTTTCGGATTCATACTTTTTCTGGATTCATATTTTCGGAATCTATTTTCCAACTCATAGTTCAGACTCACTTTTTATAAGAGAAACTTTTTTCCTTAAAATATTTTCCTTGTTTACAAATTTTTTCCACTAATAAGTTTTTTTGGAAAGATAGTTCTTAAAGATGTTAGCAATTGATGTTGGTTTCATAGTGAATCTAAATCCAACCAGACCACCAATCTTCGATGGTAATGATTACGAATATTAGAGAGATCTTATGAAGACTTTCATTATCAATATTGGGGTTGAATATTTTGTTATGCTTACTAGAGGATACAAAATTCCTAATAAAGAAGTTAGTGGCTTTACCAATCAAAAAAAAGCATGAATACCAATTGAATTATAAGGTACGCAAAACTTTACATTTTTCAATGACTAGAAATATATATATCCAAATTTCATCTTGTGAAGCAGCAAATTCTATATGGAAGGAACTAAAAGTAACTCACTATGGAACTTCCAAAGTAATTGAGACCAGATGATCCATTATTAGAGCCGAATATCATGGTTTTAATTTTCCTTACGGTGAACCCATATGCAAGGTGCAACAGAGATTCATGACTATTGTGAATAGTTTAAAATCAATGGGCGGAAAAGGATTAAATGAGAAGCCTTTGTTGAAATGATTATCGACATCATGCCAAACGAGTGGGAGGATAAAAGGACTACAATCAATGAGAATAGAAAGGTTACTCAGATTACCCAAGATGAGTAGTTTGGAACTCTTCTTCATAATGTGGCTAGAATGAAGAGAGATGCTGATATTGTGAAGAAGAAGAATGTAAACAGCAGTGTAGATTTTACTACTACTTCCAATCATATAAAATCCAATACTCCTAAGAGAGTTACTAGATCCAGATCTAAGAAAGTTGTTATCCATTCCGAATCTAATGGAAGTGAATCCTCAGAAAATGAATTAGAAAATCTTTCTCGAAGGATGAACAAGATAGCTCAACAGAGGATCTTTCAATATAAATTCAAGAAGAATGAAATGAAAGGCAAGATAGATTATTAAGTTACATTCTATGAATGTAAGAGAGCTGTAAACATAATACCCTACTGCCCTATTTTTAAGATAAAAGAAATAATAGAAAGGCATTCTGGGAATAATATAAAGAAGTATTATAAGTCCAAAGCTAAGAATGTGTTGAAAGACAATGAAACATGGAGTGCTAGTGGTGGATATTCTTCAAATGAATCTTCGGATTTTAAATCTTATGGATAGATGAATCTTGGTCTTTTAGCCAGGCTACCTATTAATAATCATTTTTTGATGGCTAAGGTACAAAATGTTGAATCAATGACCAATGTTTCGTTAAATGATAATAATAGTAAATATTATAACTCTTCGGATGAAGAATCCTCTTCTGATGAATATAATTCTTTACATACATATGAAGAAGTTTCTTGGTTTTCCAATCTTCTTGAAAATGAGAATTCAAAACTCATGAAAAAAATGATAAGGAAAATATAGGAATACTATTCTTACTAAGGAAATATCAGATCTTTCTAAATATCTTGATAAGAAAAATGATAATTTTGAAAATATTTCAAAAAATCGTGATGATGTAAGTTCTGAGAAGAATAGTCTTTCAAAAGATCTAGAAAACATAATTTCTATGCTAAATGTTTTCATGCCCAGCTCTAGTTCAAATGTTTTTGAAGACAAGAACTCAGTTATAAAATTTAAATCCAAAATATACTCCTTAAGGAAGTGTTTGTCAAACATTTCCCTAGGTAAGGACAATTCTGATAAAATTTATTCACAAATCCGACCTTGAAAGAATACTTCTATTTTTGGTTACACATGTTCTAAACCAATTTTTAACAACAATTTCTTTGTTCCTCAAAGTGCCCCATTATGCACTAAATTTCAGTGTGGTGGTCACTGGTCAATGAATTGTTCATTAAACAAAACCCAATGTTTAGGATTTCATAAGGCTTATTTTTCTATGAAGATGTGGGTACCCAAAATTTTTATTTCTGAAATTTCTGGATCAAAGAAAGTCTAGATTATGAAAACCTACCTTTCCCTATTTTGAGGAAAATAGGGAAAGTACCAATAACAATACGTGGTACATGGATAGTTGATGTACCCGACATATGACTGGTACCAGAAACAATTTTGAAAAGATTATCAAAACGAAATGAGGAAGAGTAACCTTCAGAGATAATGCTCAGGGAGAAATTATGGGTATGCGTAACATCGTTCTTCATCGGAAAACATTGATTTCGAATGTTTTATTTGTTAAGGGTCTTAAGCACAACCTCGTCAGCATAAGTCAATTATGCGATGAAGGATATCTTGTGAAGTTTAGGAATGATACTTGTTTAGTACACAATTCCATGGAAGAATTTATTCTTTCTGCTAATAGGACAGAGAATGTTTACACAATAAACATAGAAGACCATAGGATCCAAAACATACCTTTCCTTAGTGAAATAGAAGATCATTCTTGGTTGGGTTATAGATGGTTAGGACATTGTAACCTTAGAAACTTATGCAAACTCTCTAAGAAAGGTTTAGTTAAGGATCTACCGAAGCATATATATGATTATTCAAAAGTTTGTCACCCTTTTCAATATGGCAAGAAACAGAAATCGATTTTTAAATCCATTGGATAAGTCTCAACCACTGATGCATTACAGCTAGTGCATATGGATCTTTTTGGTCCTACACAAACATGAAGCATTGGGGGAAAAATAATGTATTTGTTTAGGTTTATGATTACACTATTTTTACATGGGACTATTTTCTAGAAAACAAGTCTGAAGAGTTTTCTTATTTCAATGTGTATAGGGCCCAATACAAAAATGAGAAAAATGTTCCATTAAAAAATATTTATAGTGATCATGGAAGAGAATTTAAAAATTTGGATTTTGAAACCTTTTGTAGTAGAAAAGGTATTACTCACAACTTCTCAGCACCCATAACACCTCAACAGAATGGTGTTGTTTAAAGAAGAAATATAATTCTTCAAGAGATAACTGGAACCATGTTGAGTGGGTATTCTATAGCCAAAATTTTTTGGGATAAAGCTATAATTACTTCTTGTTATACAATAAATCAGGTTTTAATTATACCATTTCTTAATAAAACTTTTTGTGAGTTATGGAATGGTAGAAAACATACACTTTCCTACTTTAAGGGTTTTGGTTGTAAGGTATTAATTCTAAATACTAAAGATAACTTACACAAATTCACACCAAAATCTGATGAAGGAATTTTCTTAGGCTACTCCACAACTTCTAAGGCTTATAGAGTTTTTAACAAAAACACATCCACTGTTGAAGAGACAACACATGTAAAATTTGATGAAACTGATCCCTTTGTTTTCAAACAATCACTAACTTCATCTTTAGAAGTGTTTTCAAAAACTGATTATCAACCTTTTCTAGAAAATCCTTCTGATAAAGAAAATTTTCAAGAAGATAATTCAGAAACATTTACCCTAGAATATTTCTTACCCTATGTTGATGAACATGTTTTACAAAACCCAAACTAGTAGTTTCTTAAGAATCATCCCAAGGATAGTATCATTGGTGATGTGAATCAACCTCTAAGGACTAGAAGTTCCTTATGAAATGAAATAGAACATCTAGCATTCCTTTCCCAATTAGAAAAAAAAATAACTGATGAAGCTTTAGGTGATGATGATTCGAATAAAGCCATGCAAGATGAACTAAATGAATTCGAAATGAATAAAGTACAGACCATGGTTGAAAGCCCTAAGGAAACTTCTTTAATTGGAGTAAAATGGGTCTTTAGAAATAAGTGTGATGAAAATGGAGTCATAGTCAAGAATAAATCTAGATTTTTTTCTAAAGGAAATAATCAACAAGAATGAATAGACTACGAATAAACCTATGCACCAGTACCTAGACAATAACCTATTCGTATTTTACTTTCCTTTGCTGTATTCTTCAATTTCATGATTTTTCAAATGGATATAAAATGTTCTTTCCTTAATGGTTATGTTCAAGAAGAAGTTTTTGTTGAACATCCTCCTGGATTTGAAGACACAAAACATCCTGATCATTTTTTTAGACTTAACAATGCTTTTATGATCTTAAAAAAGCCCCTCGAGCTTGGTATGATAGACTTAAAGAATTTTTTCTTCAAAATAACTATGTTAAGGGAAATGCAGATCCAACTCGTTTTATAATTAAAGATAAGGAAAATGTTTTGATCGTTCTAATTTATATTGATGAAAATATATTTGGTTTAACTCAGCAATCTTTAACTGATTCATTTGCGGATCTAATGAAATATGATTTTGAAATGACTATGATGGGTGAGTTAACAATTTTCCTTGGTTTTCAAATTTCTCAAAAACCAAAAGGAACGTATATATATCAACATAATCATATTAAAGATCTTTTTAAAAAGTATGGATATGACAACACTAAAAGTATTGGTACTCCCATTGGTACCTAAAACACACTTGATCTTGATGAAGCTAGGAATCCAGCAGATCAATCATCTTTTAGAGGTATGATAAGAAGCTTACTATACTTCACAACCAGTCATCCAAACTTAATGATTTCAGTATTCTTATGTTCAAAATATCAATCCAATCCTAAAGAATCTTATTTAAAGGCAGTGAAAATAATTTTTTGCTACTTAAAGGGAACTATGGATCTAGGACTATTTTAAACTTCTGTAAATGATTTTATCTTAAATTTTTTTTCATATGCTGACTTTCCTGGGTGTAGAATGGATAGAAAGAGTATATTTGGAACTTTTCATTTCTTAGGAGATTCATTAGTTTCATGGTCATGAACGAAGCAACACTCAAAAGAATTATCCACTACTGAGGCCGAATATGTAGCAGGTGAAAGTTGTTGTGCTCAAGTGTTGTGGAGGCAACACACACTCATAAACTATGGCTTGAGTTTTACTAAGACTCAATTTTTTTGTGATATCACAAGTTCTATTGCCCTTTTTAAAAACCCTGCACATCACTCTCGAGCAAAGAACGTAGACATTAGGCATCACTTTCTTAGGGATCACACACTAAAAGAATATATTATTCTTTAGTTTATCGGAACACAAGATCATCTTGCAGACATTTTCACAAAATCATTACCTTCCGATAGATTTTAATATATTAAATATAAGTTAGGAATGATTATCGTAAGGTAGTTTTCCTTGATTAAATCTATGTTAAACTAGTCTCCATACAATAATAAACTCCATTTCATGGGGTGGGGGTACATTTCAGAATTTGCTTTTCAAAATTTTCATAATGCGTTTTTCAAAAAAAATCGTAATGAGTTTTAAAAAACATTCGCAATGAAGTTTTCGTATAGGAAATTTTCAAAATGAAGTTTTCTTAGTTGAAATTTTTGTAATGATGTTTTTCATAATGGATTTTTCATACTCATACTTTTCACAATAGTGTTTTGGTACCCAATGTTTTTGCAATAAAATTTTCAACTTTATGTTTTTCATATTGAGTTTTCATAGTAAGTTTTTTGTAGTCAATTTTTCTTCAAGAAGAATATCACCTACTACGAACAATCTTCCTGGAAACCCGAAAGGTATGATATTCTTACTTAAGTTTTCGTAATCATATTTTTCATGTAGGTATTTTATTTTGTGTTTTCATATTTGTTTTTCCATAAAATCTGAATGTTTTTCCTTAAATCCTCAAATGATCGGATCCAAGATTTCCTTGCGGTTAGTTGTTCAACCATTAGATATGATGAAAATGATTCAAAACCATTATATGGGTTGTGGAAGATTAAAGGTCACCTCCTTTTCATATATAATGTGGAACCCTGTTGGTTTTCCCACATCGAATTCAAGCTATCACATGTTGAAGTTCTGCCCTTTCTTCTTAAGACCGTTCTAAATTATTTATTGTTTCTCCATTCCGAATTTCTGTAGAAGACACTTCTCAATAAATGTATACTTTGAAGCAAATGTCAAGTTGGTTAGTATATAGGGAAAGGTTGGTCGATCCGAACTTTTTCAATATGTATGATTATCTTATTTCTAAGAATATCAAGCTCAATGGATGGGAATATTTCTTCTTATCGAAGCTAGGGGATCAGGATGATGTTTATACATATTTTCTTGTATAATTTTATGAGTGTGTTTCCTTCTATGATGAAGATGGCAGAGAAAAATTCTCCTTTAAGAGCTATGGAAAGACTTACACGCTTTCTTACACTAAGGATGTGAGCTTGGTGGAGCTCTCATATGATGGAGTAGCCGAATTGTTCTCCCATAAGCTACCAGATTTGGAAGGATGTTTCAGAAAAGTGAAGTCTATGGAATACCTTAGACTTAAGGAAGTCAAGATCACAAATATTTCCCATCTGTCCACCAACAATCAGATTCTACAGTTGTGGTTCCAAGGGTTTTTCTTACCAAGAAGATGCGACAAGGATAACTTAATAAAAAGTGATATTTACATATTGGATTTCAGGGTAAATCTAAGAATGATCAATCTGATGATGCACATCCTTATTACGGTTTAGAACATCAATAATGGGAATTGGAAAACTAAAATTATTATATATCATTATTTTCTCTCCAATCTTATTATTCAGTGTCTAGATTGTTTCATGATTGCTTGCACCTCTAATCCGAAAAATTTCAAGGTGATGCTGATCAGCAAAGACACTTTGAAGAGAATGAATGTTGGTTTCTCAAAACAGTCAGGTGAGTTATATGATCTTCTAGAGGAGGAGGTAGAAGCCAATCCAGAAAATGTAGAAAATGTTGAACCCTCAAATAAGGATGATAAGAAAAGGAAGTTGAAGGAAGTGCAAGCTAAAGATAAAACCCCAAAATCAATGGAAGTCCAATCCGCACCTTCTAAACCCAAAAAGGTAAAATCCTACCCAGATGAGGTGGTAGCAAAGTGGAGAGAGCTCATGGAAAATGGGAAAAAAGGGGAGCCATAGTTTGGCTTGGAGTATAGTGAGGCTAAGGCATTAAAAGAAAAAGTTGTTGATGAGTTAGAGAAACAGTCCAAAGAGAAGAAGCTGAAGAAGAAGATGACCAAGGCTGAGATTTGTCAATCCCTTCTGAGGGATAATGAAATTGCTTCTGAGAACATTTCGATTCCGAAATCTTTTTTGAATGAACAATTTCTTGAGAATCTAGGTATGAAGACTCCAGAAAATGCCAAAGAGAAGTATGTTGAGAAATAAGTGATCGAGAATGTTCAGCAAGTTGTGGTGGAAATTCAGCAAGCTAAGATGAGTGAAGGTTCTGATGATATAATTAGGAAAATTGAAGAATATCAAGATAAAGGAACCCCATCCGATAAGTTCTCACTCTAGACATCTCAACCATGATGTTCTAAAATATATACACCTGTAGATGATGAGAAAGATGAAGAAGAAGTAAAAAATCCATCTGAGGAAGAGAGTTAAAATCATGACTTTATACATCCTCATGAAGATGAAGCTGGAATACAGAAGGAGAAACCTAATGGAGACAAAATTGTATAGCTATCCGAGAGGGAGTAGGAATTTCCTGATGAGGAAGTCATACCTAAAAACAATAAGGGTAAGAAAGTGCTTATTGACACCCCAACGAAAGATATTTTAAGTAAGAATCATGTTGGAGGCTCTTCTAAAAGGAAGCAGGTGAAAAAAGAAGAAGAACATTATCCTATCAAGTTGTCCGATTCGGAGTCGTCTGCATTGGGACACGATTTTGTTGTTGAGTGCCTCAAGAAATTGGTATATACAATTCCAATATTTCCTACAATATACTCCATATGACAGATGCTTCAGTATAGCATGAATTAGAAGTCAGAATCTGTATCAATGGTGACGGATAAATGTGTGAAGATTGAGGAAGAACATAAGATTTTTCTTATCAACTATGAGGTCCACAGAAAGTCGTGAAGCAAAATAACTCTATAGTCTAAGAAGATTGTTGACGATATGGAAGATCTTGATCAGTTCCATCAGATTTTAAGGAGGATTTGGTAACGAAGATGTCAATATCAAAAATCATTGAGACAGTTTTTAGGAAAATCTGTGTTTAGAACAAAATACTTAGATTCATGATGTAAAAGATCTGAATGGGAAGCTGAGTTATATTGTTAAAATCCTGAAAACAGAGAAGGGTCTTTGGAGTGAGGTGTAAGAAAAACTTGTGATGTAAGATGAATTGATAAATACTCCAGAAGAATCCATGAAGGCTCAGGCAGAGGACCTGAAGACTCAAGAAGAACGGATCACAGCCTTGGAGAAGCAAGTAGAAGAGGACCACAAAGAAATGAAGAAGCTGAAGAAAATTGTCAAAATGCTAATTCCCAAGTAAAAAGAAACAAAATAGGCCTCTCCGATATTTTTTTGTATTTGTTTTTTACTGGTACTAATTCTTTTCAATCTTAATGAAAACTCTGGTGGCTTGTCTTTCATGGTATTTTGTACTAATATTTCAGGTACCTTATTATTTTTTCATTCCCTCAAACTCTTTTTGAAAATCAAAAAGGGGTCTAAGGAAAAAGAATTCCAAAAGGGAGAATAAAAATTTCTAAGTAATGAAGAACTGTCCCCAAGTAAGGGGGAGTCTATCTAAGGGGGATTTTATCATTACGAAGATTTCCATATTCAAATAAAATTCCTCATTCTGGAAATCTAGAATAGGATTTTTATAGTTTCAAAGCCTAAGGTGGAGTTAGTTGTATTCACCATTATCCATAAACAAAGGGAGATACACTTTAAATTCAATGTCTAGAAATTTATTCAAAGGCCTTACATTCTTTTTCGTAAGGATGTTTGTGTTTTCCAATAGGGGGAGATTGTTGAGTCAATATGGTTTTCCTTATGACTTTTCCATTATTTCTTGTTTTGAAAATCACAAAAACCTTATCCTTAAGAACATTTCATTTTACCCTTGTTTTACTTTCAGAAGGAAAATTTCTTTCCCAAAGGAATTTTACCCCTTCCTAGTTTTCATTATTCATATTAATATTTTTCTTAAGTGTAAAAATCAGATTCATGTCTAAAACCTTGGAATCGCATAATACATAGATATGAAGCATTCTGTTTTCTAATCCGAATTCATGTTATGAACTATTATGATGTTCTACCCCAAATTCCTTGTTACGAACTTGCATAATGTTCAACATTGAATTCTGATTATGAACTTACATAATGTTCTAACTCTGAATTCTGATGATGAATTCTGATTATGAAATCTCATTTTGAATTTTGATGATGAATTCTGATTACGAATTCTCATTCCTAATTCTGATGATGAATTCTAATTACGAATTCTAATTCTGAATACTAAGGATGAATTCTGATAACAAATTCTCCTTAAGAATTCTGATGATGAATTTTGTTTAGGAATTCTCATTCCGAATTATGATGAAGAATTCTAATTATGAATTCTCATTACGGATTCTGATGATGAATTCTGATTACGAATTCTCGTTACGAATTCTGATGATGAATTCTGAATATGAATTCTCATTACGAATTCTTATGAGGATTTCCAATTATGAATTCTCATTATGAATTATGATGAAGAATTCTGATTGAAAATTCTAATTACGATTTCCTTAGAAAAACAGAATCCGAATATCTCTTTTTCATGGACTCTGAATTCTATTTTAGTTTGACTCTGAACATTCATATTTACTTTCATCCCGAACATTCATTTTTTCCATTCTGAATATTTTCTTTTGAGATGATTTCACTTGTTCTATTGCAAAATGATGTTGTGCCTTCAGTTATCAACTAACCATTGTATGAGTGACTCATGTACAGGTCCCTCCGAAATTCACGGACGAATATTACCGTTGCAGGAGGGAGTCAACCGTTGGAGCTTTGCCTATAAATAAGATCTCATTTTAAAAGAGATAAAAACTATAAAACATCTTTGACTGGTGCTTACATGATGTTTTAGTGGTTTCTAGAGAGAGAGAGGGTCTCTTATCAACTCTCAGCGTCATGAAGAAATTTTGAACAGCTTGTTTAAACTTTTCCTTGTGAAGATCAGCTTCGTGCAACTACGATTGTTGTTGTGTACAATCGAGGGATTCCGGTGATAGGAAGATAGAGGCTCCAAAACCTTGAAGTTGAGGGATTCCTTGTTGAGGAAGATAGAGGTGATGACTACCTGATAGTTGAGGGATTGTGGGGATAGAAAGAAAAAATCTGATCTTCATGTCGAGGGCTTACCATAGTGTGGGTAAGACAGAAATTCATGAAAGTATAAATTAAGGGACCTTTATCCAAGGTTGTTGGATAACCTTATTTTTGGGTTAAAATACTTATAACTTGTTACTTGTTTTTGTTACAAGTTTTCCGATGCATTTTGTATTGTTGAGGAATGTATACTATCTTATACTTCCTCACACTTGTACTATGATATAGTTACATTCTATATTCTTTAATTTATAATTTTATCATTTTAAAATTTGTTAAGTTTCTTTTTCGGAATTACTTTTCTGGAATCTAGAAAGTCTTTAGAACCTATAACGGGTCTTATTAATTATTTTGATAAACCTTTTTAAACATAACCATTTGTAAACATTCCCTGGGAATTTTTAAAAGATACAATTCACCCCCTCTCTTGTATCTGAGAATCTCATTTTTATTTTGATCCTACAATTGGTATTATAGAATATATCATACTCCGACATACCATCTCAGAGGAAATTCCTCTTGATCTAATTAAATGTATTATTTTATCAAATGGTTATATAACATATTCAATTCTTTGGTTTTATGATTTTGGATTTTTAAAATACTGTTATGAACTGAGATTGGTGCTAATATAGTCGTTGAACAGTGATCACAGGATTTGTATAAATATAGGAATTTAACTAATCTAATTTACTAAGAAAAAGGAATTAATGGCCTTATCCAGCAGACTTTCCCCATACAAAGCCCAATTTTTCAGAGATCAGAAATGAGGTGGCGTCATTGGGATTTGCTCTTGACCAATCCCAAGCTGAGCATTAACATGTTATGCTCGAATGGAACTACCTATGGGAGAAGTTTAAGTTCATTGAGATTACCACCCAAGCGATGTTATCAAAGACACCACAAGATTTTTTCACCATCAAACACCTAACACTTCAGTATTATGTGGGTGTTATAAAGGATTATTAAACAATACCATATCACTATGATTATGTGAATTATTATTTTTATATAATAAAGAATATACATTCATTTTCTTATTGTTTCATTGTAAATATTTTTTAAAGCACAAATAGTATTTTTAGTTAAAATTCAACTAAGGAATATATTTTCATTAATTAATCTTTTTTTAATTGAATAATATTTTAATAAAATATTATTTTTATTAAAATAATATTTATTTGGTATAAACTATCGTACAAAAAAATTGTAATTTTTATGAAGGTTTGAAAGCTGCTTTTGTCAAAACCCATGAATTTTCAATAAATGTCATTTTTTCTTTTAAAAGTAAAAATTCACATATTTAGAACATTATTTCTAAAAAATTAAATTTATTTTTGGAATTAGTATTTCGAAATAATCCAATGGTTAATTTTTCATAAATATTTAATCCAAACAGACTTTTGAATAAAAATTAAATACCGTTTAAAAATATAATGTGTTTTATGACATCATAATGACCACATAGTAATGTAATAAAATACTATAAACATTATGTTCAGCCAACATATTTTTTTCCAATAAAATAATGTTATTTTTGGTTTTTTTTATTTATTTTACGAAGCCTTAGTGGACCCTCCATGACTTATAAAACATTTTAGCTTTTTAAATTGATTTCCTTGAGAGTGTGATCACCTACACATAATAAAACTGATTATTTTATGAAGTTTGTCCATTGGCCTCATAAAATATTGTTTTCCACACCCCTTTTTCAGAAACCATGGGTAAAAACCATGGTATGGTTTGGGGTTTTGATTAGCTTAATGTGTGGTGCCAGAAACCTAAATAATAAAGAATTCACTCTCCTTTCATATATAAACCCATCCAAGATCCCACTTACTCTTCACTAAATGCCTTCTGAGTTCATCCAACCTCTTCCCTCCTCTCTCTAGAATCCTCCCATGGTGCCCCAAGCTCTAAAGAAGACTCTCTTAAGTATCTCCCAATACATTGGTATCATAATTCTAAGTAAAGGATTTCTTCAATTCTCATTTTTGTCCAAATTTCATTAAGTTATTATGCCCATAATTTTTTAATTACAAATGTTGGGGTATGATTTCTCAGCTCTCCACTACTTTTTTAATATCTTTGAATAATGAGAGTCCCCTTTCTCCCTCAGTAATGCCTGTCATGTACACCTGTTACTATACCGAAATTCTGTAAGTAATTTCTCACTCATCATTTACATTCGATCAGTTTTTTTGTATTATGAATCTCAATTCCATTACATATGTTGTGAAATGTATCTATATGACCCCCTTAATATCCATTTCAATTATATATTATGATACAAACCATTCTCTTTCAACATCCATTTTTATGAATTCTAATGTCACGCAGTCATGCTGCCGAAATTCCTCCGTGATTTTCCAAGCCAATGTCATAGTGTAGTGAATACCATACTCATTTCACTATCAAGGGTATTCATCTTTATTCTCATTTACTTATTGATTATATATATTCATGTATGAATTCAAAATTCCATTATCGTGGAATAAATGATGATATTTAATGATTCCATGTTGTATGATCCATGTGGCACACTTATGCATGAAATGAAATATTTAAGAACGGTACACACTGATAGTGTTCCAATGCATTGGGTAGTGATTAGTATCATGATATGTCAAGTGAAATGAAGGTTTAATCATTATTATTCAACTTTAATTAGTATTTACACATCCTAATTCAAGTGCAATGAGGTTTTTCTATTGATCCAAGTGCAATGAGCCTTGGCTCATGATAATACCATATTAAGTGTTGTCGCTACATTTCCATGTTGTGATAATCATTATTTATCATACATTTATATTCATGTTTCTCTTATACTCCATTGACATTCATATTTCCTAACATGTATTGTATTATTCATTTTATTCCTTGTTTACGCCCTTTCTGGGAGTTATATTTCACCCTTTTCACATGTATACCCTCAGATTATCCCTTGAAATGCTATGTACGTGGGAATGTTGTGGTTATGTAAAAGAAGTTTTTAATGAAGATGTTTTGTGTTTTATGTTCTGGGTTTTTATGTAATGTTCCTTATAACCAATGAATCTAGACTTCCCAATCTTCTTTGTTTAATCAAGTGAATTTTATGTAATAAATCATGTTTATGTGTGTTGTTTCTGATGATTTCTCCAGGGTGAGCACGTCCGTCTGCTTGAGTGAGACAGGCGCGGCTTTGTTACCCCACATTCCCGATTTCCAAAGGCGGGAGGAATTCGTTCCTTGTTCAGGGATGTTTTCTCCTTGAACAAAACAACATTATAGGATGTCAGTTCTTCCTTCCATGGATTCCTCCTCAGAACTCGTCACTTATTCCGGGTCTCCCTCATACATTTAATACATTGTTCGTGAAACTCTTCACAGCGCCATATCTTCAAGGACACTAGATAATTACGCTTCTTCTGTCAAGACATTCCAAGGGGTACGGTTAGGGTAGTAGCCTTCGGTTAAGGGAGTAGTCACATTAGGGCATCATGATCATGTCAGGATGCGGGGGAATTGGTGTGTCTACCTTCTGTCCCTTATTATAGGGCTTCATGAAGGAATGGAAGCCCGAGTAATATTACATAGAATGTGGGGAATCATATTCCATGGGAATCTATTTGATGTTTTCCACAGCTTCCTATGTTTAACACAGGGTATTCCATAATTTTAACATCCAGCGGAGATCGATCAGGATGATCAAAACACTGACTAGAGTGGATCAAACGGGTGAACTCCCTGGAGGGAATACCGATATTGGGGCCATCACATGGGCATACTTCAGAATGGTGTCACATGGAATGGGGAGTGGGGTGGTATGATCTCACTGGGATGTGGTATCCCAGTTAAGAATTAGGATGGATGATGGATTTGGGCTTGACCCTCGAAGAGACTTCCTACGTATCCCCATGGAGGGGAATCAAAGACCACATAGTTCAGAGGGTGAATACAGTTTAACATCTTGCGGGATGTGGGAAAACCTACATGAAGGGGGTCGGAATGACCATGTGGTGGAGGTTTTGAGCCTTATGGAAGCTTCCTACGTACCATGCATTGACATGGATAAAAGACCTCATAGTTTGGGAAGGGGAGTGTCGGCGAACCGACGTGAAGATGGACCTGGGGTCTGATGGGTGTTGGGATTGAACCTCGTGGAGGCTTCCTATGTATCATGACTTGACATAGATAAAAGACCTCGTACTTCCCGAAAGGGGCTTGGAACGCCGACACAGAGACGGTCAGGGACAATGGTTGATGGTCTTGAACCTCGTTGAGGCTTCCTACGCATCGTTCCATGACATGGATCAATGTCCTTGTAGTTCAAGATGGGGCATATGGCTTACACTCTTGGGAGACCAAGGTGGTGGTGAACCAATGTGAATGGGGTCTGAACAATCGAGTGGAGGTGGGATTTAGCCAATGAGAGGCTTCCTACGTACCATTCCATTAAATGGATCAATGTCCTTGTAGTTCATGTAGGGGCGGAATACAGTTTAACGTCATGCGGGACGAGGGTGAACTGACATAAAGGGGGTAGAAACGACCAGGTGGTGGTTGGACTGAGCCTCAGGGAGGCTTCCTACATACCATGCCTTTACATGGATCAAAGTACTCATAGTTTGGGGGGGCATGGGGATTACACTCTAGGCTTCCCATGGAGTTGGTGAACCGATGGTTGGAACAAATGGGTGGTGGGATTGAACCTCGTGAGGCATCCTACGTACCATGCCTTGACATAGATCAGGGTCCTCATAGTTTGGGTTGTGGCATAGAGATTACACTCTAGGCTGCCCAAGGTGTTGGTGAACTGATGGTTAGAACAATCGGGCGGTGGGCTTGAACCTCATGATGATTCCTACATACCATGCCTTGACATGGATCAAAGTCATCGTAGTTTGGGTGGGGTTGGTCTTGAACCTCAAGGAGGCTTCCTACATACCATGCCATAACATGGATCAAAGTACTCATAGTTTGGGAAGGCGGCATGGGGCTTACACTCTAGGCTGCCAAGGGTGAGGATATCAGGTTCAGTGCTTACTTTAAGCCCATTGAGTCGCGCTCGGTGTGATAAACAAGAGGCAGCAGAGACCTGACGATCATGTCGCAAAAGGTGTGTCTATGGGATTTGGAGTGGATCTTACGCTTGGAGCTACCCAGGGAGAGAGAGATTTGGAATTAATTTAAGATGGAGGCCCAATAAGGTCAGGGATTACTCTAGGATGTAGGCCCAATTATGACATAGCACTGCGGGAGAGGGAACTGGGATCGAATAAAGGAGGAACCCCATTCCCCATCACGCCCTTTACTGGCCTGGGGGACCAAATATGAAAGTAGGAGCAAAGATGTGATATTGCCTCCTGGAAGGAAAACTAGGGGCTTACACCAAGGTGGTTTCCCTTCCCCTATGGGCAACACCACTCCTAGAAAGAGGATATAATCTCCCTTGGAGACCAAGGGGCGTGGATAATGTCCAAGGTGGGGGCACCCCGCGTGCGAGGCACATGACGAGGTCACAGTTTAACGTCATGTTTTGAGGAAGATGGTGTTTGGAAGTGTAACATCCTACAGATCGGACGAGGTGGGTGTGTTCAAGACCCCTAGGTCTTACATGACCGATACCCTTTGTCCTTGTGGGAGGGAAGGCACCAACAACACCATAGCGAGGGGGTGTCACAGAGTAAACCATTGAGGTGTCCACATTAGCGTGGCTATGCGAAGAAGTAATAACCATTATCGTGCCTATGCGAAAATGCCTTAGGCGAAGCAATGAAACGGGTGGTATCGTCCAGGGGACATTGGAGTCACATCTTGCAAACCTGGAGGGTCGCATGGGAAAAGGAATTGCCAAGAAGAGGGGTCCATAGGCATGGGTATTGTGGAGCTATGTTGCTCCGCGTGGCGGAGGGCACATGCGAAGGGGTGTACTTCATGAAGTGGGGTTCCTTATCCTTATAAGGGAACATAGGTGCAAATTGGAGGTGCATCACAAAGTGGAAGGGAATTCGCAGAGCATAGCCTCGTGGAGAAAGGGTGCCTCGTAAAGCAAGGTGTCAGGAAGCAATGTGCTTCGCTATGTAAAGTGGTGTGGCCATAACATGTGGATCATGTGTACATGAAGGGTGTTTCGTGAAGCAAAAATTCTCCATGATGACCCGGGTCCACTTGGGGATCCCTTCCTTCGCGAAGACCCTTAGGCTTCGGGAAAGGCATCCCTCTCAGAGGAGGGGATCAAGACGAATCAATGGGGAGGATCTTTGAAAAGTTGAAGTAACTCGCACAACTCATGGTTCGAATAACAGAAGGATACATTGCAATTCGGGAGCTAGAAATTTGAAAGGTATCATTGTACATCCCTTGGGCTTAGGGGGAGCCTGGTATTTATAGGCAAGAGGTGATTTATAGAAGAGCTCAAACGACGCGAAGATGGAAGTGGTTGATTCATGACCAGATTGCGAATGTAAACAACTGTGTGGAGTGTCCCGTATCCTTGCTTCGCGGTGGGCTCGCGAACGTCAAATTCCTTCATGGAGCGGCCTGCCTTATTTTTTGCGGTGGGCTCGGAAACGTCAAATGTGTTCACGGAGCATCCCACCTCATTGCTTCATGGAAGCTATGGTGCTGGGGGAACTCCATGAAGGGGCTTCGTAAGGAAATTCATTGGGACCTCTTTGTGCCTATTCTTTGTACTGAATTTTTGCTCCATAAAATTCCCCCCTCAAACTTGGAGCCACGGAGAGATCAAGGGTCAAAGTCTGACGGAAATCTCAAAAATCCTTTGTCATTCGCGATGCTGATTTGCGAAGAGGGCTCACGGGGCGGATATGGGACGTGCGGGCCGAGCGTGCCATGGAGCTCCCCACAAACTGGATGTGCCGCGAAGATACGAAGGCCGCCACCTATAGATTAGTGGTATTCCCTCTATTTTTTCCTTTCCCTCCTCCAAGATTTTGTTTTCTTGCACTCTCGATTCGCAATGCTATGCGTACTCTTTCGGTGTTCTCAGCAAATCGAGTCTTCACGGCACACAAAGAGTCCTTGACTCCGCATTTTCCCTCTACGATCGGTCTATGAACGCCTAAGAAGTGCCCTGCGAATAGTCTACGTGAGTGGACTTCACGAAAGTGCTTTATGAACGATCTTCGCAAACCAGCCAAAAAAACGCCCAACATTTAGAAACAAATGGGCCACCAAAAAGGTGCCCAGGGCTTCCATGCCGATGCCACCTGAAGGGATGAAATGGAGAACAATCTGGCGCTAGGAGAGTTAGTCTGGAGCCACTTAGACCATAGTTCATTACTAGAGCTGCTATCGGACAGCCAGAAGAACTACCCGCTGGGTAGGAGGATTCCCTTGTATGGCTTCAAGCTGAAGGATGATGTCTTCATCCCTGAAGAAGGTAGGTACGGGCCAAATTAATGGTTCTAGAGCACGGCATGTCAGTACCGATTGTTCAGGATGCCCGATGGTCATGCCTGAGAGGACTTCACCCCAATCATTGACAACTTCTTATACAATCATCTAAACAATGTTGATGGAAAGGCATTACACCTGGAGACCTCCCCTCCTCTATACTAAACCACCCTCAAGGCGGCGCTAGGGAACCCGAAGTAGGGTTGGTCCGAAGAATGGGACCTGCGCCAGGGAGACAACTTTACAGACGATTGAGCATGGGCCATATAGGATGGTTCCTCATGCGAGGAGTTCGGAGCAGAGATGGGGAGAGTGGGCTTGTATGAGGTAGCCTGGGCTTCCCAGATTCACATCTACCATCCAATGAATCTAATGTCGGAGCTATTGAGCTAGTGGTAACCGAGGACCAATACCTTTCACCTGTATCACGGGGAAGTCGGCATCAGCTTATGGGACGTGCATCAGATCTCAGGGGTCCCGATACTAGGGGTGATGTATGCAGAATTCATCCCACCATTGGGTGCATGGGATGATATAGAGTAGATTCAACATCTGGAAATGGCATTGATGGAGCTCGTGCCCATGGAGGACAAGGAGGACGTGAGGGATGTCCACTTCAGGTGGTGGTTCAAGCAATTCCTAAATTTTCTTGAAAATAGGCAATTCTAGGTGAGGCATAGAACATACCCAATATGGTCCTGGAGCAAGGAAAACTCATACTAGTGGCTGTTGGGGAATAGCCCATGGAACACCTGTGGAATTAGTGTTATAACTGAACAACAGCCAATAGTCAGGCTGGCAGCATTCATCACAGCTCCCATCTGCGGTTGGATTTATCTAGTGAGGGATAAAAACATGTGAGTTCATCCAAGAACATTCATCATGGTGTCCACATTGGATACAAGAGGATGGGTAAAACTAGGGATGCTGATTCTCTCCATGTTCTATAGATTTTTGTGGCACATCAGCGAGGGGAAAAGGCCACAGAGGTTATGCATGTCATTCTATCTCCTCTACAGGTGGATGGCAGGACACATCAGGGGGATCTATGAGTATCTGAACCCCATCTCGCCTCCGGGGTCAAAATTCCTTCCCTCGATCTTGAATTTCACAGGGAGCATTCCGACCAAGATGACCACACCATCGGTTCTGAATCGGGTTTGGAGGGTGGAGGAATTCAATTTCCCCCCATTCTCGTTGCCTTCGAGGGCATTCACTGATGAAGGCCGGGGATAGAAGAGCATCAAGCCTCTCTCATGGCCTTTTGAGGTGGAGTCTTGGTGGGCAGGGTGGACCGTGAGTGTCTCTGCGAGCCAAACACCCCACAACAGTTTGCAAGGGAATTCTGGTTCCTGCAATGGCTGACCCTGTAGGTCTACCTGGGAGTGCACTATGAGGAGCACCCGTGTGTGAGGTAGTAGATGCGGATCTTGTTCACACGGGAGTACGGGAAGATATGGAATTTACTGCCTCCATCAACGGTCGTCCTTGGGATGGTAAAAGAATATGCCCAAAGCTGGGAGGTGTCCTATCCAGGGGATATGCTGAAGTGACCAACCTTCCTGGTCGGTGAGGGTGAGCTTCCCTGATCTCGGGAATGAGGCCGAAAGGCGAAAATGAAATCCCTTATTGGCAGGGCTGCTGTGGTAGTGACTCCCACACCAGTTGAGGGGGGAGCAGTGGTAGAGGATCGGGCAGCTGCTGTGGAGCTGGGGGTCCTAGGAGAACAGAATCATCCAGAGGGGTGGCCATCGAGGGGATTCCGAAGGATTTCTACGCAAGCCCCTTGGAAACGGCTGCACCATTTTGACATGCCTGATAATTCTCTTTTCCCAGAGCCCTGGGGAATCATGGATTTCAACTAGAAATTACTCGGACCATTCGATATATGGTAGCACCTTAACCGCCATGGGATGGACTTACCAGGAATTTGCCCTATTAGGGCCGGTTTTGCAGTATCTCAGGCAAAGGCGGAGTAATACATAGCTGAGCTGGAAGACTTTATCCACTCTTGGGGAGCCCTGAACCTGATGATAGACTGATTCAGGGTGCTTCTGGGTCATACAGTCCCTCCGCAACTATCAGTCGCTAACCTGAGGGAGCACTTCACCTTCCAGAAGAAATGGACGAGTCCTCCCGTGGAGACAAGGCCAGTAGAGAGAGTCTGCTGGAGGAGGGTGAAGTCGGTGATCAATCCTCATATATTAAAGATTTCACGGAGGCCCTCGAGGTAAAATCTCAAGTTCCTTCTTCAGAGTCTGCCTATAGGTTACTCTGGATTCCTTATGAGTGTCTGCACTGTGCAAGAGGACCTTGTATATTGACCTCATTCCCGCCCCTCAGTGGGTGCTGACGGTGGACCTTCGGGATCCTTACCCATGCCTACATCAACATCCATGTCTGGTGGGGCTGGAACAGTCGAGGTGGAACCCCTGGAGTCTCCAAACCTTCCAACCATATATGGGGGGCCGCGTCTCGGGGTTCCGATGACATCAACTCGAGGTCAAGACCATGGATTTGACATCTGTAAGTCTTCCCCACCGAATCTATAACTACCATCCCCGGACCATGTTAACTGATATTCACATCCCATTTTGGGTGTGCAGTCCTTCAATTGTCTAGGATACTATGACGAAGTTGCTCGGGGCTTCTGGTAGCACCTTTCCCAGAGGAATGCCAATGGTCATGGAGGTGTACATCCAGCCCGACCAGATTACAGCGCTCCCTATCACTGGCGTGAATTCCAGTGGGACTGCGCCCGAGAATATTGAAGTGGGATCCGATGATGAGAATAAACCAAACAGGCCAGGCCTCTCCATTCCTGATCCAATTCCAGATGTGGACCTGGTTGAGGAGTTCCTGAGGGCATTCCCTGCATAAAAGCCTTCAAATCACGCCGACTGGGACAAGACGGCCTCTGACGAGGAGGAAAGCAAAATAGTCTTCCGCCGATCGTGGAAGCTGATCACACGCTTCATCAATGAAACCCCCCAAGTGCTATGGTTGGTTGAGATTGACCAAATTAATTTGCAACAGCATGGACATTATGCATGGGGAGTGGATGCCCAGTGCCCTCACATGCTCATCTGAGATCATATTGCGGAAAAGATCCAAGAGTATGACCGTGGCCTCAACCTAGACTGGAAGGGGAATAAAGTGGTGAAAATAAAGAGGCTTCAGGAGACCGAAAATGAGGTTGAACGATTTGAGGCTCGAGAAGATGAGCATTCCTCCTCTCTCGATGTGTAATCAGAGCTTTTCTCACGGCTGAAAGCACAGTTTGTGGAGGCAGAAGAGGAAATGAAGCGAGCCTTTGAAGAGATGGTCGTTATCTGTTCTATTATGGAGCAAGCTCGGATTTCGGTTGGTGAACTGTTCCCTCTCACCATCGAGGAGGATCGGGAGGTGAACAAGCAGCAACAACATCTAGACGCCACCATCCAGGGGTGGCGGAGCTGCAACGTGCCTTTAACGAGGTGAATCTGTCCATGGGGGGAGTCGACCCCCGGGTACTATAATGATTACAAACCCCTAATCTTACTTTCATTCTTTGATTGTTTAAATTCCATAGCATTCATGATTTCCATTGTTTATATTGGTTTATTGCATCCCTATGATGTTCTCGGATCATCCAGAGACCATTCCCTAAGCTCACTTGGGTCATGTGCGATGTGAGAAAGAAGGGATGACAACCTTATCACCTCATCCAAACGTATGAGGGAAAATCAAGATTCAGGCATCCTGGGATTGGACAACCGGTCCGAATTTCTGAGAGGAAATGGGAGAGACCTTACAAGAGAATTGAGCTCTCAGAACAGCCAAATTACCATCTTCCTAGTGTTCTCTTGTTCCCAAATGGTGTAATGCGAGGGGCACTGAAATCGATCAGAGAAAATGGGAATAGGAGGTGTGAATCACGATACCCAGGATTTAGAATATTGTGAGGGTGGCACAACCATAAAAAATAACTATTGACAGTATTCGAGACACAATATTCGTATTGAATTTTTTCAGAGTGGGGATAGAAAATTAGGGTTGACCATTGACCATGTTCGAAACACAAGACCAAACTCCAAAAGTAAACTGTTAGTCCTCCAGAACATTGGCCAAGGACTATAGGAGGTCCATAGGCCGAGCATCCATAATGTTCGTGGATTCCTCTAGTGGTGAAAGAGTATGAGGGTCCGAATAAGGGGCACACAATGTGTAGAATGTGGAGTGAGGGTTTGCTCGAACAGAATCTAACACTCTTGAAATTATGCCACCGTGGTGGAAGCTCACTGGATGGATGCATCAGTTTGATCAGGGATCATTCCTTCATTCAGACATGGCCTCTCTGGAAATGGATTTGTCACATCCCAATGCATCTTGGGGCATCCTGAACTTGTTCAGGGCAGAGTAGCAGTTTCATGGTTCCCCACAAGGGGTCAGTCCAGGGGGCTGGAAATGAGAAGGGACATGACTTATGATTCATGTGGATGGACCCTAGGAAAAATATCGGGGTGTCCCAACATATCCCATGAGGGTGGGAATCAAGCCACACATTGTTCTGGAAGTAGAGATTAATGTCATGTGGGATGATGAGAAGCATGGCTACGCCGTTGCACATCCTACCAAAACAACTAAGCCCACGTGAGTCATGCTCGATATGGGAAACAAGATGTAGTGGTGGGACTTCCTGCCATAGGAAGGAACATTATAGGGAAAAGGGACGCTCGATAAATTTCATCCCAACGATGCTAACCCGTCTGTGTAGCACACCTAGATGAGTGAAGAGGTAAATCCATGTATGTCAGAATTCCACTTGAACATGAGGAAGTGGAAATGTGTGAATCAGGACTCTATAAATCTGGACCACAATGATGGTGGCGTGACGATGGAGGTTAACTGTTGACAGTGTTAGAATCCCAGCATCCACATCATGTTAGCCTATAATAGGGTCATAACAATGAGGATCAACTGTTGACCATGTTCGAAACACAGGACCTGTCGTAAATGTTGTCAGAGATCCTTATGTACGTTGGCCCGAAATGGTAAGAGAGTCCTTAGGCCTAGAATTCATGCCACATGGGGGTCCTATTAGATGTGGAAGAGGATGAGGATCCAAATAGCGAGCTCACAAATCTTGGACATGGAACGATGGGAATGTCCTCATGAAAATTACACACTTCGGGCTCTTGGTCAAACGCATCTAAATACGACAACAAGAAGTATTAGATAATGAGAGATATTAGTTCAGGGTCGTAGAACTCAGACCATGTATGGTAGAAAATGCGGGAGACACATGGTGTGGTAATTACCAAAATCCGACATTAACAAGAACTGGGGGTTCTGACCACCACATGTTCTTTGGAGAGGATTTAGGCCAAGGGACTGAAAATGAGGGTTGAGATGTGCCAGAGGAAAAGTGAACATGCATTCCTATGTACCCCTTGAGGATGGGGATCAAGCTGCACGTTGTTCCTGGGGTGGCAAAGTAAGGTACCCGTGTCAGGGCTAAAAGGGGGCATGCGGGCGTGGCCCTCACAACAAGAGATGCATTGTTTGATAAATCTTGTATCTCTTTTATAGTGAGTGGGTTTTGTTTTGTGAAGCGATATTCCTAGCTTAACAAGACCTGGAATCGGCACATAAATCAAGCTATAGAAGGTGTTGAAAAATGGTACGGCATGTGACCAATACAAAACATGGTGTCCCCTTGAGTGAGACATCATGATGCAGTGTCGTTTTTTCATCGTGCGACCAGGGTGATAATGTCACGGTTTAGGGTCATGTGATAGCACCAGGTGGATTAATTTAACATCTTATGGCTTAGACATGAAGGAATGTGCACGATGTGGTACAGTGTACTTGATGTTAATGAGGACATAGTACTACACTACACTGTTTGCAATTTCGAGAAAGGAGCCTATGGCCATGGGGCCTACGTAGAGGTAAGAGGGAAAGAGGCAGGAGAAACTAGCTCCCAACTGAGTTGGACCCGAAAACGAGACATTTTTGTGGTCCTATGTATCCCATATGGATGGGAATCAAGCCACATGTAGTTCTAGATGAGATCTTAGTTTATGGTCTTAGAGCTCAGACCATGGATGGAGTGAAAACCCTCCATGTAAGTGCAGACCTCAACCAGATCCCTAATCCCACGTGAGTTAAACTCGGTGTGGGAAACAAGGGAGAAAGATGCCTATTACAAAAACTAGAATGCATTCCATAGGGAAATCGGTGTGGAACCCCGAATGACGCCACTAATGCATATTTTCTCCTCCTAACATGTGGTTTCACACTGAGGAATAATACCAAGAGTTTCGAAGTTATAATTGGACATGATAAGGTAGAGAAGGATGTGAATCATGTAACTAAAATTTTGGGCATATAGGGGTTGGCATGGAGATGGAGGATAACTATTGAACATGTTTGCAACACAGTATCCATATCATGTTAGCCTGAAATGGGAACAAAAAATGAGCATCGACCGCGGAATATATTCTGAATGCGGGGTTTGTATCAGCATGTTGTCTGAGACCCTAAAGGACGTTGGCTCGTAATGGTAAGATGGCTCTTAGGCCTTCCATCCATACCATTCAGGGGCCCTTCCGAGTGTGAATGGTGATGGAAGCCCTAATGAAGTGGGAAACAAAGCCTGAGAAGCTGGTGGTAACATGTCCGGGCATAGTCCAACATTCTAGGTACTAAACCAGAGTACCCTTAGGCACATTGATGAACTACCGAAAAGGGTCAATGAGGGTTCCTAGAAGGGAGAGGTACATGTCGTGGTTGTTACAAGCCTGAAATGAATGAGTAATTAATCACATGCCACGCCATATAATCCCTTTCCTGGAGAACGGTAAGGACTCGGGTCGAGGCTCCGGATGGACAAGGGGCCTGAGGCTGGGCCTCGGTCAGGGAGGCCTGACCAGTTTGCAGTTTAACGTCTTGTAGTGAGGAAGAAGAGAGGAGTAAGATACCCTACACAAGGGATGAATACGACACGATGAATAACCTGACATGAATGTGGACACAATCCCATACCACACCGCACACTCCCAAAAGAGAGAACCTGGGTAGTGGGGCCGAAAATGCCAAGGGCCCTAAGGCGTGGCCTCGGTCGGGAAGGCCCGACTAGTTTGAAATTTATCATCTTGTAGTGAGGACAATGGGGATGATAAGGTGTCTCATCCAGGGATGGTTATGGAATGGTGAGCAACTTGACGTGAATGATAACATAATCCCATACAACGTTGTACAATCCCAGAAGAGAAAACCCGGGTCGGGGCCCGAAATAGCCAATGGGGCTGATAGTTGGTATCTCTCTGAGGGTGTCCATAGCTTGGAGATACAATGGGAAATAATAAACCACTACACTAGATGATTGGGACATCTTGGGGAGGTCCTAATAATCCAGGAAAACTGTTGACTATGTTCGAAACACAACGTCACTATAGTGACATGAAATGGGAGCAACAAACGAGTATCGACTGCTAACCATGTTCGCAAAGCAGGACTTGTATCGGCTTATTTCTCAACATCCTCGAGAGTGTTGGCCTGATGTGGTTAGAGAGCCCTTAGGCCTAATATCTATACCATTCAGGGGCCCTTCCAGACGGTGAAGGTGATGGAGTTCCAATCAAAGGAGTGGGTGAATCATATCTATTCCCATTACATAAAGAGGTGAACGTCTCTAGGGAGTGTGACATATGGCTGGATCGAGGATAGCTCGATGTGAATTGGGGAAAAAGTTTGCACCCCTGCCATATGACTTGACCCGGGAGAGAGATTCTGGCGTTCGGGCTGGGCCAATAGACGAAATTCCAGGGCGTTCCTACGTATCCCATGAGGATGAGAATCAAGCCTTATGTAGTTCATGAATTCCATGAAGTTTAATGTTTCACGGTAAATATTTGGGAGGATAGATGAATGGGATTGGGAACAAGATGCGACCATTATAACCCTTGTATGAGTGGGCCTAATAAATCCTTCACCATATCGTTCAAGGATCCTTCGAGATAACTATACCCTTGAGGGATAGTCAAATAGAAAATCTCGAGGATGGGCTCAAGCTGAGGAGTCTGAGTGTTACTACATATCCCATGTGGATGGGAATCAAGTCACACATACTTCTTAAAATGCTGTTTAACTCCATGTTGGATGATGCGCATTTTAAAGTCATGCAGGACTAGACAGTTTAAGGTCATGCAGGACAGGCGTGCAGTTTAGGGTCATGCAGGACCGTCCAGTTTAAGTTCATGCAGAACCATTAGGCTCAGGAAACGTATTTCTTGGAGAACTTGGCATTGGTTGGAGGAGTCATAAGCTCACAATCCATGGTTACCAGAGAGTATGCTCCATTGGGGTAAACCGTGTGGACTAGCTAAGGTCCTTCCCATTTGGGCTCCAACTTGGGTGGTTTCCTGCCCTGGATCATTTGCGTTTGGAGGGCGAATATCAGGTCACCTTATAGAAAAGGGTGGAGACGATCCTTCTTATTAATGTCTCTAGCCATATCATTCTAATTCCTTTTGAGATTGTGTAGGGCACAAAGCCTATTTTCATCAAGTGCATCCAATTCACCTAGACGGATTTCGGCCACCTTAGTTGGCGCCTACTGGTCATAGACCATGGTGCGTAACAAAGGAAGCTAGATCTCGATGGGCAGGATGGCCTCAGCCCCGTACACCAGGGAATATGGGGTCACATGTGTGGAATTGCGAGTTGTTGTCCGATAAGACCAGAGGGTGTTGAGGAGCTTGTCCGACCAACTCTTCTTGTTCTGGCCAGCCATTTTCTGCAAAATTTTTGAGAGGGTTTTGTTGAATACCTTGATCTTTCCATTTTCCTATGTGTGATATCGGGAGGTATAGTTCGAACAGATAATGTACTTGGCTTACAATTTCTTCATCTCGGCTGCTCAGAAGTTTATACTGTTATCGGTGAGGACAACTTGAGAGACTCCAAACCAGTGGATGATATTCGAACTCACAAAGTAAATAATAGAATAGGCTTTGGAATCCTTGATAAGAATCACCTCTTCCCACTTGGAAAATAAATTTGTAGTGGTTAGAATGAATCGGAATTGGCGAGCTGTTGCTGGTGGGTATTGTCCCATGACCTCGAGTCCCCACACCGCAAATGTCCAAGAGTAATTGGTGCAGTGGAGAGGTCCGAGAGGACGGTGCAGGAAGTTAGCATGAACACGGAACACATGAAATCTTTTGGCATACTCGATAAAATACTAGATCATAGAGGTCCAGAAGTACCCTAGTCTCCGGATTTGATGGGACAGCTTTGGCCCAACCTGATGGGCACCACAGAAACCGGCATTAACCTCCTGTATGACTTGTGGAAACTCAACCCCCTATATGCTACGGAGGATAATACAATCAAACCCAAGGTTATAGTGGATTGGCTCAAGGCTGGGATCGCTCAAGAAGGTAAACTAGAGTGTGTGGCGTCAGATTCCCTCGCGCTCAACCAGATCAACCGGAAGGAAACCATTTTGGAGATACTCGAAAAAAGGGGATCTCCAGTCAAGAGTCACTTAATCAACTGCATTTTAAGAGCCTAGCAATCCTATCGTGGAGGATCTGGCGGTAAGATGTCTCAATTGCAGGACATCGTATTCCTCTGGGGCGACGAGGGAAATGACTGTCCGGTGTGCCACATGTATAATCATATCATCCTTCTCGGGCTCTACAAGTAATGAAGCTAAGCCGGCCAAAGTGTCCGCTCAACCATTCTGTGATTGAGGGACATGGGTAACCTCCAGTTGAGAAGGGAACTGTGCCATTAGATGGAGGGTGCGCTCCAACAATGGTGCGAGCTCTAGCATTTTGACAACATAGCCATCGTTGACATGCATGATGACTAGCTCATAATCCTCTTTCACATGTAAATGGGGTGCATTGATCTCAAGGGCCAGCTCGAGGCCAGTGATAATAGACTAATACTCCGCCTCTTTGTTGGTGAATCCTTCTAACAATTTGAATGAGTACGGCATAATGGCTTGATCCGGGGAAATAAAGACGAGACCCATGCCTACTCTGTTGTGCCTAGGATCATTGAGCCTCCTACCGGCGGGGCTCTAGGAGGCACCATCAAATTGCATTTTACAACATGGGATGTCTTGTTCGAATTAGAGGATTGCCTCATCCGGGAAATATGGGTTCAGGGACTGGCCTGCAGAGGTTGGATGGGCCACTAGAAAGTCTTCCAATGCCTTCCCATTGATACCCTTCTGGGGGAAAAGCCTTCCATAGAACTGTTGGAGGATTACTGCCCACCATGCTATTTGGACAATCAATATGGGGTGATTCTGGTTGTACTTCAGCAGGTCTACCTGAGAGACCAGTTGTACCTCATGGTGATGCAGGTAATATCGCAACTTCTGCACAACAAATACGAGTGCAAGGAAACTCTTCTTGATGGGGGAGTATCTGGACTCTCTATCTATAAGAAAGCGGCTGAGGTATTAGAGACTATTCACTTTCCCCTCCTTGTTCGTTTGGGCATGAAGGGAGTCGAGATATCGTCCCAGGGCAGTCACATACATTATTAGCAGCTTCCTGTAGATTTGTGGCATCAAGAATAGATTCTGGAGGAAGTACTGCTTGATTTCCTCAAAGGCGGTGTGGCACCCTTCATCCCATTCGTAGGTAGAGCCTTTCTTCATTAGCCAAGAAAAGGGATTACACATGCCGTCCAGATTCGCAATGAATCAGCGTATGTAGGATAATTGGCCTTGGAAACCTCAAAGATCATGTATATTGCTCAGGGGTGGCATCAGGGTGATTTCCTTGATCTTCTCTGGGTTAATAATGATGCCTCGGTACCTGAAAAAAAGCCAAGAAACTTCCCATAAGTGACCCTGAAGGCACCCTTCAACGGGTTTATTTTCAAGTGGTGGGAGAGAAGGAAGCCGAATACTTTCTCAAGGTCCTTGAGATGGCCCTGGTGCTGGTGGGATTTGACCACTAGATCGTCCACATAGCATTCCACCAATGTTCCTAGGATTGTCTTGAATATGGGATGCATGGCCCGCTGATAGGTGGCATCTGCATTCCTCATGCTGCAGGGAATAACCTGGTAACAGAAAGTACTTTGGGGCGCCCTGAAAGAAGTGAACTCTTCATCCTCAGGGGCCATCCAGATCAGATAATATCCAGACTAACCATCCATGAAAGAGAGGTCTTAGGACCCAGTCATAGCATCAATCAACAATTTTGTCACATGATGGGGAAAATCATCCTTCAGATAGTGACTGTTGAGATCCCGAAAGTTGATATAAACTCTGATCTTCCTGTTCTTCTTCCTTACTGGCACGATATTGGCTATCCACTTGGGGTACATGATATGATTGACGATGTTGGCCCTGATGAGTGTGTCAAATTCGGCCTCGAACATGGCACCGTTAGACGGGTGCATCTTTCTAGGAGGCTGCTTGAACCCATGATGGTTTTTTGGGAGACCGAGGTGGTGGATGGCTACCTGAGGATCTATCCCTGGCATCTCTTTGTAACACCAGGCGAATATATCATGGTGCTTTTTAAGGATGTCCATGTACCTCTACTATTACGCGAGGGACATGGAGGTACTGATCAATGTGGGTCTCGGATCCGCCTCACTACCAAGGTTCACCTCTACCAGTTCATCGACTGTGGCAAAGACGCATTCTTCAAAGATGGGGGGAGTGTCCTCCAAATACTCTTCTTCGCTTGAGGAGGAGGGACTCCCATTGGGTGAGGCTTCCCTTTGGTCGGAGGAACCTGATGGGGGGTGGTACTAGCCTGGATAGAAGTGGACATCGCATCAATAGATTCACACGCCACTGAGACCATGGCAATGAAGGCAGTCGATCTAACCCCATCTGGCATTCGGCCCAAGGGGCCACGCTTGATGATATCAAATAAATAGTGGTGTGTTGGCTTGAACCAGTTAATCCCACCCAAGAGGAATAGACACATATGACGTACTGCCATTTCCATGTGGTGGACGTCCCGATATCGTACGGGGGTGGGAGGTTCCGGGATCACCTGAGCCTGGTTTGTGTAGAAGTACGAGGTGATTCTCCTTCGTTGCATGGACTTGGTAATGTGAATTCCCCTTATACCAGAGACAACAAAGAATTGCCCCATGTCAGGGGTCAAGACCTCCAATTGAAGGATTGGGAAGACATAGGAGTCATCTAGACTAGCCTAAGGGTCACTTGTGACCGGGGTAAGGCCAACCTCACTTGCTAGAATTTTCTTATCCTTGATCTTGTAATAGTCAGCATCTAGATAATGGGCCTCACAAGAGGCAAAAAGAGATGTATTCCATTAGAGAAAACTCACTCGACCATTAAGGGAGTACTTGAGGCATTGGTGGTATGATGAGGGGACCTCCACGTGCAGATGGAGTTATGGTATGCCCATCAATTCATTGTACGCAGTGTACCTGGAGACAACCATAAATTCAGTACTGAAAACTAGGACACCGAACAGGGTATTCAAATAGATATTGCCGACCGGGGTCTGCTCTTTCCTATCAAATACCTGGATCCTTAAATCGGAGGGTGCCAGGTTATCCTTAGGTAACCCTATCATTCAGAGCGTCCACATCAAGATAAGGTTAATCCAAGAGCTGGTATCAACAAGACAGCGGAGAAACTCTACGCCGTTAAATTGGTCGGGGATATACAGTGGGGGATGTGCCCCTATACGGGGAAGCCTTCATCTTCTCCCGAGAACAAGATGAGGGACTGGCATTAAGCATTCTCAACTTCTTCAACATGAAAGCTTTTATAGCTACTACCTCCATCTCAAATAGAAGGGGTATCTTTAAATAATCAGCGAGGTACTTGCGCATATCTGACGACAAGTGGAGGGCTTCAAGGATGGAAAGCCTTTCTGGGATGCCTAAAAGGTGCTTGAGGACACCTTAAATGTATGCCAGGCACAAAATTTTGTTTACCGGAAGCTGCTATGTGATTGGAGACATGGAGGGACCTACTGGCTGAACTGACAAATGGCTGGTGTTGGGCATATATAGATGCCCTCTAGTCGAAGACTAAAGAGTAGCTACTGGATTAGGCCCAGATGACTAAGGTCGGCCTGTAGCAGGTAGAAGCTGGTCGTGGCATGGCAAAAGTTGCTCTGCTTTATCCAGTAGCACAAACGGTGGTGGATGCGGCCATGACGGCCCCAGATGAAGGGGCTGCGAGTGCTGAGCTCTATGATGGGCCTGCTGTCTGGTCTCGGCAGCATGCATGACATGGCTGTAGGTTCCAACTGATGCACCTCCAGGACCTAGATAGTGGTGGCTTTGGTGATGTTAGCATCGATCGGGGACGTTGGGGAGGTTCGCCTAGCGCTCCCCCTCTTCGAGAGTCATATAGGGGTTTACCAACTTGAAGGTATTAACCGAATCATACCCTTGACTATCACAAGAAAAATCATCCACCACTGGGTGGATTCAGGGGAGAATCCCCATCTCAGGGGGCATTAAGTCACCGAGAGTGCGGGACGATGATGACATCAGCGAGGCTTGTTAATTCTTCTTACATCGCTGATGTTTGCACATCTAGGAAGAGATGAGATGATATGATGATACAGAGGTGGTTGTCACAGCTTTTGAATACTCCGACTGATTTAGGCGTGATTTAATGATTCCATGGGCGTAAGAAACCATTTTACGAGCCATCCAATCATCATAACTTTGGGATCTGTGGTTGGGAACTTGCTACCACTCACCTTCGTTGTCTCTACTGCTATCTAACCTCACAATGAAACCTTCCACTTATTCTGTGGCTGGTCCTAGCCTGAATATGTTATTATCAGCCTGGTCATGGAGCCAGTCCTATAACACATATCACTTCTTCAGGGTCTGCCCCAGAATCTGATGATAGGGGCAGTAGTTGGGGCGATTGGTGAGATTCGCCTCCACTGACCTTCTGTACTTAGGCAAGCGTACAATCCCCTCCTATAGGGTCCTACGGAAGTAACCGGTGACCATATTATTGCTGAACAAGTAATTATGGTGTCTTATTTCCGGATAGGGAGCCCTTGGAGCCTGGCCCTGATGAGGAGCCATAGGGGCCTCTCAAAGAGGTGGACCCTAATTGTCCCGCCTGGGTGGTGGCGACACATTACGCGGGAGCACCTACCGATTCTGAGGATGATGTAGAGTCAAAGGTTGTGCCTAGGGTGGAGGACCTTTATGAGGCTACTGGGCCAGTGCTACTAGTAGAATTTCAATCTTCTTGGGGGCTTCTTATTTGGGCCACTTTGGTAGTCTCTACTTTGGAGGCTCTCCTTGCTGGGATTATAGGGGGTAGTGGACGTGCCCGACTAGCCTGTTGCATGGCTTCCTCATGGAGATGTATCTTATTTGAGAAGTCATGGAACCCTCTTAGATTGTTTTGAGTGATCAAGGATGGAACTAGTTCAGTTTTGACATTCCCTATACACATCGTTAGTAATTTCTCTTAGGCTAGTGTCAAGTCAAGAAAGTATGTCAGCCCCTTCCACTGGATGATAATGTCTGTGACTCACTAATAAGGCAATTGTCGTCACTAAAAGTGGTATGCGATGCTAGTCTTCCGGAATGTAGAACTAAACTAGTTGAAGAACTGCATGCGAAGGACCTCCCAGTTGGAAATGGACCCAATGTGGAGCCGGCTATACCAGACGAATGTTGTCCCCTCCAGCGTCTGAACAAAATAGTAGAGCTTGGCGACCGCCTGCTGCGCTGGAGTCCCTAACATTTCCCCACAACTTGAGTTGAAGTGGGCCAGATTTTTCAGCGGACCTCTATCCCGTTAAATGGGGAGAATGTGGGATTTCCAAAACCTGGGGGCACTGGCATATCATCCCCCCATGCCGGGTATGGCTTACCATCTGGTGGGATTTCCACCAGCCATGATTCCAATGCCTCAAGGCGGGCTATGAGCGCTGCCATAGGATCATCAGGGTGGGGATCACTGTCTTTAAGGGGATCCCTAATCCTGAGTGCGTTTCTAGGCTCTTCGACACGGTAGACGGGTTCAGCGGCTCGTGGAGCAACTAGTGGAACACCCTACGAGGCAGTTGGGGGAACTCAGGCTAGATTACTCGGATTTCAGCGCCGTTCGGGAGGGTTTGGTGAGATGTACCACGCCCTGTTACTGTGTGTTCCAGCTTCAGCCTTGTCCATAGGAGCGGTATGATCAGGGTTTCCTGGAGGCATCTCGTGAAGGGAACGTTGTTCCAGCCCCTTCTGCCCCGGCCTAGGATCACCATAGAATAGTCGTCAGTCTACAACAATTTCATCCAGGAGTTTATTGACAAACCTCTTCTTCTTAGCAAGTTGTTGGCACAAGGTTTCCTTCTCGAGGTCCTCCTCCATCTTCTGCACTAAGGCGGATGGGTCGGAGTGCCTGATAGCTCTGACATGCTCTTTGCCCTTACCAGCATTTCAGTTGAGTACCAATGCATCAATAGTCGTAGGGAGACCTAGGAGGTTCCTCTACTGATGAGTAATCCTCCATGATGGTTCTAATAGGGGTGTCACGCCCTCAGGGGGTAATTCTCCACTGAGAAAATCCATCTCATCCTCCTTTTCCACTTTGTCATCCATGTGGACCATGACCCTTCCTAGGGGCATGTCCTCAATACCGCATAGAGATTCGGGCTGCCGCCTGATAAGGCTGAAGAGGAGGGATACATACTATCCCCATCCATGGATTGGCACGTGGGAGAACCTCCCTGATAATTTTGTGGAGTACCATGATACTCTGAATGCATTACTGTTGGAGGGCCTAACGACGACCTGGTGACTCGGGGCACTAAGACAGAGGGAGTGAGGCCAGATCGACTCGACGGAACTACTCACTGATGTCTTCAAAATGTGCTTGGCTCCTTGCATAAACCATGCGCTAATGATGGAGACTAAAATGTGTTTCCCATAGGGTGTAGTAGAAACAATCATCTTCCTATGCGGTGAGGGACTCAGGTATGGAGAAATCACGTGCTGCTGCGGGCCAAAAATTCTCGGGGAAATGGTCCACTGCAAGGATGATCCAGAAGCTCCTCGACTCAAATTCAGAGTCTGGCCCTTGATTTCCCAACATGCCAACTAGGGTGGTTGACGAACTGGAAGTAGTACTGAGGCGGACCGCTGGGACGGCTGGTTGGCCAATGGATAAATCGGCGAACGGAATGACTATCTGCCGATTCATGGGTTGTCCGCTAAGGAGTGTAGTGACATGGACACTATATAGCGATAGGATAGGTTGACGGCCACCGTTCCTGGCTCGGGGGCCAGGGCTGCTAGTGGTGGATCGCGCTGCTGCTCGCCCACCATTGGTCCATAGAATAGATCTCAGTGATCTCTTGTGGAGGTAGAAAGCGCTTCTAGCGATGATGGTGGTGACTGCACGACCGTAACCAGTGGGGTCACCTAATTTTCATCCTCAAGGATAAACCTGTGGAGGGAGGAAGGAATATTGTGGACCTCACATTATGGGAGTACCAGGATGATGCACCTCATCCCTTCCCTGGACCTTGACTCGGATGAGTGAGGGGAGGGTTCCTGAGCTGAGTCACACTCTTATTCATAGTCTGAGAAGTGGAACAGTTTGATCTACATCTGGGATTTCCCAAAATTATTCTTGTGGTGATGATGGCACACCTTCCTACCCCTAGGTGGATCCTCAAGACAGGGCCGATTTCCGACATGTGTTCCTTCGGCCGCACTGGTTCTAGGGCAGAGAGGGGTTCCACTTGAGACAACCGATGTGTGAGGAGAACCTGGAAATATGTAGAATGGGACATGTGGAGGACCTCCATGAATAGAACCTGAGTGGGAAGAACCTCCACCAGAACTGGTAGGAGCATGGTGAGGACCTCCATGCATGGTGAAGGTGGAGCGAGGATGGCCTTCACCCCTATGGTTGTCAGGGAGAGGACCTTCACCAGTTGCGATGAGGATATTGGTAGGATCCCCACATTAGAGAGAGAATGTACGGGTAACCTCTCCATGTCAACGGTCGGGGGTAGGAGGAAGGGATCCATACCTGGTGTGATGGGCACGAGATATGATTCTGTACCTAACATCACCGTCGTGGGGAAGGCCTTCATTCCGATAGGGGTAGCATGGGGCATACCTCCATGATGAGCCTCGAAGCAGGGAAGACCCACGCTCTCTGTGGTAGTCGTACAGGGTGGACCTCCATACGGGTGTCATCACTATGGGTTGGTTCACGGTGACCCCCTCTCATACTTGTTCCCAGGAGAGTCGACCCAGCCAATCCGTGGGGCGGTTGGGGCCTCTATCCCGGTAGGGAGTATAAGCGCCCCTGCTCAGTTTGTGGAGGGACTTGATGATATGTGTTGGCGGTGGCTCGAGCCACAATAGCCATCGACAGTGATGCCGCCTGGCTGGCATCCTCAACTCATGCCCGACACCGGCATCAAGTCTGGCGAGACAGTGCTAGTGGTGCATGTGCATAGCTTTTTTGCTCCTCCAGCAAGGCCGGGCGGTGGTGCTGATGTGGCCGGGTGGGGGTCTTTACTGGGAGCCCCTGAATTGGGAATCTGATCGGCATGGGCTGAACGTCACCCACCTCATCAGCATAAGGTAGGGTGTCGTCAAAGGGCTCCAGGGACAGGCTCCCGAATCGATTAAATTTTTGGGTGGAGAGAAACATCTCCCTACGTGGCCCTCGGGGGTAGCGTTGATGGTGGGGCCTTGACGCCTCCAAGTCCAGGTGGGCCATATCCCAGGTTGGGATTATGCCCTCCCCCTCATAAGGATGTATGAGGTCATTAATTACCCTTCGTTGGATAAATTCTGATGTGGAGATGGGGCATGGGAGCCCCAGAGTCGTGGATGCAGAAGCCATTGTGGAAGCGGTGAAACCACGCAGAGGGGATGTGCTAGTGTTGCCCCTGCCCCTACGTAGGCGGGCGGGTGGAAACTGTGTTTCTGTGGAAGCAACCTGATTCCTGAGAAACAGAGCGATGAACTTGTCAGTGCTGAAAGGAAAAAGGAATCGATGACCAATGCCCCCGTGCCATTCCATCTTCCGTGACTGGTAAGAGGGATCCATGCTGACAATGTTGTAGAACCGGATGTCCAATGTTCTACTACCCCATCTTCTGGAGTGTTTCACTCATGCCCCACTTTTTTCATGGCGGGACTAGTTGCCGGATAGATGGATCCGGTGACATGTAAATCTATTGATTACCCAAGCATTACTAATACCCATATTTAAGAGAATAACATTACGTCGGGTTCAGCATTTCAATTTCCGATGCTTTTTCCGGGGCGCGTGCATCCGTCTGCATGAGTGATACAGGTGCGGATTTGTTACCCCAAAATCCCGCTTTCCAAAGGCAAGCAACATCTATTCCTTATTCAGGGACGTTTTCTCCTTGATCAAAATGAGATGATGGTATGTTGGTTCTTCCTTCCATGGATTCCTCCTCAGAACTTGTCACCTAGTCTGGGTCTTCCTCATAGATTTAATATGTTGTTCGTAAAAATTTTCTCGACGCCATATCTTTGTGGACACCAGTTAATTACGCTACTTATGTGAGGAAATTCGAAGGGGTCCGGTCAGGGCAGCAACCTTCGGTGATGGGAGTAGTCACGTTGAGGCATCACTGGCGTTTCTGGATGCTATGAAATTGGTGTGTCTATCTTCTGTCCCTTATTATAGGGCTTCTTGAGGGAATTGAAGCCTGAAGAATCCCAAATCGAATGCGGGGAATCAAATTCCATGGGCATGTATCTGACGTTTTCCTCAGCTTCCTATGATTAACATAGGGTATGCTGCAAGTTTAACATCTAGGGGAGATGGATTGGGCTGATCAGAACACTTACTAGATTGGATCAGACGGGTGAGCCCTAGGAGGGAACACCGATATTGGGGCCATCACGTGGGCCGCCTCCTGAATTTTGTCACACAGAATGGTGAGTGGGGTGGAATGATCTCACCAGGAAGTGGCGGCATGAGTAAGAATCAGGATGGACGATGGATTTGGGATTGATCCTCGAAGAGACATCATATGTATCCTTGTGTTGGGGAATCAAAGACCACATAGTTCAGAGGGTGAATACAGTTTGACGTGTTGCGGGATGGGGGAGAACCAATGTGAAGGGGGTAGGAACGACCAGGTAGTTGTGGGAATGAGCCTCAGGGACACTTCCTATGTACCATGCCTTGACATGGATTAAAGACTTTGTAGTTCGGGAAGGGGCGTATTTGAGAACAGATGTGAAGATGAACCTGGGGTCCGATGGGTGTTGGGCTTCAACCTCATGGATGATTCCTACGTAACATGCCTTAGAATGGATCAAAGGCCTCATATTTCATGAAAGGGTCTTGTCACACCGACACTGAGATAGTTGGGGCCAATGGTGGTTGGGCTTGAACCTCGTGGACGCTTCTTACATACCATTCCATGACATGGATCAAAGTCCTCATAGTTTAGGATGGGTCGTGGGGATTACACTCTAGGCTGCCCATGGTGTTGGTGAACTGATGTGAATAGGGTCGAAACGACTAGGTGGATGTGGGATTGAGTCATACGGAGGCTTCTTATGTACCATGACTTGACATGGATCATTGTCCTCGTAGTTTAGGTAGAGATGGAATACAGTTTAACATCCTGCATGAAGGGGGTTAAATGACGTGAAGGGGGTTGGAACGACCAGGTGGTGGTGGGCTGGAGCCTCTGGGAGGCTTACTACATTCCCTTCCTTGACATGGATCAAATTCCTCGTAGTTCGGGGAGTGGAATAGGGCTTACACTTTACGATGCACAATGTGTTGGTGATCCGATGGTCAGAACAACCAGGTGGTGGGGTTGAACCTTGTGAGGCTTCCTACGTACCATGCCTTGACTTGGATCAAAGTCCTTGTAGATCGGGTGGTGGAATTGGGCTTACACCCTATGCTACCCAAGGTGTTGGTGAACTTATGGTTGGAATAACCGGGTCGTGGGATTGAACCTCGTGATGCTTCCTAAGTACCATGCCTTGACATGGATCAAAGTCCTCATAGTTTGGGTGGGGTTGGGCTTGAACCTCAGGGAGGATTCCTACGTACAATGCCTTGACATGGATCAAAGTCCTTGTAGTTTTGGAAGGCGGCACGGGGCATACACTCTAGTCTACCCAGGGTGAGGATGTTAGGGTCGGTGCTTACTCTAAGACCACGTGAGTCATGCTCAGTGTGAGAAACAAGAGGCAGTAGAGACCTGCCGATCACGTCGTGAAAGGTGCATCTGTGGGATGTGGAGTGGGGATAATGCGTGGAGTGGCCTAGGGAGAGAGATATTGGGTCTTACTCTAAGATGGTGGCCCTGAGGGGGTTGGGGATTACTCCAGGATGGAGGCCCGATGGTGACAAAGCATAGTGGGAGAGGTACTTGGGTCCAAAAAAGGAGGAGCCCCATTCCCCAACAAACCCTCCCATGGCCTTGGGGACCGAATATGAAAGGAGGAGTAGGGATTCTATGCTCCCTCCTGGGAGAAAAAATAGGGGCTTATGCCAAGGTGGATTCCATTCCCCGAAGGACAACGTAACTTCCAGAAATAGGATATCATCCCATGTGGAGACCAGGGGGTGCGGAGAATGTCCATGTTTGGGGAACCCCGCGTGTGAGGCATAAGGAGAGGTCACAGTTTAATGTCCAGTGTTGTGGAAGATGGTTCTTTGAAGTTTAAAGTCATGCTGATCGGACAAGGTGGATGTGCTCCACTCCCCTTGGGCTTAAATTACTGGTACCCTCTACTCCATATGGGAGGGAAGGCACCAGCAACGCCATAGCAAGGGGGTGTCATAGAGCGAACCATCGAGGGGTCTACATTTGCGTGGCTATGAGAAGAAGCAATAGACAATAGCGTTCCTATGAGAAGAAGCATTAGGTGAAGCAACAAAATGATCTGTATCGTCCTAGGGATGTTGGAGTCACATCGTGCAAACCTGGAGGGTTGCATGGGAAAAGGAATTTCCAAGCAGAGGTTTCCATAGGCAGGGGCCTTGTGGATCTCTATGGATCCTCGTGGAGAAGGGAACTAGAAAAGGGGTGTGCTTCACGATATGGGGTTCCTTAGCCTTAGCATGGGGTGGAGGTGCAATTGGGAGGTGCTTTGCGAAGTGAAAGGGCATTCACATAGAATAGCCTCACAGAGTAAAGGTGCCTCATGAAGCATGGTGTCGGGAAGCAATGTGCTTCATGATGTACAGTTACCATACCTTAGTATGTGGATCATGTGTAAATGAAGGGTGTTTCATGATACATAAATTCTCCCTGATGACCTAGGTCCCCTTGGGGATCCCCTTCCCTCACAAAGACCCTTAGACTTCACGAAATTCATCCCTCTCGGAAGAGTTGATCAAGACGAGACAAGGGGATGGAAATTCACAGAGAAGAGGTACCTCACATAGCTCATGGTTTGCAGAGAAGAAGGATGAATTGTAATTAGGGAGCTGGGAATTCGAAAGGTCCGATTGTCCATCCCTTGTGATTAAGGGGAGCCTGGTATTTATAGCCAAGAGGCGCCGTAGAGTGGAGCTCATGTGGCATTAAGAGGGAACTGGTTGCTTCGCGATGGGATTTCGAATATCAACGGCTGCACGGAGCATCCCACCTCCTTGCTTTGTGGCGGTCTCATGAATGTAAAATGTGTTCATGGAACGGACCACCTCATTGCATCGTGGCGGGATTGTGAATACCGCTTGTGTTTGTGGAGCGGCCCTCTTCATTTCTTCACGGCAGCCGTTTTGCTAGGGGAACTCCACGAAGGAGCTTCGTGAGGAAGGTCTTTGGGCCTCTGCGTTGTCACAAATTTTGCCGCAACATGTGTAATAAATAGCAGGGTTGTCATAGTTTGTATCATAGTGTGTTTTAGTTTTTTTCTTAATATGATTAGGAATCATTAGTGGAATACATACGGATAAGACTACGTATAATAATAACATTCCTAAATTTTGGTGAGTATTGATTATGTGGTATATCAAGAAAATACATCCCTTTCTAGATACGAGCAGTTAGAGGAGGCTTTTCCACTACTGTACCTAGGAGTTAAAACTCCAACAAGGAGTTTCAGGCATTACCCATGGTATCATGTTAAATGACAACATGCATTACTACACTCTCGGCTAAAACACTCCCGAGGCATATGATTTGGTAAATTCACAAGCTTAGTTTGAACCATTTTTAAGATAATTATAAAAATGTCCCTACGAATATATGTTAGAAAGTAGATCATGTATAACATAAATTAAATCATATATATTCCTATGTTAAATAAAATAAAAGTTATTTAGAAGTTATCTATTTTGTCCTTTGATTACCACTTATTTGTTACTCCTAAATATCCTCTTATTCCAACCAATGGCTGGTAATAGGGGGAAACATGCTAACAACTGATGTCAAGATCAATGTGATGACTATTCTAATGAGATGCCCAATCTGGTTGGAGTAAAAATCAGGAACTTTATCATGATACTCTCTCAAATAACTAAATATTTGAATAGAAACATGGGTCAAGAGGAACGTTCAACCCCCCCCCCCTAAGAAAGAACAAGTCGCAATCGAGAGCTTCATGAGACAAAGGAATCCAACATTTAATGGATCATCAGATCTATAAATTGTTGAACAATGGATCAACTCCATTGAAATGATATTATCCATACATCATGGTTCCGAACAAGGTAATGTTCTTCTTGCTTCTTATCGTATAGAGGGTGCAGTTGATCAATAGTGGACATTGATAAAAAATACAAATCCTAAGGAGGAGATCGAGGCATTGGAAAGGAAGGATTTTTGGAAAATGTTATTTGATAAATATTTACAGCGCACCCTCCAACTTAAGAAGGGATGGGACTTCCTTGACCTTATAAACAAAGTCGAGGAATCCATCAGATCATGTGTGGAATACATCACAAGGCTTTCATAATACACATCTATCGTTGTCGTTACCCCCAAATTCTAGGATGACCACTTTTTTGGTTAGGTAAAACCTGGTGCACTGAAATCCCAAACGATCAGTGACTTCGATAGCTATGAGAAAATTATATGATGTGCCCTCAAGGTCGAAATGGTGATCATAGAATCTCAGGGGTGTCATGGGGATATGAAGCGTAAGGTGGAGTTCAATTTAGGCATTTAGATGGATAAATGCAACAGGGCTAAGAAAATCCATCACCGCTCCTGCCAAAGTTGAGGAAAGAAGAACCCTTAAAATTTCTTAAAGGGGACGAGAAAATGCATTTGGTGTGGAAGAGAAGGGAAACTAGCCATTATCTACCGAAAAGAAACCCCTGATGTTGCAATAGTTGAGAGGAATGTTCCATTCAAACATCAATGTGTGGTTCATTGCTTCAAATACAATTAACTAAGGCACCATGCAAATCAGTGCCCTAAGCCAATGGTTTTTAAAGGCAACCAACAACCTACAAGGCTGAAAGGGAGAGCTCTATCCATCGCTGCATCTAAAATGATCCATGAAAACTATGTTGTCTTAGTTATTCTAGTAATTCATTCAAGAAGAGAGAGAACATACTTTTTGGTTATATTTTTACGTATTATTTTTTAACTCAAAAGCATGGTAGAACAATCCCAAAACCACCACAAATCATTGAAGTAAAGATGTCAGTGAGTATGGAAAATTTGGAAATCATTGAATCCCATAAATATAACTCTTCCCCTGTCATAATTGATGGATTGAACTTCCAAAAAAACTCATCATACCCCCTCTATTGGAATTTAATGCAATTGTCGGCATGTATTTATTTACTTATATAGATGAAACATAAATTTCCCTGAGAGGGAAATCACACTCCATTTGAATAATCGACCCCCGATTCTATAAAAGTGCAAGGAGGAAGATGAATATTATTTTTCACCATCATCTCATGTGTGGATATTACTACCATATAAGAATGTGTATTTGACTTAAATGATTGAGTAGAAGGAGGCAAGAATCCTTGAATACATTCCTATTGTGGGGGAATTCACTGAAGAGTTTCATGAGGAATTTCTTAGTCTTCCTCCAAGAAGAGATATTGAATTATCAATTTACCTTATACCTGGGGAATTTCTAATATCCATGACTCTGTATAGAATGGTTATTATAGATCATGAGGAGCTGAAGAAACAACTATTGGAGAATCTGGATAATGGGTTTATATAGCAATGTGCTTCCCCATGGTGTGCACCAGTTCTCTTCGTCAATAATAACGATAGTTCAATGTGCCTTTGCATCAATTTTCGTGATCTTAACAAAATCACAATACAGAACAAGTATCCCCTTTCATGAATTTATGACTTGTTCGATCAGTGGTGGGGAGCACAATACTTATCCAAGGTATATTTGAGGTCGGGATATTATCATGTAATGGTGAAAGAGGAAGATATCCCCAATACAGCTTTTCAAATAAGATACGGGCACTATGAATTCATAGAAATTCCTTTAAGACTCACTAATGCTCTAGAAATCTTCATGGACATGATGAATATAGTATTTATAAATTACCTTGACAAAAGTTTGGTAGCCTTTATAGATGATATTCTAATTTAATCAAACACCACGGAGGATCATGAGGAGTATCTAATAACTATACCTGAGACCATGAAAAATAAAAATCTCTATGAAAATTACTATAAGTGTGAGTTCTGGTTGAAGGAGGTCTCATTCTTGGGTCATATCATTACAATAAATGGTATATATATGGATCCCTCCAAGAAAACTGCTATTGAGGGATAGATGAGGCCAACATCGGTAAAAAATATCTGTATCTTCTTATGGTTAGATGGATATTATCTCCAATTTGTGAGAAATTTCTAACGATTTTCCAACCCTCTTACCAAGATTTCATAGAATGGAGTAATGTTTTCTTGGAGTAATTGTGCGAAGAGAATTTCAGGGAGTTAAAATGAGGTTTATCATAGCACCCATTCACACATGACCCACGGGTGGAGAAAATTTTCTTGTACTTAGTAATGCTTCATATAAGGGCTTGGGTTGTGTGTTGATGTAGAATGAAAAGCTCATTGCATATGTTTCAAGGCAATTGAATGTTCATGAGAAAAACTATCCAGTACATGATCAAGAGTTGGAAGCAGTGATATTCACATTAAAAATTTTGCGGCCTTACCTCTTTTGGGAGAAGTGTGAAATAATTATGGGAAACAAAAGCCTCAAGTATATATTCACATAGAAAATGTTGAACATGAAACAAAGAAGATGGATATACCTCATCAGGAATTATGAATTTCCAATCCACTACCATTCTGGTAAGGCAAATAAGGTTCCAGATTCTCTAATTAGAAAATATTTTGTATCTTTAGCAATGATGAGAATTGAAAAGTATCCAATATCCTTAGATTTTCATATGATAGACATGGGAACCATTACTAGAGGAACATCATCAATCCCTTCTCAAATGATTTCTCAACCATACCTCATGGAGAAAATAAAGTATTCTCAAAGAAAGGATGTAGAAATTATGAAATGTGTGGAAGCTATCAAAAATGGGAAATCCTTAGAGTTAATTGTTTAAAAGGATGGAATTGATTGATTTTGGTCACAATTATATATTCCATCTGGTACATGGATAAATAAGGAGCTTCTAAAAGATGCACATAGCTGAACCTTCTCTATTCACCAAAAGAGCACAAAGATGTAGCAGGATCATCGGTAAAACTTTTGGTGGGAAAATATGAAATCAGATATTGCTAAATATACATCAAAGTGTCTGGTATATAAGAAAGTGAAGTCTGGGAGGCAAATGTCTAAGTGGTAGATGCAACTACAACCCATACAAACATGGAAGTCAGAGAACATTACCATAGAAATTGTCACTAGACCTCTAAGGCCATCAAGAGGAAACGATGCTATATGGGTTGTTGTGGAGCATCTTATGAAGACAGCTCACTTTATCATGATTTGCGGGGACTTTTCATTGAATCAAATTGCACGGATTTAAATCAAATATGTGGTAAGGCTTCATGGAGTACCACTGTCTATTATATCCGATCAGGATCCAAGATTCACCTCGAAGTTCTAGAAAATTATCCAACATGTTATAAGCACTAAACTGAAATTATGTACAACCTATCACCCTCAAACTGATGGCCAATATGAGCGAACTATTTAGACACTGTAAGATATGTAATGATCAAGTTCTAAGGACTTCAATAGTGGGTGGTACCAATATCTTCTATTGGATGAATTCTCCTTCAATAATAGTTTACACTCAAGATTCTGAATGGAACCATATGAATCCCTTTATGGGAAAAGGTGTAGAACACCATCATGTTGGGATAAAGACAGTGAGCGTAAGCTGATAGGACCTAAAATGGTCGATGAATTGGTGGAGAAGGTGAAAACAATTCATGAGCATATCAAGGCAGCCCAAAGTCGACCGATTTGTTATGAAAATGACCATCGATGAGACCGTGAGTTCAAAGTTGGATAGTTGTTATTTATACGCATGTCTCCTTGGAAGAATTCCAAGAGGTTTTGAAAAAAATGGGATGTTAAGCCCTAGGTACATCTTCCCCTTTGAGATTCATGATCTAATCGGGGCTGTGGCCTATACACTAGTAGTTCCACCAACCATGGCCAACGTACATGATTTCATTCAAGTATCCCTATTATGTACATACATACTAGACCCTTCATATGTACTCTCTTCATAGGTAGAACATTTAGAGGATGATCTTTCTTATGAGGAGAAACTAGTGAAGATCTTAGATCGTAGAGAAAAGGTTCTATGAAATAAGACAATTCCCTTCGTCAAGGTGTGGTGGTGAGACCAAAAGTTTGAAGAATTGACGTGGAAAGAAGAGGAAGTGATGATGTAGAGTTACCCACATCTATATTAGTGTGGGAAAAGGATATTTTGATGGAGAAATTTCTTAAGGGGGGAAGATTGTAATGATTCGAACTTTTAATAATGGAAATTTTACTTGATCTAATTAAATGAACAATTATGTGAATTGATTATATAATATATGCACTTCATTGGTTTTATGATTTTGTATTTTTAAAATACCTTTATTAATTGTGACTATTGTTAATACAGTTTTTGAACAATGATCACATAATTAGTATAAATTCAGGGCTTTAACAAATCCAATTTACCCAGTCAAGGAAATGATGGCCTCATCCATAAGACTTTCCCTATACGAAGCCTATTTGTTAGAGCTCTGAAAGGAGGTGGCATCATTGGGCTTCAATATTGACAAATCCCAAGCCAATTTTCAACATATTAATCTTGAACTTAACCTTCTATGGATGTAGTGAAAGTTGATAGAGATTACCACACGAGCGATGTTATACAAGCCACCCCAAGAGTATTTCACCATCGCATACCATACCATTCGGTCTTATGCAGTTTCTATAAGGGTTTATATAACAATACCATAGCATTAATATTATGTCGATTATTTTTTTATATAATAACGATTATACATTCATTTTATTTTGTTAATTTGTAAATAGTTTTTATAGAATAAATGGTATTTTTAGTTAATTTTAAACTAAGGAATATATTTTGATGATTTAATAGATATTTTATTTAAATAATATTTTAATGAAAAATTATTATTATTAAATTAATTTTTATTAAGTATAAATTATATTATAATACAATTTTTTTTTATTATGTTTTGAAAGCTGTTTTTGTCAAACCCCATGAATTTTCGATAAATTTCCGATTTTATTTTAAAAGAGAAAATTTACATGTTTAAAAAATTATTTTGATAAAATTAATATTATTTTTTGAATCATGGCATCGAAATTATCCAATAGTGAATTTTTTATAATTTTCTGAGATAGTATAACTTTTGGGTAACAATTAAATACCGTTTAAATATATAATGTGTTTTTTTGACATCATAATGAACCAATAGTGATGTAATAAAATAATATAAATAATATTTTCGGCCAATAAATGTTTTACCATTAAAATAAAGTGATTTCAAGTTTGTATTATTTATTTTAAAAATCCACAGCACCCCATCCAAGACTTATAAGACATTTTAGAATTTTTAAATGATTTCCTTGAAAGTGTGACTTACCTCCATATAAGAAACCTTATTATTTTAAGAAGTTAGGCCATTGTACTTGTAAAATATTATTTTTTCCAATCCCCTCTTTAAAAAACCATGGGAAAGAACCATATGTTGGTTTGTGGTTTTGATTAATGTAATGCATGGTGTCCCGAACCTAAATAATAAAGAATTCCCTCTCCTTTCCTATACAAACCAACCCTTTCTACCACTACCTCTTCACTCAAACCCTTTGTAGTTCATCCATCCTATTCCCTCATATCTATAGAATCCTCAAAATGTACCCAACTCTCCTAATAATCCTCTATCAAGCCTCTTCCAAGCCTTGGGGATTACACTTCCAAGTAAGGGATTTATTCATTTCTCATTTTTGTCCAAATTTCATTTGGTTGTGTTTCCCTTTTATTTTCAATTAAAAATGTTTGGGAATGATTTACCACCTCCACAATACTACCATATCTATGTTTTAATGATTATATAATCATTTCTCTCTCATTAATTCCTCCAATATATACCTGTTACCATGCAAAAATTCTGTAAAGAATTTTTCTCTCCTCATATACATTCAACCAATATTTTTGTATTATAAATATAAATTACATTACATATGTTGGGACACGATTATATATGACAACATTACTATAAATTTCATGTAAATATGATGAGACATCAAATTATCTATCAGCAACCATTTTTATGAATTCTTATGTTATGCCGTTATGCTACCGAAATTGCACCACGATTTTCCAACCCAATGTCTTTGTGTAGTGAATACAATGCCCATTTCTTAATCTAGGTTATTCAACATTATGCACATTAACTTATTGATTATATAGTTTCATTAATGAATTCCACTTTCATTTATCGTGGAAAAAATTATGATCTTTAATGATTCCATCTAGTATGATCCATGCGGCACACTTATGCATGAAATGAAATGTTTTAGAATTGTGTGCCCTGATGGCACTCCAATGCATTGGGTAAAGATTATTATCATAATAATTCAAGTGAAATGAGTATTTAATAATTGTAATTAAAGTGAAGTGAGTATGTAATCCAGAAAATTCATTTTCAATGATGGTTTACTCATTCTTCATGTGCAATGAGCCTCAGAACATGTAAATATCATGAAAAGAGTTGTTGCCACATTTCTATGTTGTGATAATCATGTTAAATAATGACTTTATGTTCATGATTCTATTTTAATAAATTGATATTCCTATTTCTTAAATTATATTGTATAATTCATGTTATTTTTTATTTAATACCTTACTGGGATTTATAGCTCACCCTTTTCATAGGTATTTCCTTAGGTTATCCCATGTAATGCTATGTATGAAGGGAATGATGTGGTTTTTTAAATGATGTTTTCAATAACTATTTTGATTTTTATGTTCTATGTTGTTATTTAAATTTCATATTCCCCAAAGAAACAATACCTATCAATATTATATGTTGTATCAAGTGAATTATATGTAATAAATCTTGTTTAAGTGTGTAATAAAGAGCAGGGTTGTCATAGTGTTCCCGTTTTTTTTCTAACCAAATTTTTAGAAAACAAACCAATCTCAATAATGGATGGTTTAGGGAAGAATTGTTCTATAACATGGGTTTTATATATGTGTATAAGACCTTTATGGATATAAATTTAATGTTTTTTACTTACATAAGCTTAAATTTTCCATAATTGATGAAATTACTTTTAATTACATTCACTAATATTTTTGGTCAAAAACATATATGATATTATTAGAAATTATAAATTAAGAATATCTCAAAAATTTAATTCATTTTTTCGAATTCCAAACATAGAATTTAGAAGATGTTAATTTAAAATTAATCACACTGAAGGTACGACACTTATAGTATTTAATGTAAATGTTATCAAATGTCTACCATGATTTTATTTCAAATTTAAATATGAAATTTATTCCAATAACCCAAATTGGGTTAATTGAGACAAATTTGAACCAATAATAAAATTTCTTATAAAAAATCCAAAAATCATCCCTAAGAAAATTTAAAACTCCTATTTTAAAAAAGAGGCTCATTTTATCAAATTAAATTTCTAAATGTATCTAAAATTAATTTTATTATCGTCACTAATGGTCATTAAAATTAGTTCATTTTCAAAAATTATATTTTTGAAAATATAATGAGTTTACTAAAAATTATATAGTTTATTATCAATATGTTTTATTTATATAATACATATATAATTTTTTTCATAATTAGTTATTACTATTCATATTACTATTTTTAATGGATAGAATATAATTATCTTATTTAAATAATTATAACAAAAAAATGATATTTCGTACAAACATTGATTTTGTGTGTAACGTATTCCCTGTCAGTGTTTCATATATCGTATGCTAAGATGGTGTTACATACATAGAGTTGGTGACATGTGATAAGAATTTTCGACTTAGTGTATTGAAATACATAAATGAAAATATAATTTATTCGAGAAATAAATGTATATAAAAACTTACGGTGTTACATTCTACCACCTTAAAATGAACTAGACCATTAATATTCTTAATTCAGGTGAAAATATGAGAACACTAATGCTTCATCAAATCCCCAAGTTCCCACTTATCTTTTGTTAACATGTGATTTCTCCACCAAAAATTAACTAGGTGACTATTCTTGTTTTGTAGAAATTCCTCTATATGATCTCTAATTACTCCTCGTTAGAAAGATCCTTCTCTAGCGGTATGACCTTTATGTTCTGTACATGTAATGGGTCAGGTATATACTTTCTTAGGAGAGATACATGGAACACATAATGGTATTGATATATATTTGGAGAAAGTTCAATGTGATAGGCTACCACCCCGATACAATAAAGAATCTCGGTGGGACCTATATACATAGGAAATAGTTTCCCTTTCTTCCTAAATCTCATAACTTTCTTCCAGGTTGAGATTCATAGAAATTTTTTTCACTAACTTCAAATTATATATCATGCTATTGATTAACATCATAAATGTTTTCTCACTTTTAGCTTCCATTATATTATACTGAATGGTTCTAACCTTGTTGAAAATTTCATCATAAACCTTAGGTCCCAATAGATTTATTTCTCCAACCTCATCCCAACATGTTGGAGCACTAAATTTCATCCCATAGAGGGCTTCATAAGGTTACATATGAATGATTTAGTGAATGCTATTATTTGAAGAAAATTAAGCTATACGAATGTGTTTATTCCAACAAACTTTGAAATCTATAGAACAATATCTCAACAAATACTATAGGGATTGGATTGTAAAATCAGATTCACTATCCATATGAAGATGACAAGAAGTGATCAAACTCAATTATCTATTAATTGCTTTCTGAAGACATCACTAGAACTTTGAGGTAAAATGTATATCCAAATCATATAAAATGGAATGTGGTACTCCACGTATTGTTACCACATACTTAATGTATATCATATAATGATGAACTTGAGAGATGTCTTCTCTGATAGTGATGATGTGTGATGACTTAGTAAGGAGATCGACTCTCACCCATATATCATTAAAAATTTTATAGGTCTTGAGTTGTCCAGATAAAAAATCATTAGTGATGTTCTCCCATTTCTATTCTGGTATGGGTAATAGATGAAACATCCCCTTTGAAAATTGTCTTTTAGACTTATATTTTTTGAATACCAAGAACCAAGATCCAAAATCAATGATATCTCTCTTTTTTCCATCCAACTGTATGTATTCTTTGAAATCCCAATATATCTTCATACTTCCTGGATGAATTGATAATATAAAACTCTGATATTCCTCTAATATCCCATTCTTCAAATTTTTAATGGAAGGAAAAAAAAAATGGTTCTTGAACCTCATAATTTCTTCATGATAATGGTTAAACTCAAGAACATTTCAAACAATCTTCTTCAGCTTTAAATCTTATGTTTGTGCCTACTTAATCTTAACATGAATTTGGGGTTGATCATTTGTTTGATAAGGAAAAGATTTTTTTCTATCTATTAGGATATCTAGATCTATATTTTTTAAAAATATAAATATTTTATCTTTTGTAATCCTCATCATTGATAAGCTACCATAATCCTTCCGACTCAAATCATCAACCACCTTGTTCACTTTCCTCCGGTGGTAATATATTTTACAGTAATAATACATTATTCACTCTAACAATAATCTATGGTGAATGTTCAAATAATTATATATAAATATATATTTCGTACATTTATGATTGGTATATATATCAAAATTTTCTCTATAATGATAATACCTATAAAACATTGATATAAAAATTACCTCTGCCAACACCAAATCATCAGTTGGGTAATTATTATCATGAATCTTAAACTACCATGAAGAATATGTGATAAATGTGTTGTTATGAATAATAACACATCCCATTACTTTATTGTATGTATCTCTATAGATTAAAAATACTTCTCCATTATAGGGTAATGTAAGAACAGATGCACTGACTAACCTTCGCTTCAGTCCTTTGAAATATTTCTCACATTCATCTATCTAGATGAACATGACACCCTTCTAAGTGAAATTGTTCATATTATTATATAGTAAAGAAAAATTCTAAAAAAAATTCACAGTATCCATCTGAACCGTCAATTATATTGATATCAGTCACCGTGGTTGGTCAAGTCCAATATTCATTTGTATAAATATTTTATGGATATACTTTTATATCATCTATTGAGATTATGTGACCGAAAAACGAAACCTTTTGCATCAAAAATTCAATGTTTTTAATTTTTTCATGTTGTTTATTCTTCTTTATGGACTTTAGTGCAATTCTCAAGTGGTATTCATTCTCTTCCTTGTACATTTAATATATATGAATGTCCTTTGTAAAGACATCCAAAAACCGATTGGTGTAATATCAAAAGGCTCTATTAATAAAATTCATGAAGATAACAGGGGAATTAGTAAGAACAAAAGGAATTTCTGTATATTAACATTATTTATACTATGAAAAGAATTCTATACTAGATATACCCTCTTTCATGAATCATAATTAATGATTTCCATAATTAATGTAATTATTATAAATATTTTGATCTCTGCAAAGTTGATCAAACATGTCATCATTATGGGAAGATTATACTTGATATTTATTGTGTTATTATTCAAATTCCAATATTCAATGTATAGTCACATTGATCCATGTTTATTTCTCAGAAAATTAGAATAGGTTCACAGAAAGGGGATAACCTTGGACTAATTAATCCCTTGTCATGGTTTCCTTGTATTTTCTTCTTCAATTCCCACAACACAATTAGGGCCATTCTATAACGAGTATTTAAAATTTGTGTTGAAGTAGGTATGATTTATTTTGAGAAATCATCATCATGTTTTGGTGTAAGGCTAGGAAACTCTTCTGAAAATACTTCTACAAAATCTAGAATAACCTGAATATCATTAATGTGATTTTTCTTCCCAACCATTTTAGATAAACAACCCTATTGGAACAGAATTAATACCCATGCACTGGATTTATTCTCAATAGGATATTTATACATATAGTCACATTTATGGATTCTCCTAAGAGGGTTTGAAATATCAAACATATATTCCCTTCCATAACAATTCATGTGGGATTTATCTAATGAAATCCAATACATGACTAAGATGACATAAAATTCAACCAAAAGCAGAATGAAAATATTTTTAGGAATCAAATTTCCACATACTTAAACCATAGAGGACTAATAAACATGGTATTTCATCATTATACCTTTTGGTGTTTGAACTAATAATTCCATATCTAATTATTTTTGTGAAATATTAACACCCTTAATAAATTCATTATGTATAAAATTGTGGTTATATCGTGAATCAATATGACATTAACAGTTCTATAGTGGATGATATGTGTACCATTCATCACATCATTATTTTACCCTCATTAGAAATAGTGATTTTATGAGATTTCACCTAGTACCATAGCTTAATAGGTTGTTGAGGTAAATCTTCATCACCATCCCTTGTGTTTGGGAAATAGTGAGATTAATGGCCATTCTTTATACAATTGTTCTAGTGGATTATAGGAGGTGCATTCTTTGAAACGTTTTTTTTCATTTACAACATTCTATAACTTTTTGAGATCATATTGAAAATCAATATCCTGATGGCCTTCCCTTACACACATAAACAATTATTATACCCCTTAATAAAATTTAATATATGATTCTTCCCACACATAGAGTATAATGTAAATATAATCTTATTCTCTTTATGGTTTTTACATTTTCCTTTAAAGTATATATTCATTTTCGTGTCAAATTAGTGAGATTAATGTGGCACTACAAACTCCATTTAAACCATGATTTTATAATTCACAATATCATCATAGCTACTAAACTATCTTTTTCAAAAAATCTTATCTTACATGGATGTATACCACTTAATAACCTATAAAATTTACATTTCGGTTGGTAAATAATTCCTAAAGCATACCTTGTAAATCTTGTGAAATTATCCTCATAGGTACCAACAGAATCATTATCCCATTGCATCACCTAGAGTAAATATTTCTCTATATTGGTGTAAAAAATCTGAGGAAATTAATTCATGAAAAATACGTTCTTGAAGTCATACCAATCTATGGATTCAATATCATCTTTCTACCTTATATTTATGATTAGAGTCTACCACTAGTATTCTTCTCTTTCTAACTGATAAATAGCTAGTATGACTTTCTTATGATCTGAACACTAGACAACGTAGAAAATATTTTTCAGTAGTACTGGTCGATTATTCAGAAACCATTAGATTATAAGACCCTATGAAAGATGGTGGCCTTTCCCTCATGAAGGACTCAATATAATTTTGTTCCTCCATTTCTCATTTGGACGTATACCATGATTCATATCCTGATAAATTTGTGTGATCATATCAGCCTAATTTTTCAAGCCATCTCCCATAGAATTCTATTTCTTATGAGGAAACTCATTGCATTGTACATCCCAATCACCATTTTTGTAAATCCTCCATCTTCCATCCATTGAGGAAAACTAAAATCATATAGTATGAAACAGTTATCATATTGAGGAACCACATAATCATGAAACATCACTTATAAGATGTATAAATTATGACACCTTCCTTAATCTATGACACCTTAGGTTATTATTATCCAAATAATATTTAAATAATCTAATATTTACCATGACAAGTTTTTGAATTCCATGTGAATATCTTCTAGAAGTGTCAAACCAGGTGTGTTACACGGCCCATTATCATGTACCAGATTACCCCGAGTCAGGCCCGAAACATCATGCCATATTTATACCCATAGGTACAATTATGAGAGATCCGCATCCAATTTTAGTATCTAGACATTGATTTGTTTCTAGGAAACCACTCACTCGATCCTTTATAAAAAAATATAGTACATTTTCATATAATTTTAATTATCCGTAGATTTATCTATAGACATTTCCTTATGGATCTCACTAAGGTTTTATAATCCTTAATTTAAAAGGTTAACTAAATATTTTCTCTAATACCAACTATAGAGAACCTCCCTTGTCATACATTAACACTACATAAAATTTTTGGAATACATAAAACATTAAACAAAAAGACACCCAATAACCGAACTAGTCATGTGCCTTTAGAAATATGGAAACATATATATTAATACAAAAGTGAGCTACATTATATCCAATTAGGTTTTTCACACCTAGAACCCTTCTTCGACACATGAAACATAATACACATCTTCATAACCTAGGGAAGGAAACATAAAAAGGGGTGAGCTATGATGCTTAATATGGGTAAGAACTGATATATGTAAGATCAATCATTAGTATAAGGATATGACAACATGATCATGAATATATAAGATCATACCCAACATATCAGAGATAATTTACATGAATCGTGGTAAAATTATTAGAAGCTCTTAATACATGAATCATAAAGAAATAATGACTCTAAGTAATGAAAAAATAACATAGGAAAAAAACATGAAATTGTGGAAAACACATAAGTATATATTATGATTTCAATAGTGGTCAAGACATCACTTCCAAGACTATATTAGTAGTACTGGTTCACTCCCAATATAATCTTGTTAGTCATGGATCACTCCCATGGACATCTTAGTTACCTGAGTTCACTCCTCATACCATCTTAGTAGTCATTATTGACTCCCATGGCCATCAGAGTAGTAATGGTTCACTGTAAGGACCATCTATGTCTATCTCATGAGATATAAGTCCTTACACAATGCATTAGAGGAAGATATTGGTCTCACTTGTCTCAGACTGGAATAATATATACAAGTTCCAAAAGATCTTAAATAATAATATAATAACTAATGAAATGGAGCGAGTATTATAAAAATGTAATCATATCATAACCCTGTGAAAAAAAAACTTGTTTCATAATCAATTAATTATAAACATAAAGAGTGAAAAAATGTGGGATTCAAAAGCATATAACCGTTAAATTAGATACAAGTGTCATAAACATCATGTCATCATAAATGTAATACATTTAAAGAATTAATATGAATGGATAAATTGAATAAATATTCCTATAAATGAATTACTAACACCAAAATATGTTATCTTAGATGGAAAATAATTTTGAAAGATCTTTTTCAAAATGTTCCTTTTAGAAAATATCCCTTCAGAATTGAAAAATGATTTTTAGATAGTATATTATTTTGAAAAAATTATTCTTTTAAAATAAATTTCAAAACATATAAATTAATAATTTTAAACAAAAAAATATTCCATCCATTTTTTTTCATAATGTTATTCTAATATCTTTTGAAAACTTTATTAAAAATATTTCTGAACACAATAGTTTTCAGACTAAAGAGAGGGTGACTACCATATTTTACTTAAAACAATTATCCTATTAAATAAAGAGTAAAAAAGTGGAACTAATTCAAGAGGATATCTTTAATAAAAAGAGGGTAACAAGATTCATGAGTTTTTTTAAGATATGTCTCATTATATTTCATTAATTTAAACATAATCATAAACAATCTCGAAAAGTCAGGAGATTATTTCAATAATATCCTCCCACAAGGTATCATGGGATCATACTCTCCATGTAAAAAATGGAATTAAATGAATATTAAAATATAAATAAAATTGTTAGATTCATTATATAAAATAAAAATTTAAGTATATACACCTTGAAAATGAATTTATGTTCATAACAAAACTTGGGTCTCAAAGAAGGAAAATTGAGAAAAAACTATTTTACCAACATTGTACCCTTTGAAACATAAACCCTATGAATTAAATATCATAAAATGGATTTTTAATACCGACAAATTTATGTTTAAGATAAATATAATGAATTAATTTTATCTACATGCACTATACAAAACAAGTTACTAGTGATTAATAAATGTATCTCACAGGTGTAAAAAGTGTGATGGAATCCCCTTACCTTGTGTCTTGAGTCTCATCGTACTTAATAAAAAATCTTAGTAATAAATAGAAATTTATTTTAAATATTTTTTAGAACAATATTATTTTATCAAATAGAATATATGGTTTTACAGTGACCTTATATTATGTACTTGTAAACATTTCTCTATTAAGGATTCACTTTGGGTAATATCTGCTTTGTTCATTGTAAGTGTTGTAATTTTCTATATCTTTGGTCCTTATGCTAATATAATGATTTTAAGAATGAAAAAATGTTATAAATATCATTTATTCCGTATTTTTTTATAATAATCTAGCTTATATAGATTTTTGAAATGAAATACACAATTTATGAGGATGATAAGTCATACGTACCGATTACTGATGTTTCTGTTTTTATTGTAGTATAGAATGAAATAAGGTAAATGAAATATATATATATATATATTATTAAATATGATTTATTATTTTGTATATATTCACTAAACCCATCCTTAATATATTCCATTTAGTATACGAATGAATCAGTTCTCTTTGAGGCGGCATTAGACCATGCTTCCTCAAAATAAATTATCATCTTAACAGAAAGGAAAAATAAAAATATATGTGATGTTAAAGTAATAAATAATCTAAAATAAATAATTAATATAAAATATTACATATATTAATAATATTTTCCATCCAAAATTTTTACCAAGGTAGGTTGTAAAGGGAAATGAACAATCATCATTTAGTGAGGTGGTAGTTCACAGTACCTGTAAAATATATTTTTGATACCCATTTGATTGAGGTGTGTGTATGTGTAGGAATAATAATTATCCTTAAGAACATAATATATTGAGGATATTATTGTTTTTACACAATAATGTAACCAAGATAGTGTAGGTGGTTGATAAATATAATAAAATAAAAGAGTTTGAGAGAATATGTTACCTCGTAATCAGGTAACTCCTTTTTGTTTGTGAAAAAAGGGTTCATTATATTGATTTATAGAAAGTTGATGCTTCAAGGATGAAGGAAGGGATTTTAGGAAGTATTTTTTGATTATATCGTCTGAACATATATGGTTTTAGAGGTTCTAAGAAAATGGATATGTGATGGCCTTTTTTATGGCAGGGAAACGACTGACATGATATTTTTTTAAACAAGTTAGGTGTACCCACGCTTTTACATAAAACAATCATAAAAAACAAAAACACCCAGTACTGTAATGATATTTGATTAATAGTAACCATAAAATGAGTTTTTTCTAGTTTCTATGTTTTATTTGGGTCTTAAATTTAATGTTTAGTCTTTAATTAAGCTTAATTTTCCTAAATAGATGTGACTAATTTTAAATAAATTCCATAATATATTTGGAAAAATACTATGTTTACCTTATTAGTAATTAGAAATTATTATTATTCAAAATATTTTAACAAATTTTCTGATTTCCAATCATATATGTTTCATAGGAATAGTTAAAATTCATCCCCCAAACGTGATGACTATGCAGGGTTTTAAAGTTAAAATGATCAATGGTTTTCTAGGGTTATATATCAAATTTCCATGTGAAATTGGTTTCATAGATCCAACATGGGTTTATTGATAAGAATATTATCTAATTAAAATGTTAATCCAAATTAAAATATATTTTAACCTTAAAAATAAAATAAATGAATAATATGTTTTGAATTAAAATCCACCATTTTCACTAGTCATCTAATAATGATGTTTCTCATAAATATCTCAAAATATACCCCTAAGATAATTTAGAAATTATAAATTAAAACATGAATTTTATTTTATAAAATTAATTTTCTAAATGTGTCTAAAAATAAATTTATTATTTTCCACTAAAAAAATTATAAAGAGTGTATTTAAGAAAATGGTATTTTAAAACATATAAAGACATTACAAAAAATTATATTTCCATTGTCAATATGTTTTAATTATATATAACTGTTATACAAAATATATTTTAAAACTAATATTTACTATTCAAATTACTATTTTTAATATATATGTTTTAATTATCTCATTTATATATTTATAATAATAAATTTATGTTTCATAGAAACATTGGTGTTGCATGTAATGTATGCCAAGTCAGTATTGTGTGAATTGTATACGAAGTTGATGTTTTATACATTGATTCGATGGTGTGTGGATGGAATTTTTGACTGAGATCATTGCAAGATCAATGAAAATTGAATTCATTTGAGAGAAAAAGTGTCCATAAAAATTTGGGTTGTTACAATGACGTTCTAAGAATAATTTAGTATGTTCGGGAGTGTTTACTCTACATGATGGTCTAAATATATTTTCTATGGAAGTGTGAGATTAGACCTATGTATGGTTCATACGAATTTTATTGATTAATGGGTAATGAGTTTTCAAATGGCGTTGAGGATGAGAGTATGACATGGTTTGTGCACATTATAATTGTGATATTGATGTGATAATTAGAATAGTATTTAGATCAGCCTATTTTAGGTAGGGTTAGGTAGGGAATGTATATTTTGGGATAAACAAGGGGAAACTTATTTGGTTTGGTATTCAGGAGTAATGATTGGGTACTATTTAAATAACCTTGTGGCTACCTTCATGGGATAGATGAGAGATCTAATGGGTCTGGTGTGTTGTGACCTATATGATGGGGTCTATCATGAGAAGATCTACATGGAAGAATGTTTGTGTGAAGATACAAGCTTCAAGACTCAACGATGGGTCTTGATGGACCATTACACAAGTTGTGAGTTGGGTGAGATGCACATGATATATGGTATTCCTCCATGGGTTAGATTTATATTTGTTGATTCCACATTGGATTTGTTAGAAAAATAATGTGATTTCATAGTGGAATTGTGACCATTCATGGGAACTAATTAGTTACTAAATAGTTCAATTTATTCGATAGGTTTTCTATTGTAATTCCCTCATTATAACACTTCATATGATGCCTGATATATGAAATCATATATATATCCACCTAGTGATTGTGAGCTTCTAAATGTGTGAGAGGTTGGTGATTGTGATATCCTACATGGACTCATTATTATAATGTTGGGATATGTTATTATCCATGGGACCTACCTTAGGGGAGATGATTTGGATTATATGGGAGGTTATATTTGATGATTCAATACTTATTATCCATTGACCATATGTTATGAATCTTTAATGTGGTTGATCAATATTGGGTTAACATGTGATTTAGAAATAGAGATGTGGAGATTAGACCACCTGAGTTTCCATCATCTCCATGTAATGGAATGATGTTTTTATGTGATTAAACATACTTTTACTCAATATTAATAAGTATGAAAATATTTATACTTTCCCAAGTTAATATATCCTATATATCATAATTTCATCGACATGGTTCACCTGAGGTGATCAGAACAGGTATTATTTATTATTTTGGTGTCCTTGTCCACGCATAATTTGATGAAATTCATTATTTTATGAAATTATTGTTTGTTTATTTAATTTCATTATTCATAGACATGTATATAATGGTGTATATTAGGGTCACATGATGTAAACCTACTAGGATATGTTTCTCAGACCTTGTACAAGATCCTTCATGTGTGTTGATATCTTATATTTGTGTTATAATTCATCTTGAATAATATATTAGGTAGGAGTATAATGATGTGGATTATAGATAGGGTTGAGGTGAGGCACAAGTGTAGTGGTTGGCCTAATGGGTGATCAGTTGGGGTATATGTTTATATTTTTATGTATACATTTTTTTATAACATGGATATGTTTTCATGTTATGTGTACACTAATTTAGTTTTGTCGGTTCTGCGTGGTTATTTACTACAACTGATGGTTATTGTACTGAGGAAAATTCTCATCAATATATGACCTTGGCCTTCATCTCTGTTTGGAATCCTTTAGCATACATGGAGGTGTGTTGAAGTCCATGTGGTACTCTAGAAAATATAATAATAAGTGATTTTATTTTTGGTGTCATACATTAATCCCAAATAATTTGGAAAATATAATGTTTTGGGAATCATTTTTACGTCTAAGAGACAATCAGACTCAAATATACACTGATTCCAACCCGGAGTCTTTGCTACGAGAATCCTATAAATAATAGCCTTACCTTTTTTAAGTGGGCTGCTATAAACATCCTATGAAAACATAATTTTACTAAGAATATAATTACCATTAGAATATTTGAAAACTAACCTGGTTTCAATGTGAGAATTATCAAGATCACCACATTAACATTATTGTTAATCCATGGATCCATTGAGATTTTCAATTTCTATGGATGATTCAAAAAATTACTGCATCTTAAAAAATATATTGTTCTCTACCACATATCAATATTTAACCAATAATATTGAATCCAAATAGAATTAGGAAGAGACTTATTATTCATAATTAGGTTATTCAATTTTTTCATTCTAAATAATGAAAATGAGAACATGATAAATCTAAATAATTATCTTCATATAAAGGGTACTTCTGATCTATAAGAGAGAGATAAGAGTGATACTCATGTAGAATTGATGAAGGAATTAGATGAGACATATTCCAAAAAAAATTCCATTATCAAATTATATAATTTCAAGAAATATTTATTCCTTCCCAATCATGTCATATTTGTTAGATGCTTGAATAAATAATATAATAACTACATAGTGTTTCTCATATAGGAAGAAAATTATAAAAAATACACCATGAGACACCACAACTAAAAAAATACACATATCACATCTATTTACATGAATATCGAAGACAAATGACAGTAAATCACTCATTTATAACCTATAATATTAATTTTTGGATATTAGATACATAAATTATTTATTTTATAACATTGTGAGAATTTAAACATAATTTCACCTCACTGGACCCCCTTATAGAAATATCATATGCAATACCATTATACATAAATAAAAAAATGGTTACACAATAAAGGATGCTATCAACACCACATTATGGTTTAAAAGATGTGTGATATCAATCGAGGATCGTAAGTGATCATTATATAAATTAGGGCTATGAGGATGCACTTATGATAAATGAATACAACAAAAGGAAAACATAACCAATTAATCATGAATCATAAAAATTAATATAGCATAATTTTTTCAATATAACATGTGAATGTACCATTGGAATTTCGATAGATGAGGCAATAATGAAGATACATGGGAACAAAACATGATTATGTTACACATAGTGGATTGGGTACTCTCCCCATCACTAAAAACATAATGGTCATTGTTCACTCCCAATTCCAATAAATAAAGAGGATTGTGTTCACTAACCAGTCCCATAATCATGTTATATAAGGAGATATAATGATTTACCTAATGTAGTTGAGTGAAATTTAACTTCAAGACATCATGTCTTGTAATCATAATCCACACATATGTGTGCCAAATGGAATAAATTAAAAAAATAATTAAAACCACAAAATGAATAACCTATGAAAATAAAATGGGTTACACATAAAAAATTAGTAAATATAATATTTATTCAAAAAATAATAGAGGCAATCCATGGAAATACACTTATATTTAATATTAAAGTGTAAGTTAATTACACATTAAAAAATATAATGGTGTATAACAATGCTAATAGATTTACCTAATCAATAAAAATTTATGATTATGTATGTTAAGGCCCTTTAATAAGAAGAAATAGGTATAGAATACCCACAAAAGAAATCCATTGGAAGAAAGGATATATTTACCGAACAAATTAGAAAGGTGATACAAAAAGATTTATGGATTAATCCTCTCCTAGAGATTTATTTCCTTATCATCATTGATATATTAATGTTTTGATAATGAAACTAAGAATTATTTTAAAGTAAGATATGCTTTATAAAAAGGAAAATGGATTGGGAAAATTCCATAAGGAATATTAAAAGTATGGAATATATAAGGTTATTGGTAGATAAAAAATAATTTACAATAATATAATATGTTTTATATTATTTAAGAAATAAAATCCTTTACTTTTAAAAAACATTAAAATAATGGAAAATAATGAAAGAGATATGTTAAACACCATTTTTTAAAATGACATAATGATGAGGACATTTACATAAATAGATTATTTTAAATATAATATATATACTTTCATTAAAAATTAAACATGTTAATCAAGAGATTAAATTGAATCAAAATCAATGAAAGAGTTTTATTTAGGTTTTGGTCACAATCGTGTAAAAACAATGTTTTTCATCAAATTTAAAATAACTATCCAAATGCTGAAAACAAAGCATTTTGATAACTTATTTTGAAACAAAGAAGCAATAATATAACCATGAAAAAGAGATAAATGATAAAAAAGAAATTACTAGTGGAATTTATATAATATATGAAGGTGGAAAGATATAAAATTTTAGGATTTCTAATAATTTTATTAAAAATCACATCAATAAAATAGTTTTGAAATTTAATTTTGAGAGAAATAATGTGAAATTTAATGGGTATAGAAGTTATTATATATTTAAGTTAGAAAATAATAATGGAAAACAGTAATAAGAAGAAATAAAATTTATTGTTATAAAAAAATACATAAAACAAAAAAAAATGATTTGTCACTTATAATAAATATAATTATGAAGTACGAACCAACCAAAAAGAGACATTATATATTGAAATGAAATTTTATCAAAATATTATACATAATATAATATTATATCTATAAAGGAAGAATGTAATAAACTTATAAGAACAGGGTTTGTGTAGAAATATGATGACTAGATGAAAAAAACATTGAGTTAATAAAATCCTTAGGAATTTGTTAAAATATGAATCAAAAGAACACGAAAAATAGGTCATGAAATGGAATTAAAAATCATATGAATTCAAGTCTATTAATGGTAAAATAACATAGTTTCAGAATTAATTACACTGTGTCAATATGAATAGGTGCATAATTTTCAAATATGTATCACGGTATGGAAATTAGTATAAGGACCCACCTTTAAACATTACATATTCTTGAATTAAATGTATAATTCACATTGAAGATCTTTTTAGGATTATGGTTTTAGAGAATTTTTCCATAACATTTACATAACAACATGAATATTATATGTAGACAATTCTACTCAGTATCCATTTTTTTCAAAAAAAATAAAAAATCTTCAAAAAAGTGTCATGTCTAGTTTAATGTTTTAGATATCAAGACATTTCCTTAATCTCATCCTTGACCATATTCATGTTTAAGTCATGTGAAATATATTTCAAAACATGGGATGAGAGTAAAAAGCTCATTAAGGGTTATAAAATAAGAAAGAAAGAATTAGTACAAAAATACATATAAAACATAAACTCTTTCACTTACCTCATGAAAACATATGATTTATGAATAACACATAGTAATCAAAAAACATAAAGGTACTTATGGAATGCATATCATACTTACATTATAGCTATCATAAAAATATAGAGAGTTATGTTGGAATACCAATCATAGTATATTACCTAAATCTATTAGGAGAAACATTCACGTTAACCTTCGTCACGTTACCCAATGCATTAGAGAGCTATCTCAGGTTCACCCGCCCTAGGTTTATCACGGAACCACCCATATATGTAAACAGTGCCCAAGAACCATAACATATTTGTCACACATAAAACAAACATAATGGAAAGATAAAATTACCACATTTCAATCACAATATATCATTTAATTATATTGATATAAAAAATCCATTATCAAATCCATTTTCAAAACAGAAATACATAAAAAGTAGATTGTATTATTTTCCTTTAAAAATAATTCTATGGCTTATTAATGAATCCAAAGATCAAATAATACTCACGGCACCGGAAAAAGGTCATTATCACCTCTTACATTAAAAAACATTCATTTTTAAGTTTAGTAAAACACTTTGTATAAAAAGATTCCATTTGAATGAAATGAAATGTCAAAGGGGTTTATACATTGTATAAAAGAAGGTCGCGTATAAAACAAAATAGGCCTCAATGAAAGGAGATTGAGATGACGTCTCTTACCTCGTGTCCTACTTGACCCATTCATTCTTTAATCTCCTGAATAAAAAACTAAAGTTACTTTATAATTTCTTAAAAACATTTTTAATGTTTATTGTTCCTTTTATATCACTTATTACCTTGTAATAAGCATTATGTAATAATTAAGTTAATAATGGTTGTTTTGTCGACATTTGGTACTTGAGTAAACAATGAACACCTTATAATTTCATGTTATCCATGTGGTCAATTTTCCATTATCTCTAGAATTATATTTGAGATTTATATATCATATAAATCACATATATTCAGTATATATATGTATTTACAATAGTACATAACATTTTGAAGATATGTAATGAAATGCATCGTTCATGGAGATGGTAAGTCGTACGTACGCATGAACGCTACTTTAATTTCTATTAAATACATTAATGGAATTAAAACATAAATATACATTGGTATACTATAATTACAATATAATATATTATATAATATCATTATCTCTATCCTTTATATGTAAAAAATAAGGCATTAACGGATCATATCACATTGAGGGGGCGATAGTCCGCACTTTCTCAAATGAAATTATCACGTTTACCCATTATGGAAACCATAAAGGTATGATATAAATTTAAAATAAAAAATCATAAAGAAAAAATAAACATAATACATATCATACATAAATACAATTTCATCTTAATGGCCACCATGATAGGTGGTAGGAGATAATCGAAAAATCATCATTTCGTGAGGCGTTGATTTTCCATCCACAAAAACATTATGTTCTTCACCCATTAAATGGAGGTCTGTAAGTGTAGTTTTAATAATTCTCATAACAACATCCTAGTATATTGAGAAGACGTGGGGTGTTATAAAAGAATGGAATAAAAAGAGATTAGGGGTTGGATAAGTAAAATAAAAGAAAAGAAGTTAAGAGGAACTCTTAACTTTATTCTGGGTAACTCCCTTTGGTTTTAAACTAAATGACTTCTTTATGTGACTTCTGCCTAAGTTAATGTTTCTAAGAGGAGGAGAGGGATGTTGGGAGCTTAATTTGGAAGAGGTTGGATGATCCAAGAGGCATGATAGATGTGAGGAATGGGTTATAAGTGGTGTCCTTTTATAAGGGGGGGAGGGGCTCTTTAGGAATGTATGAAACAATTATTTTATTATAAATTTATCATATTCATCAAAAGAACAAAAAATAATTAAAGTAAAATATAATATGACTCATGTTAAAAATAAAATCATCCAAAAATAATTGGATAGGTTTTGGATATTGTTTTAATATTTATAATCTTATTTATTAAAATCATTTATTAATGTGGTAAATATTGCATCATTATTGTGTCATTAATAATTTAATTTACATGAAGTCTATAAATTATAAAAAAAATACTATTATGTAGGAAATTATTTTTTATTTCTTAATAATATTTATAGCTAAAAATATAACTTATATAACCCTATGTAAAAATTGATTTACTAAAAGATATTTGTTTATTCCATTTTTGTTAATACTTTAAGTGAATTAATCTAAAGTGTCATTATCACTTCCAAGTGGCTCCATGTATTCCAAAAATCGACCCAAATATGTCCATGGTCGTAAATGACTCAACCAATAAGCTTTAGAAAATTTTAAAGGTAAATTTGTATTATTATGATATACGTTTTTACTTGAATTACCCTATTTACCTTTGACCGTGGTAAAAAAGTCAAAAGTTTCCATTAACCAACAAATATCTTCATCTTATTGAACCAAATTTTACTTAATAATATAAACCATGTATGTCGGATTTTGGAAATTCAATTTATAGAAGTGGTAAAATTTCATTTAAATTAAAAAGTCATTTTTTAACTACTACATTGTGGTTTTACTATTCATCAAAAATTGATGTTTTTTAGGAAAATACCAAAAATTCAGCCTAAGATATATTTGATATTCTAAATTCAAAAATGATTTCTATTTTACCAAATTCATAACATATATGTTTCTTTATTTAATTTAAAATCAAATCATGTTGTCAAAACAAACAGCATGTTTTTAAAAAATAATAACTTTCAAAAGACTGATACTTGTTTACGGCCAATTTCAAAGTGAAATTAATTACCATGACCAAAATTGAATTAAATGGTAACAATATATTCTAATTCTACTTTAAAACCAATTAAAAATATAATATATCCATATAAATAAATTATATTAAAAGGAACATTCAAATCAAAATACAGTATTTTTCACTATTCCTAAAAAATGAATTTTATTAGAAAAATACCAAAAATTTACCCAAATTAAATTTTGATATCTATAATCTAAAAAAGAATTTTATTTTGTAACGTAGAAAATAAAAAAGTGACCAGAACTCTATTTAAAGAGGTTTATCCTTCAAAATATGGTAAATCAACCTTTTATAGAATATTAGCATCTTTATGCTTAAAATTAGATCAATAATATTTTAAGCCCCTAAATTTTTTTAGATATATTTAAAAACATTTAACAAATATGTATAATCATATTTCAGTTAGTTTTGTTCATTCACGCCAATAAAACAGCTAAGAGTTAACTACCATTTAAAATAATAATATTTTATTATTAGTGTGTAATGTAGGATTTCAAAGAAACCCGTTGTTACGTATCGGGTATGCCATCAAACATATCAACCGCATTATATGCCATCAAACATATCAACCCCTTTAAATTTAAATTAATATTTAATTAGAAAATATGAATAATTATGAAAACTTATTATTTCATTATTTACCTAGGATGTTACTTCATTCCCCCCTTTTAGAAATTGCATCCTCGTAATTTTTTTACTAATCAATTAAATGGGGGTATTTATCCCTCATAACATTTTTCATATTTCCACATTTCCTCTTCAACGATATAGTTTTTCTAAAAAAACATTACCTGATTTATTACCTTATTCAGCAATAATTTCTCTTTACGGTAAGGAATCTAGACTGGTTTTTCCTCATAAGAGATATTATGTTCCAACTAAACTACCTCTGGGCTCAAAACATGTGATGGATCTGCCATATACATTATCAACATTGAAACATGAAAAACATTGTGTACATGGGATAAAAATGGTGGTAAAGACACTTTGTATGCAAATGATCCAAAATTCTCTATGATTTTATAAGGTCCAATGAACCTTGGACTACACTTTCCCTTTTTACATAAACGTGTCACACTTTTCCATGAAGAAACATTGAGACAGACATGATCACCTACCTCAAAAGAGAGATCCTTCCTCTGATTATCCGCATAAATTTTCAGCCTGCTCTGAGATGTTCTCATGTTCTTCTGAATCAACTGATCCTTTTCTGCCATTTCTTCTTCCAATTCTAGTCCCACCTGCTTCCTTTCACCTACTTCATCCCAAAAAGCTGGAGTTCAACAATTATTTCCATATAATGCTTCAAATGGAGCCATATATATACTGGAATGAAAACTGTTATTAAAATAAAATTAAACCAAAGAAATGTATTGGTCCCAACATCCATGGTAATCAAGTGAGAAAGCATTTAGCATATCCTCCAATGTCTGAATTGTTCATTCTAACTACCCATCTTGTTGTAGTTGAAAAGATGTACTAAAATTTAATTTAGTACCCAAAAATATCTGAAGGCCTTTCCAAAAGTTACATGTAAACATGGGATCACGATTCGATACAATTTAGAGGGGAACTCCATGAAAACTGACTATCTATTTAACATATAACTGATAATGTTGATCTAAAGACAAAGTATCTCGAATAAGAAGGAAATGAGAAGATTTACTCAACCGATCAATAATAAACCAGATTTCATTATTACCTCGAGATGTCTTTAGTAATCCCACAATGAAGTCCAGTGATATATTTTCACATTTCCACTCTGGAACCGGTAATGACTGAAGCATCCCTTTCAGTAACTACCACTTTTCATTAACATTCTAAAAATTCAAACATTTCACAGTAAAATTAGCAATATCTCTTTTCATTCCATCCCACCAGTAATACGCCAAAAGATCTTTGTACATCATTGTAATACTAGGCTGAACTAAAAACATAGAACTATGAGCTTCACATAACAACACATTCTTCAACTATGAATCAAAAGGCACTGATAATTTTTTTCCATACCTCAAAAAACAATCATTTTCATTATTAAAATCAGGCCACATACCCTTTTTAACTAACTCTACATTTTTCGGCAACTCACTATCTTCATTCTGCACTTTATTTATTCTGTATGATAGAGATGATTTCACTGACACCAGAAAAAAAACAAGAATAATTTCTTGCACCAACAACTTCTATGAAAAAGTTCGACAAATCAAAAACCAAAGGATCTTGTTCCAAATGTACCAGGGTTAATGAAGGATTACCTTTTTGACTTAATGCATCAACCCCATTATTTTCCTCTCCTAGATTGTAATGAATCATGCAATCATAATCCTTTATTAATTCCAACCATCTTCTCTGTCTCTTTTTCATTTATTTTTTGAGTGAATATATACTTTAAATATTTGTTGTCAGTATATATTTCACATTTTACTCCATACAAATAATGCCTCCAAATTTTTAAAGCAAAAACAGCAGTAGCTAATTCTTAATCATGTGTAGGGAAATTTAACTCATGAGATTTCAACTGAGGTGAAGCATAAGAAATTAAAATGATCATTCTGCATAAGGGCACAAAAAAGTACTTTCAAAGAAGAATCATAGTAATTAACAAACTCACCATTCCTAGAAGGTAGTTCCAAAACTAGATCATTCATCCATATTCTTTTCAATTCCTGAAAACAATCATCACATTCTTTTTTCCAAAGGAACTTAACCCTTTTTCGAGTTAACTTAGTCATTGGACTAGATAACCGTGAAATGTTTTTAACAAACCTCCAATAATAACCTACTAAACCATGAAAACTATGGATCTCGATTATATTTGCGGGTATTTTCCATTCTTCAACAATTTTTTTTAGAAGGATCAATTGTTATACCATTTTTTGAAACAATGTGACCAAGGAAGGAAATTTGCTATAAAAAAAACCCATACATTCTAAATTTTCCAAACACATTCTTTTATTTTATGGATTGCAAGACAACCCTGAAATGACAATTATGTTCCTCTTTACTTTTTAAATAAACCAAAATATCATCAATTAACACTACCACAAACTTATCCAAGAACTCATGGAAAATTCTATTCATAAGATCCATGAATACCGCAGGTATATTGGTAAAACCAAAATTCATAACTACAAATTCATAATCGCCATATCTAGTACGAAATGCAGTCTTTGTAAAGTCTGCTTCTTTTAATTTCAACTGATAGTACCCCAACCTCAAATCAATCTTCAAAAAAATACATTTCTCTTTGGATCTGATCAAAAAATTTATCGATACGAGGAAAAGGATACTTGTTCATAACAGTGATTTTATTCAATGCTCTAAAATCAATGAAAAGTCTCATTGAACCATCTTTCTTTTTTAACAAATAAGATTGGATCACCCCATGAGGATGTGCTCGGTCGAATTAAAATTCTATCTAATAACTCCTGAAGTTGCTTCTTTGACCATAAAAGTTCAATTTGATCCATTTGATAAGGTGGTTTTGAAATTTTGATAGCATCAGGATCTAAGTCAAAAGTATATTCAACTTCCTGGTCTGGTATTATACCAGGAAACTCATCAAGGAAAAACATCAAGGTACTCATTTACCACTAGCACATCATTAATCTCAACAGTTCATTTATTTTCAACAATTTTTGTAAGGTAACATTAATTTCGATCTTTTACTCGTTTCTCAACTTCCTGATATGTTTTCAAAATCAATGGTTCATTCTTGTACAAAAACTAAAAAAATTTCTGAAAAGAAACCTCTTAAGCTCAATATTAAATCTTAGAATGATAAACATAAAGCCAATCCATACCTAAAATAACATTAAACTCTTTTATAGGAAAAAATAAGGTTTTTAGGTAGATTCTTCTTTCCCACAATGAAAATAAGGTTTATATAATTTCTTTTTGTCTCAACATTTCCCCCTATTGTTTTTACCAAAAGATCAGGATTCATATCTTGAGATTGAATTCTTAATTTACTAGAAAACTTCTCAGAAGTGAATGAATGCGTAGACCCTGATCAAACAACACATTGGCATAATCAGAATAAACAAACTGTATACCTGATACTATTTAATTTGATGGCCCAACATATACGAAAGTTGTTGCAAAGGACTTCACCACCACTTTCTGCTTGTAGTCTGGCTGCTTTCCCTCAGTTTAGTTTTTTGTTAGACACTCATTTGCAGAATGACCCATTTCTTTGCACATAAAACATTTTACTGACTCTAAATCAGATTTTTTCTTACCATTAACCTAATCTTTTTCATTGAAATTTTTGGGCCTTATGTCCCATTTTACTACATCGGTAGCACTAACTAGAATTAAAAAGACATTCCCCAACATTATTTTTACATCAATTTTCAGAAACTGTAAACTTAAGTTTTTTTGCATCATAATTTTTTGAATAATTCTTACATTTCCCCTGCCACCTCGAACATTTATTCTGTAGTTTTTCAAATAACACATGATCATCAATAAGTCCATTTCCACCTCTCCGTACAACAAACAAGTATTTCATAACTTTTTAACTCACGAGAAGCTTAATCCCTTTGACACATTGGCTTTAATCCTGAGTAAAAAATGGTTGATTTTACTATCAACATGTCGTATGAAATTTGGAGCATAGATTTCCCATCGAGTGAATTTTTATTCATAAGCTACCACTGAGTCATCCTCCTGCCTCAATTATAGGAATTTTTTTCCAATCTATGATGAAAATCCTTAGGAAAATATATCTCATGAAACATACCTTTGAATTTATCCTAATCAATAGTATCAATATCCTCACTATCACTGATATTTTTCACCATCAACCACCACTGATCAGCTACACCTTCAAAATGGTAAACAACGAGAGTAGCCTTTTGATGTTCTGAACAATCCTTGACATCGAGAATCTTTTCTAGTGATTTAATCCACCCTTCTTCTAGAACCAGGTCAGATTATCCCCTAAATGATGGGGGTTGTTGCCTCATGAAATGATCCACTACTAACATGTTCCACTATGGTTGATCTTGCGGATCTCGGACATGGATACCACCACCATTTATAGCCTAATTCAACTGCGCCATCACTGTATCAAACTGTTCAGTTCCGATTCCGACCATCTTATGTTGCCGATTTGGAAGGTTGCGTTCCTCCTAATGTCGTCCAAACATAGCTTCCCAGTTTCCTATGCGGAAAACCATTTTGAACACAAAAATATCATAGGTGAAGCAACATGGTAATATGTTAATACTATAACATTTCAATATAAAGTAATTTAGGGATATGAATTTAACAATACCCCGAATCCTAATGCTATCTAAACCTACCATTGATACTAACTATAAGGACCCGACCTTAAACATTAAATATTCTTGAATTAGATGGATTATTCATATTGAAGAACTTTTGAGGTTTATAGTTTTGGAGAATTAGGTCATAACATTTACATAACAATAGGAATGTTAAATTTAGAAAATTCTACTCAGTATGCATTTTTTCATAAAATAAAAACTCTTGAAAAAAAAGAGTCATGTCAAGTTCCATGTTTTAGACAGCATGTCCTTTCCTTGATCTAATCCTTGAACCTAGTCATCTTTAAGTCATGTGAAAAACATTTCAAAACTTTGTATGAGCCTAAAAAGCTCATTAAGGTATATAAAATAAGAAAGGATTAGTCCATGAATACATAAAAAACATAAACTCTTCTTGTTACCTCATGAAAACATAAGATTTATGAATAAAAAATAGTAATCAGAAATCATAAAGGTACTTATGGTATTCATATTATACTTACATTATATCTATCACAGCTACCTTGGGAGTTACGTAGGAATAACCATCAAAGTATATTACCTAAAACTCTTAGAAAAAACATTCAAGTTTACCTCCGTCATGTTACCCAATGAACTGGAGAGCGATCTTGGTCTCAGCCACCCATGGTTTATCATGGAACCACTCGTATACGTAAACAATTCCCAAGAATCATATCATATTCGTAACACAAAAAACAAACATAAAGGAACGATAACCTTTCCACATTTCAATCACAGTATATCATTAAAATATAACATAAACAAATCCATTATCAAAACCATTTTCAATACCAAAATATGTAAAAATTATATGATATTTATTTTCCTTAAAAAAACTCTACGACTTGTTAAGTAATCCAAAGATAAAATAATACTCACAGTAGTGGAATAAGGTCGTTGTCGCCGATTTCATTAAACAAACATTCATTTAATTAATTTAGTAAAACGCTTCATATAAAAAGATTCCCTTTGAATGAAATGAAAATTCAAAGGGGTTTATACACCGTATAATAGAATGTTGTGTATAAAACAAAATATGCCTCAATGAAAGGATATTGAGACGAAGTCCCTTACCTCATGTCTGACTTGACCCGTTCGTTCTTTAAACTCCTGAATAATAAACTAAAGCTAATTTCTACTTTCTTAAGAACATTTTTAAATTTTATTGTTCCTGTTATATAACTTATTACCATGTTATAACCATTATGTAATCATTAAATTAATAATGGTTGTTTTTTCGATATTTGGTACTTGAGTAAAAAATGAACACCTTATAATTACAAGATGTCCATGCAGTCAATTGTCCATTTTCTCCAAAATGATTTTTGTGATTTAGATATCATATACATCATATATATATAGTATATATATATATATATATGTATGTATAATATTACATAACATTTTGGAGAAAAGTAATGAAATGAACCGTTCAGGGAGACGGTAAGCTGTATGTACGCATGTACGCAAGTTTCATTTCTATTTCATACTTTAATGGAATTAATACATAATGATACATAATTATATTATAATTAATGTATAATATCATATATAATATCATTAAATATATCCTTTTTATTTCCCACATAAGGTATTAACGAGTCATATCACTTTGAGGGGGCGATAGTCCGCACATCCTCAAATGAAAATATCATGTTTACCCATTATGGAAATGATAAAGGTAGGATATAAATGGAAAATACAGAAGAATAAAGAAAAAATAAACATAATATAAATCATATATAAAAACAGTGAAATATTAATGGCCACCAGGAGAGGTGGTAGGAGATAATCGAACATTCATCATTTCGTGAGGTGTTAAGTTTCCATCCACAAGAACAGTATGTTCTTCAGCCATTAGATTGAGGCGTGTGTAAGAGTAGATTTAATCATTCCCATAACAACATCTTGGTATATTGAGGATACTTTTTTTGTTATAAAATAACGTAATAGAATGATTTTAGGGGTTGGATAATTAAAATAAAATAAAATAAGGTAAGAGGAACTATTACCTTTAATTTTGGTAACTCCCTTTGGTTTGAACCCAAGGGACTTCATGAAGTTCATTATGACAAAGATAAGGCTTCAAAGAGTAGTAGATGGATTTAGGGAGATTAACTCATTAGAGGTTGTATGATCCAAGAGGCTAGAGAGGTGTGAGGAATTGTTTAGAAGTTGTTTCCTATTATAAAGGTGGGGGAGTGGCTCTTTAATAACGTTTGAAACAATTATTTTATTATAAACTTATCTTTGGTTTCAAAAGGTCAAAAAATTATTAAAGTCAAATATTATATGACTCATGGTGAAAATAAAATTATCTAATAATAATTGGATAGGTTTTGGATATTTTTTAATATTTATAATCTTATTTATTGTAATCATTTATTAATGAGGTAAATACTACATCATTATTGTGCCATAAATAATTTAATTTATTTGATGTCTAATTTTTTTTTTAAAAAAATACCATGATTTAGGAAATCATTATAGATTTACATGGATGATTTATAGTCAAAAATATTACTTATATAACCCTATGTAAAAATTTATTTAAAAAAAGATATTTTTTATATCTTTTTCGCATTACATTAAGTAAATTAATCTAATGTGTCATTATCACAACCAAGGGGCTTTATGGGGTCCCAAAATTGACCCAAACATTCCCATGTTCATAAATGACTCAAAAAATAAAGTTAGGAAAAGTGTTAAGGTAATTTTGTATTATTATGATATTCTTCTTTCCTTGAAATACCCTATTTACATTTGATGGCTGTTAAAAAAGTCAAAAGTTACTATTCACCAAAAATATTTCCATCTTATTGAACCATATTTTACATAATAATAACAACCATGTATGTCGGGTTTTCTAAATTCAATTCACAGATGTGGTAAAATTTCATTTAAATGAGAATTTTAGTTTTTTAACTACCACTTAGGGGTTTCACTATTCATCAAAAATTGATGTTTTTTAGAAAAATACCAAAAATTCATCCTAAGAAATATTTTATATTCCAAATAGAAAAATGATGTCTATTTTACCAAATTCAAACAAAATAATTTTCATTAATTAATTTAAAATTTATTTCCATTGCCAATACGAATAACACATTTTTAAGAAACAATAACTATCAAAATATTGATACTTGTTTATGTCCAATTTAAAAGTGAAATTAATTAAAATGATCAAAATTGAATTAAATTGTAAAAATATATTCTAATTAAAATTTAAACCCCATTATAAAGATAATATAACCATATAAATAATTTATATTACAAGTCATTTTTGAATTCAAATACAATATTTATTACTATTCATAAAAAAGTGATTTTTATCAGAAGAATACCAAATAATTACCCTTAGGAAATTTTGATGTATTAAATCTAAAAAAGAAATCTATTTTGTCCAATAGAAAATATAAAAGTGACCAAAACTATATTTAAAGAGTGTCTTCCATCCAAAGGAGGTAAATCGACCTTTTAGAAAATATTAGAGTATTTATGCTTAAAAATAGATTACTTCATATTTTAGGCCCCTAAATTTTATTTGATAAATGTAAAAACATTTAACCAACATGTATAATCATATAGTAGTTAGTTTTTTTCATTCTCCCCGATACAATTTCTAGGAGTTAACCACCATTTAAAATAATAATATTATATTATTAGTGTGCTATGTAGGATTTCAAAGAAACTCGTTGTTGCGTATCGGGTACGCCATTGATCATATCAACCCCTTTAAACTAAAATTTTTATTAAATTAAAAAATATGAATAATTAAGAAAATTTATTATTTATTTATTTACATGGGATTTTATAATTGGGACAAAAATTCCATAAAAAATTACATTTTATGAAGTGATAATCAATTTAAAAAGGATTTCATGAAAAAATAAATTTAAATACTATTAAATAGATAAGAAATGTAATTTAATACCATTATATTTTATAATAATATAGAATTAGATGAATGAAATAATTTAAGAAGGTGTACAACTCAATAAAAGGGGAACAAGTCAACCAAACCCCTTACCTCAAATTCTTGATTTGTTAAACACATTCTAAAAATATATATAATAATTTTAATTGTATTAATAATATATATATATATATATATATATATATAACCTAAAACACATTTATTTTACCTAATAAAATTAATTTATATATTTTTATTACTCATTTTTTTCTTTCATTGTTAAAATTAACATTCAGGTGTAAGGTATTATGTTCATTCTACAAATAAATTAGTATGGTTCTTGTTTTCCTTGTTCCTTGATCATTTTTAATCACATAAAAATTTTATTTAGAATTAAATTTTTTTATTTTTATATATTTCTAGACTCCCATGGTCATTTCATTGGAGTTATAGAAACTGTTCATAATGAAGTATAAAAAAATAATATTTTTTATAAATATCGAATCAATACGAAGATTATATTTTATTATATAAATTAATTACAAATAATAATATAAAAAATTTAATACATAACCTAAATTATTTATTATTATGAAATATTTCCACAATTAGGGTTTTATTAATAATTCTAGGTGTATTTTTTGTACCGTCATTAATGTAGGTGCTAAAACTGGATCATAGCAGCTTATGTTATAGAAAATAAATGAGTAATAATATGAACTTATATTGTTTGAATATCATATTTAAATAACTATAATGATTTTAAAAATATATAATTAGAGTATTGTTTATGTGTTTTTAATATTGGATATGATATGTTAAATGAAAAATATTGATAATACCTCATTATAAATTTTGATGGAATTGACCCACCTCACAATGGATTCCTTTTAAATAAAGGGAATATGCCTACTTATTATAAATAAAATATAACAAAAAATAGATAGGTATTTTAGAGAATATACATTGATATATAGTAAAAAAATAAGGATATAAGTGGATTTTCGGGGGTGGAAGAGAGATCCTTTTATAAGCGAATGTGAAGGTCATTTCGATTGGAATTCATGTTCGATGAAGGGTAAATAAAAAATCGCATGAGATTCAGGTGAGTAATTTTTTTAATACATTATCATTGAATTAAAAACCAAAAAAATTGTATTATAAAATAATTATTTATCAATTTAAATTTTAAAAATTCATGTCATGTCATTTTTCCAAATTATATAACATTTTTTACTTATTATTTTATTCAGTAATTAATTAGTTACAAAAATATATAATATTATCCCTCCTATCAAATTATATATTTTTTTTAAATAACTGGAATCTATTTATTAAAATTAAAATTCTAAATATAATACATTTTACTTTTTAATGAATAAAATAAAATATATACGAAAACCCATTTTTATAGAAAAATAAAATTTTAGACAATAAGTTATTTGTTATTTTATATCAATTAAAAATCATTCATCGAGTGTTAATATCATTTTTTATACATCAAAATAGTTAATTTTCTTAGAATCATCATTTAACTATAATATATTTAATTTTTTAAAATAAAATATCATAATAGATAATGAAAACATTGTTTATAAAATTTTATTTTTACATGTTGAATAAAGTGATTTTTAATTTTAAATAATCAATAATAATTGTGTAGTTGTTTATTAATTTATTTATGTGTCTAAAAAACATATTTAATTAAATTTTATAATCTAAATATGAAAAATTTAAAATTTAAATAAAAATATATAATATATAATAAGAAATAGTGTTTTTAAATAAAACACATTTCTTTAAGTAGGAATTAATAAAAAATAATTTTAATTATTATATTATTTAATTAAGTTATTTATTTATTTTAGAAACCATTACATTAATTTTAAAAAATAATTTTATTAAAATCAACCTTTAATAAAAATGAAATATTCATAAAAAATTCATTACAATAAAATGTATTTTAAAAAATACATTATAGTTTTTTAATCTATTATAAAATAAATTATCTTACATCAAATTTAAAAATAAAATTTTTATTTTTAACTTCTTAATAAACATTATATATATATATTAAAAACATTTTGGTAAATTTATATTATATACTTTAATGTGATGTAATCATCGGTGGAATGTAATAATAACTTGAATTTTAGACATTTTAATGCAATTTGTATATAATGGTTTTTGTTGAATAAATAATGAATTATTGTTTTAATTCATATAATATATTATTATTTTCCCACAAAAGTTTATATTCATTAGAAATAATAAAATAAGTAACCTAGGGAATGAAAATGCATACATAAATATTAGATTTTCATTTTTTCCATTAAATAAATTTCACCCTCATAATTTTATCTATTATTTTTTTTAAGACAAGATGTTTTTGTTCATACTGTAAATATAAATATCACTAGGTACATGAATTATATGTTTTCATTGATGAAATATTGAATATATATCACCTAATTTTTGACATCCATAGTATCCTTTGGTTTTATGTTTTAATAATTTTCCATTACTAATTCACTTAACATTCCAAACAATGAATAGAAAAGATGGATTTTTCATACTTGATGCATGAAAAAATACCTTCTATAATAATGTTGATCCATTTATCAAGAATTTAATGAATAAATATATCCATTAAAGTATGTTGGTTATGACATGACATGTCCCCCGGGGCTCGTGCTGTGACTACCCAAACCCCGCCTTCCACAGGCCATGGGCTGGTGACTAGCACCGAAAGGCATATTCCCTAAAACATGATGGAATTGCCTTTAAACCTGTAAAAGTATACGGTTAGAGAACACAACAAGAAACAACTATGAAGTAAACTGTTGTAGTAAAAGTGTACTAAAAGTAAAGGGGCACGAATACAATACCAACTGGAAAAGTACAAGTACAACTGAAAAGTGAAAAACAACTAAAAGGTTTAAAGCAGCTCCTAGATCATCCACCACAGATCCTACATGACGGGTAGGTATATATATCCTCCACAATACTCCATGTCCGCCGGTCTCCTCTGTATCATGTCATGCTGAATGTCCACCTCTGAGCACCGTCCAGTCCTGGCTCCCTTAGCCTCGATCAATGTTGTACGTGGTCTGCACAAGACACAATAATGTCTGTGCAAAGCTTGTGCAGGGGTGAGTATAAAGATACATAGTAGGGACCCCAACACCACAAATGTATATTAGAATTCCACAGTTAAATACCACAGGGTAACGCCATGAAAGTAAAGTACCAGACAGGTAAAGTACTGCATAGAATAACCTCAATCACAAACACAGAGTAAAGACAACTAACATAGAGTCTCATCTCAAACTAGGTTTTCAGTGAAGAGTAGATGTACAAATGATTAGTTGTGAAGCTAGATCATATTATTCCTTCAATAGGCACTTCTAATGACCATATAGAGTCTTAACCACATGGGATTGATAGGTACTAACTCCCACAATGAACTATATAGAATTTGATTCTCCCAGGATCGATAGGTAACTATCCCCTGGAATTACCCACACATGATCGGTATGCGCTGACCCGCATTGGATCAGTGGGCACCGACCCATAGAGGATTTGACCAACACAGGATTGGTATGCACTGACTCACATTGGATTTCTTAGAGTTGACACACACAGGATCTGACCCACACAAGATCGGTTCGGACCCACACAAGATCGCTTGGTACTAACCTCCGTATGGTCTGTCTCTAACCTCCACCTCACTGCCATCTACGGGATTCCTTCTCATAGCGTTCTGGATTCTGGGAGAACCACTCTTCAATCCATTAGTCAAATTTCAACTAGCATAATGTCTCAGAAAGAATTGATCTGATGATCTGCCAAGTCAGAAGGGTTCCAACGCAATAGAGAGCGCGTCTATCGGATGTCCAGTCTGTGTGTTATAGGAATTTTAGTGTCGAGGGACAAGTTTGGTTCGGTTGCGATCCAACCCGACCGTACTTTAAGTTTCTTCAAAACTAACATGAAGTAAGTTAAAAGGAACTTCTCTGTAACATCCCCAAATGATAAAGGGTTAAATGACTAAACGATATGACTCAGGTCAACAAGGTGCACCTTCCTTTTCGGGAGCATGTCTGATTAGAACTCCACAGTTAAGCATGCTTGGCCTGGAGTAGTGATCAGGATGGGTGGCCTTCTGGGAAGTTTCCCAGGGTGTGTGTGAGTGAGGACAAAGCACACAGGAAAGGACATGTATTGTCCTGTGGGGACAATCATTAGTCAGATGACCCGTTCGGGCATGTGGGTGGAATCTAGGGTGGTCGCCACGTGTCTGTGGGGGCAACTGGTGGTACCGGGTAGGCCAGGAATTCAAAGACATGTTAAGGCGAGGTGCATGTGCTGTCACCAGGACCCGGTTGTCACATTTGGTATCAGAGGAGGAACCCAACCATAAATGTGGTGCACTGCCTGGGTTGAGATGTAGGGCCCACAATGAGGGCATTGTGATCTAGGGGGGTGATTGTAACATCCCCAAATGATAAAGGGTTAAATGACTAAATGATATGACTCATGTCAACAAGGTGCACCTTCATTTTCGAGAGCCTATCTGATTAGAACTCCACAGTTAAGCATGCTTGGCCTGGAGTAGTGATCAGGATGGGTGACCTTCTGTGTTGTTTCCCAAGGTGTGTGTGAGTGAGGACAAAGCACACTGGAAAGGACATGTATTGTCCTGTGGGGACAATCATTAGTCAGATGACCCGTTCGGGCATGTGGGTGGACTCTAGGGTGGGCCCCACGTGTCTGTGGGGGCAATTGGTGGTACCAGGTAGGCCAGGACCTTACAGCCATGTTAAGGTGAGGTGCATGTGCTGTCACCGGGACCCGGTTGTCACATTCTCTCTCCAAGGATCCTAAAACCATAGATGGTTCTTCAAACAGACGTCTGTTTTAGGATTATGGTCCGGTTTGCTGTGTTTTTGCGCCCGGACAGACCCGGCCCGACTCGGTCTGGGCTAGGCCAATATCGGGTCATGTCCTCAAGAGGGGAGGCCCGAAAATGGGTGGCCCAAACCTTGTTGGGTGGCGGCCTGGATCTGAGGACTGCGGCCCGACATGAGTGCAGTGGCCTGACTCAAGGGTGGAAACCCGGCCTGTGGGGAGTGGCCAGCTCTGAGGGCAGTGCACCGGCTCTGAGGGAGGCATCCCAGCTCCGAGGGAGGTGGCCTGGATTGAGGGTGGCCACCCTACCCTAGAGTGGTGACCCGGTCCAAGGGCTGAAGCCTAGCTCTAATAGCGGTGACTTGAGTCAAGGGCGTCGTCCCAGTTTATTCTGACGTGGGTGGTGTATCCCCCCATTCGGTTGGTGAGACGGCGACACCGCGTGGGAACCGCTCGGTCGCCATGGGACCCGCTAGAGGCATGTTTGACCTCCACCATGGATTTGGCTGCAGCTTCTATTCACCAGATGCATGACAGTTATGCTGCCTTCCTTTCCACAACTGGCCATCGTGCTGACCTCGTCCTCCATTCTTCATGGTTGACGAGCCGCGACCTTCCTCTTGTGGCATACGTCGATGTGCTCGCGGTCTTCCAAGGTGGAACAAAGATAGCATGATAGCAGGTGGTTTGGGCCAGGTTCATTTGGCCCACACCCTCAATGTATTCTCGTAAACATGATGGGGGTTAAGGTTTTAATAACTATTGAATTAAACAACATGATTAACCCCACAAGATTCCCCGCAATATCCTTCTACAAATACGAATGAATCATAGGTCCACTAATTATTCCGTTGACCTGCATTCTTCATATAATTTCAAGAACATTTAATATGGAATCAAAACACACACAAAAAAATATCCCCATACCTTGAAGCATTGGAGAGAACTCGCGGTTGATGGAATATCATTTGTTTTTCGTCCCCGCAACAAGCTGTCCTCACCACCGCTCAAATATTGAACTCTGGTTCGGGGTATTATTGTCGCACGTCACCTCCTGCTGTGTTAGCTCTGTAATCTAAGTGTCCAACATCATAGCGCTCTTTCATCACTTCATTGTTTGAAGAAGTTGTGCTAGTACCTCTCCTCATTCTCCATATATAAAAGAGAGGGGGAGGGTAAGTAACGACATTGGAATTTTATGGTGGCTCATTAATTTGGAAGCTTCCTAATTTCCCCCAATGTTGTTTTTACTTAGATTCTAGGGTCAATCCATTTATTGGTTTTACATTTCATTGGTCCTAGCTTACCACTTGTCCATTAGAGGAATAGAATAAAAACCAAATAATAATGTTATTTTATTTATTCAATGAAACAATTCCAAAAACTAACTTTTACTCTGGACCTACTGCTGTCGAAATGAGGCTTTCTTTAAGAGAATTCCAGCACTTCAGAGTAAATGGTTCCTTTGTATTTTTAATCTGATCAACAGTTCAAAAGAGAGAAAATGTTTCATGTGCGTTTACTAAACGTACCTGAAAAAATGTTCAGTAATTTATTAAGAGTCACCCTCAACATGCACCAATCAAGGTTAGGATCAGGATAAGTGAAACATGCCCCAAAGAACCCAATGGTACTCTCGGATTTCCAATCACAGTTAATGTTTAGATGTTAAGGATTTTAAAATAAATTAATTTTCACTTTAATATTTTATTTACGGCCAAAAACTAACTTTCAGTGGTGGCCCACGCCCACCAATGTTTGTATCTGCCTAAAGAGAGAATACCCTAATGAGTTCAATATTGGTATCATATTTTTAATCCGAGTTACCATTCTTGAGTTATAAGAATTTAAAAAATAAAATAATTTCATGTAATTATTTTATATACGGTTATGCAATTTTCTGGTTTTCTAACAGCAGGTCCATGGTGACTGAACTTATGTCACGCCTAGGGTAAACCCGCCATCCGAAGTGCAACGGTGCCCTTAGATTTCTGATCCAGGAAACCATTTAAGAGTTATTATTCTCTTCTATAAAAACTGATTATGCATGATATTTAAAGTTTTACAAAACATAGACATATCATTCTGGGCACTCTGGGTGTCGGAATCATGCACCATTAGATTTCATAGTCTTGTAATAATTCTATATAATTAGAAACATTATATGGAAATTTCATGATATTACACTCTCCCCAACTTATGTATTTTCATCGCCGAAAGACAAAACATAAAATAAGGAATCAAATGAGGGTATTAAGAATGAAATCTGAGCCTCTATCTCCCATATGCTCTCTTGGAGGTTCCCATGCTACCAGCAGACACACAACAAAGATATCTCTCTCCCATAAAAGACTCGCACTTTTCGATCCTCAATATTTACCGGAACCTCTATAAACATTACCTCATTGTCTAAGTACATCTCTCCATGGTCGATGAAGTGATATGGGTCCTGCACGTATATCCTCAGTCTGGATACGTGAAAAATGTCGTGCATGCTCTCTAACTGCGGTGGAAGTTCCAAGTGGTATTCCACCTTGTATATCTTCCAAATTATCAGAAATGGACCGATAAACCTTGGTGTTAACTTTCCACCACAGCTAAATCTCTGTTGGAAGACATTCTCTCTGTCTTAGAAACCCAAGGATCTCTATCTTCTGAACGCCATTTGAGCTAGCTCTGTGCTGTCATTACTTGCTGACAAGTGAGGCATCATTATACAAACTCTTCCACTGAATCCTTCATCCCTGGCCACCAGTAATGATGTTAAAGGACATGATACATATTCTCCACTTCATGAAGTACCATAAAAATATATTTAAGGATCTCCCTCAACCCCTACTCACAATTCATAACTAGAACTATGGTGAGTGCTCTGGAAATGATGACATGCTACCCAACATCAGAAAATCCTTCAGGAGATTGTCCTTAGGATATCTGAGCATGTCCGGCCTCAGAGTCGACGTCTTAAGCTGTGCCTCCCTGACTCACAAAATGAGTGGGGAATTGACTATCATAGACTAGAGGTTTCTACTTGATCTTTATCCGCGAAGGATACATGCAACATGACTTGAAACTCTGACATCTCAAACAACATTTGTAGACCAGACCACCTCCTATGTGAATCTGCTATCATATTCCCCCTTCCCAGGAGTATAGAGTATCTAAAGGCCATAGACCTGGATGAACTATAGCCAATGTCGATGTCTTAGGTTCAGGTCCTTCTGTGAGAAGATAGACCTCAAACCCTTGTGATCAGAGTAAATAGTAAACCATTCACCAATCAGGTAGTGACACCACATCATTAGCGCAAAGGGCATTGTTGTTAACTCCTTGTCATGGGTTGAATATTTTTTCTTATCGGTCTTTTCCTCAGCTCCAAAAATCTCTGCTGACACTTCTCCAACTAGAGGAAAGGCTCCCCCTTTTTCTTCATAGCTTAAAAGGGTGCTTCTACCCTGTAGAACTCAGGTAAAAATATATATTAGTACCATGCCAAAGTATAAGTCCCTCTCCCTTCAAGGAGGTAATCCTGAAAACAACTATTGAAAAGATGTCCCCATGCTTTGGGACTCCTGTTTGGAACCGAAAACTGAAAACTCATACTAACACTAAGGTAAGTCTGCCTGACTCAAGAGTGACTGGATACACCCACCTTTGCATGAGTTTATCCTGTGCTGCCTGGGTTTCCTTTTTCTCTGACCAAAGAAAACAACTTTCCCACATTGTAGAAAATCCATAAAACTTTTTCCCTAAATTATTCAATTTGAGTATGAACTGTGGATGCCTAATCCATACCCAAACTAATGTCGTAAGGATTTGAAACTATAACCAAGAGGTTCCAACCGAATCTCTCACTTCAATGGTCAGATCAAAGCATTGCCGTATGTTTTATTATCGAGTCTCCCCCCAAAGTTATCTCCAGACATGAGGGTCAGGTCAACTGTTTAACCGAAAACTCTTGGTCTTGGACATGATTCGTGTAAGGAAGGATTGATTGGTACCTTTGTCTTTGGATATGCTAGATAGTAGTAGACTTAGATCGTACCTCTAATCATTCCTGGAGTCATTGGGTCACACTCTTTGACCGCATGCTACTACTCCCTTCCCATTTCTTCCAGCTCCATGAGCCTGGTGGGGGCCACATTGAGGTGGTGGTTATAATGTTCGGAAATATATACCACCACATGCTTCTCTACTAGCACCAATTCCACATTTTCTACCTTGTAGATTCATTTATCCCAATCACTTCCTCTTCCCGAAACATTTAGCACACCCATGTCTCTGAGACTAGCGTCAGTTTCTTATTTTCACACTACTAACATTAACTGGATGTATCTTCTCATCCAAAGAAAATTACACCACAAAGGTTCCCTCTAGAACCCTAACATAGGTTATAATTCATAGAGGAATAGTTCTGGCTCGTACGTCCTTACACACACATCTCTCAGATGTCCGAGACTCAAATCACTAATAGTATCGTATTCATAGTGTGCTAGGAATGGTCAGTACACCTCGATGAATACTCAGCTACCGACCTGTCATCTTGCCGCTGCGGTAGAAGCTCTAGGGAACTCTCATCCCTTAGCTTTTTATGGCATGAAACCCCCTTCTTTGAGGAAGGTTCTAATGCTTGTACACAGAAAATCCACCTATTCGCAAGATTAGCTTAATATAAACCATGTCTTGCCCTGCTAAGACATGTAGAAGGCTCACTACCAAGACTGCCATCTGATCAAATGGTTCCCTAGCTTGATGGAAAATCAGCCACCACCTCAATCTAGTACTTAGCCACCTTTGAGTCAGTCTCACCTCATAACCTGAGGGGTATCTGATACTGAAACTCATCTATGGCACTATGCCTACACATATCCTCTACCGGTAATGCCGATTGTAACTACTGACCAATGGGCACTAATATAGCTAACACAGTACCCGATGGTACAATATTGGGAAACAATCCATGTACCGAAGCCTCATCACTATGCAGAGCATCCTGATGGTCACTCTCTGTAAAATACTAGATGCTAAGATCACCATATGCTCTACTGGAGTCTCAACAAGGATGAAAACTCTATCCACAACCACCATCCAGTCCTCAGCTGCTAGCAGGTCCATCTCGCATCCGAACCTCAAAGGCCTCTACCGATGAAACTCATGCAACACGCTCAGTCGGCCTGCCCCCTCTGCTAGTGGGATGGTGGTAACAGATGCCCAATGAGTAGTGGTGCTACGGGTACACCACTAGATGCTGCTAACCCAGTAATAGGGCCCTGTACTAAGGCCTCATCGCTCGGTGGGCCGTTATCATGTACTCTATCAGGAAACCAAGGTTGATGTATTCATGACGACATCTTGATAAGGAAAAAGTGTTCGGCAGTCATTAAGTTATACCTGTTGAGCTGACTCAAAATAATTCAAAAGAAAAACATTTTAAAAACACACGAAATCAGTGATTTCATGTGCTGAGTCAGAAATTAGAATTCATGGTCCTGGTGTATGGATAATTTGGCCACCGCACCAACAGTAGATTCCCCAAACTGAAAATCACACTCATAACGCATAACACTATTACCACACAAAAAATATCAAAGTCCTAGTTCTTCAGTTGAACCAAACTCCTATCATACCACTTTTTCATGACCCATCCCTCAGGGCCCATGCCGAGACTACCCCAAGAACACCTTCCATAGGACAGGGGAAGGCGACTAGCACCGAAAGTCATATTCCCTAAAATGGGATGGCATTGCCTTTAAACATGTACAATCACATGGTCTGGGAACACAACTAGAAGAAACTGTGAAGTAAACTACAACAGTAAAAGTGTACTAAAAGTAAAGGGGGTGGAATTCAAGCCGAACTGGAAAAGTAAAAGTAAAATTGGAAAGTAAAAAATAGTTGAAAGGTGTAAATCAGCTCTTACATTGTCCATCGTAGATCCTACATGAAGGCTAGGTACAGATTGCCTCAACAGTACTCCGCATCCGCCCATCTCCCCCACGTCATGTCACACTGAATTTCCTCCTCCAAGCACCATCTAGTCCTGGCTCCCTCATACTAGATCAATGTTGTGTGTCATTTTCACAGGACACAAAAAGGTGTAGGAGAAGCTCATGACGGGGTGAGTATAACGATACTCAGTAGGGACCCCGAGACCCCAAAGGTCTCTTAAAATTTCTCCACGAAAAACCACAGGGTAACACCACGAAGGTAAAGTACCACACAGGTAAAGTACCACATAAAATAACCTCAATCACAAGAAAAAATTAAATACAACTCAAATAGTGTCTCAGCTCAAATAATGTTTTAATTGAATTATAAAAGTATATATGATTAGTTGCGAAGCTAAATAATCTTATTCTGTCAAAAGGCACTACACCTAACCATATGGAGTCTGAACCTCACTAGATCAATAGTTACTAACCCCTACAATGACCCACAATGGATCTGATCCACCCAGGATCGATAGATAACTAACCCCCGCAATGACCCAGACATGATCTGACCCACACATGATCGATAAGCGTTAACCCACACAGGATCGCTGAGTGCTGACCCATGCATGATCTGACTGTCAGAGGATCGGTATGCACAGATCCACGCAGAATCGCTGAGCGCTGACCCACATAAGATTTGACCCGCACATGATCAGTTCTGAGTCACACAGGATCACTCGTATGGTCTATCTACAACCTTCGCCTCACTATCAGCCACTGGATTCATGATCCTAGCATGCTTGATTTTGGTAGAACTTCCTCTCAATCCATCAGTTATATTTCATCCATAACTAAGTCCCACAAAGAAGTAACAAAATTATCCTCCAATTAATAAGGGTTCTAATGCAACAAACAGTACCTTAGTTAGATGCCCGGTCTGTGCATTATTGGCATTTCAGTGTTGAGGCCCTGGTTGGGTTTGGGTTTGATCCAACCGGACCATACTCCATGTTTCTCCAAAACTCTCATAGAGTAATTAAAAAGTACCATCTCACTCCAAGGATCCTAATTACAGAGATAGTTCATCAAACAGACGTCCGATTTTGGAGTTAGGGCCCGTTTTGTGTGATTCTGGGCCCTGTTGGGCCCAGGTCTTGTCCGACCCGGTCAGAGCAACCCGGTCTGGGTTTGGCCAAGGTGGAATCGACCCAATGGGATTATGTCTAGTCCGGCCTGCAAGAGGGGAGGCCTAAAAGGGTGTGTGGACCTGAATATGGTGGCCCATAATGGGGTGGCCCGACATGCATGGGGTGGCGGCCCGATTCCGAGGGCAGCGGCCAGGCATGATTGTGGTGACCCGGCATGAGGGTTGCTGCCCGGTCTGAGGGCCACAGCATACACCGAGGGTGGAAGCCCTGCTCAGAGTTTGGTGGGATGACTCTGAGAGAGGTGGCATGGATTTTAGGGCAGCGACCCGGCTCGAGGCCAGTGGCCCGACTCAAGGGCGGCGGCCCGGTCTGATGGTGGCGGCTTGCTCTAAGGGCGGCATCCCGACACTGAGGGCTGTGGCCCGGCTCTATGGGGCGGCCCGGTTTGGTCTGATGATGGGGGGTAACCCCCTGGTCTCTCGGATTTCCAAACCACCAGAAGGTCGTTCAGTTGGCAAGGCAGCGACACCCCGTGAGCACCACTCGGTGGCTGCGGAACCCACCTGAGGTGGGATTAGCCTCTATCGTGTCTTCAGCAATGGCTTCCACTTGGTGGCGGCGTGGCGGTCACACTGCCTTCCTTTCCACGACCAGTCTTAATTTCAGAATCCTCCTCCATTCATGATGGTTGACGAGCCACGACCATCCTCTTTCGGTATGCGTCGTCGTGCTCGCGGTCATCTAAGGTGGCATAAGGATAGAATGATAGCTAAGGGTTCAAGCTGGGTTCATTAGTCCCACGCACTCCGCATTAGCTCATAAACACAAGGGGGGATAAGGTTTTAATAACAATTGAATTAAAAAACAAGATTATCCCCACATGATTCCCCGCAATAAACTCTCGCAAAGGCGAATGAATCACGGGACAACCCGTTAGTTGGTTGACCTGTGTTCTTCATATAATTTCATGAACGGAGAAGAGAGAATCAAAACACAAAAACAAAAATAACCCCTACATTGAAACATTGGATCGAGCTCGTGGTTGAGAGAGTCTCATTGTTCTCAATCCCTACAACAAGTTGTCCTCGTCATTGCTTGAACGTTGAACTTCAGTTCGGGGATTTGGTGTCACACATCACCTTTCACTAGGTCAGGTCTGTCTTCTAAGGGTCCAGCATCATGGTGCTCCTTCAGAACTTCGTTTCTTGGTGAAGCTGGGTTGATAGACCCCCAAAATCTCTATATATATATAATAAAGGGAGGGTAAAAAACGACATTGGAATGTAATGGTGGCTCATTAATTAAGAATCTTCCTAATTTCCCCTGACGTTGATGTTACTTATATTGGAGGGTGAAGTCGTTTATTGTATTGACATGTCGTTGGTCCCACCTTACCACTTGTTCATTGCAGGAATGAAAAAAATAAAGTTATTTTATTTATTCTATTAAAAGAATCCAAAAACTAAGTTTTCCTCTTGACCTACTACGGTCGAAGTGAAGCATCCTTTAAGAAAATCTCGGCGTTGCAGATTCAATGGTGCCCTGGTATTTTTAATTTAGGAAACTGTTAAAAAGTTAGAAAATGCCACTTACGTGTTTACTGAATGTACCAGAAAAAAAGTCTAGAAAATTATTAACAGTAACCCTCGTCCCACACTTGTCGAGGTTAAACTCTACCCAAGTGAAACACTCCCCAAAGAACCCAATGGTACTCTCATATTTCAATCTGAGATTCCATTTTGAAGTTATGGATTTTACAACAAAATAAATTTCACAAAATTATTTAATTTATGGACAAAAAATAACTTTTACTGAAGGCTCGTTCTATCCGATGTTAGTATCTGCCTAAAGAGAGAATACCCTCACTAGATCAGTAGTATTCTTATATTTTTAATCCGAGTTACCACTCATGAGTTATAAGCATTTGAAAAATAAAATAATTTAATGTAATTATTTTATTTATTATTATTCCATTTTTTGGATTTTTCACAGGAGGCCCGCACCGACTAATTAGTAGTTGCACCAAGGGTAAACTCGCCATCTTGAGTTCAACAGTGCCCTCTGATTTCTGATCCAGGAAACCGTTTAAGAGTTATTTTTCTTTTTAAGGACAATGTCTTACGCAAGATATTTAATGTTTTACAAAACTTCGACGAATCATTCCAGGAACTCGAGGCCTCGAAATTACACGACGTCAGATTTCACAGTCTTGTAATAATTACATATAAGTAAAAAAATTATACAAAAATTCTTGGACATTACATGTTATCATTATATTGAGGAATAAATGGATTGATGTTCCTTATTTTTTGTATTTTGGAGTTTGATACAGTTCAATGTGATCACTTATAACCTAAGATATCATAGTTATAAAAGTTTTGAAAACATCTCCCGTCCCATTAGATTGTTAGTCAAGAAAAATACTTAATTATTAATTATATTCATTGTTTACATGTTTTAAAACAATTATATTAAACTAAAATGGTTCATGTGAGTAATAAAAAATAATATTTTTAGAATTTGAATCCAAATAATCCACTGAATATGAAAAACTAATCCTAAGATGTCTTATATTATGAATTTTTCTTTTCAGCCTAAAAAATATTATAACTTTTTTGGTTTAAAATATGAAAATATTGGTCCAATCTATAACACAAAGCTATACCCTTTAATTATTCCAATTCAATTTTGGATGATATATATTTTACCCTATAATTTTCCTTAACATAATCATAAAAAATAAATAAACCCTACTTTGATACTAACAGAGATGACCCGATCATAATATGCATGAATACTACATAAATGAACGTGATTATATACTACATCTCATAATAAATCACCCCCAGAAATTGTTGGTTTAGTGTATTTTGATATTAGATTCATAAATGAATTATTTTACAACCCAGTGAACATTTATCAATATTTTCACCACACTTTACCCCATTTTGGACATATCATATGTTATTGTATTCGTTATTACCATGTGATTGGAAACATAATAATATCTGACTTTAGATTCTCATTGAGTGAAAAACATTGGAGAAAAGATAATTAGTTTTGTTAAGGAATAATATTTTTGGAGATTAATGTACTGATGTTATTATATCAATTTATCAATAATTTTTATAGATTAAATAGTTATTTAAAATGCTTAAAATATACCAACACAATAATTATATATTTAATAAGAAATAAAATATCTGATACTAAAAATAATAAAAGTGAAGTAAATTGAATGAATTATTGTGGTCCATTATCATTTCATATGAATATATATTTTTATAGAGGTGTGAACATAATAAATTACAATTCCCTCACTGTCTTGATATTTATTAAATTCTATTTAATTGAATAATGTCAAATTTGACAATAATGTTATATTATGATAAATTATATTTTATTATATGATCTAAAATTATTTAAAATACTATATTCTTAAAAATAATTTTTAGATTATAAAAATATCATCTATGTGCCATTAATGATCCATTTTTCCATTTATGGTGAATCTATTTTTCCAAAAAATAGAAAACCATATTAGTGTACTAGATGTTAAAACATGGAGTTTCCACATAAGTGAGATTGTGTTAAAATAATTTTTCAACACACATACAATTTTTTATTGAAATAATGTTTTTAATAATTAAATTAATTTGGTCCAAATTATCTGATAATTATGGCTCTAATTTAGCATTATTGGATAATATAACTTTTTTAGAAAACTAGTTACCGTAGTGAGAAACCAAAAGATTAAAAATATGGAAACATATGTGTTAGGGTAGAAAATGTTTAAAACTTGTGTTTTATTGTGTGGTGGAGGTGTGGATAAACCATATAATCATTAAAAATCATTAATTATCAGTCATGGATCCACTTGAAGTATTATTTAACTACCAATAGTTAATACTATTGGGAATTCACAAAAGTGTCACTCCTCCTCAAAAATGAATGGTTAATCACCCCCTCACATCCCAGTACATCTAAATACATTTTCACATTAATAAACATCCAAAAAACATCCCAAAATAACCCAAACCATATTTTTGGAATTCCTTTGAATTAATCCATCCTATGGAAGTTTTATTGCAATCCTAATGAGGGTACTCTGTCATGACCTGTCTGTTGGGGATTGTGTTGTGACTACCCCAAGCCCTCCTTCCATTGGCCATGGGCTGGTGACTATCACCAGATAGGCATATATGTTAACGGGAAGTAAATGCATTTATACTTGTACAAACACAGAAATCCAAGAGAACAACAAGAGGTAATCGCGAAGTAAATTACTGTAGTAGAAACCATGCTGAATGTAAAGGGTCCGGAATACAAGCCCTACTAGAAAGTACAAGTACAACTGAAAAGAGAACAACATCTCATAGATCGCACACCGAGGATCCTTCTAGAAGTGTATGTACAACTCATGATAAGTAGTATTTCGTCATTCCATCCCAAATGGTCCACCTCTGAGCACCATCCAGTCCTAGCTCCCTCGACCTTCATCAAAATGTTATGAGATCCTTACAAGAATGATCATTATGTGGGCGTATCTTATACAGGGGTGTGTAAAATAATATTCAATAGGGACACCGAGACCCACAAAGGACTCCCATACATCCGCAAAGAAAAACCCACAATGAAAGACCTCAATCAAAAAGCATGTAGCAGTTATCTACTCTACTTAGGTATACTCTGATACAAATAACTAAGTTATCAAGAAATACTCATATTATCCATTGGGGAAAACTATAACAAAGGTAACACCATGAAGGTAACACCATAAAGGTAAAGGTACCACACAGGTTACACCATTAAGATAAAATTACCACATAGTTAACAACATGAAGATATCACTGCAAAGGTAAAAGTACCGCATAGGTATCACAATGATGATATCACCACGAAGGTAAAAGTACCACATAGGTATCACCAGAAAGATATCACCACGAAGGTAAAATTACCACAGAGTTATCACCATGAAGAAAAACCAATCAACTCACACAAGGTTTCAGTGATGTATAGAAGTACAAATGATCAGTCATGAAGATAGATCATCATATTCTGTCAAGAGGCACTGCTGCTGACCATACGTAGTATGAACCACAGAGGAATGATAGGTGATAACCCCCACAATGATCCACATATGATATGACACGCTCAGAGTCTACAAGTACTAACCCAGACAATGATCCACGGAGGATCTGGGCCACACATGATCGGTATGCACTAACCCAAATAGGATCACTGAGAATTGACCCACACAGGATCTGTATGCGCTAACCCACATAGAATCGCAGAGCACTAACCCACATAGGATCTGACCCACTCAACATCAGGGTTGTCCCAAAAACAATCACATGCTACTGAACTCTATATGATCTGTCTCCAACCTCCGCCTCACTGCCAGCCATTGGATTCCCGCTCATAGTACAGATGATTCTGGGAGAACCAGTCCTCAAGACATCAGACGCAACTAAACTGCCATGAATCTCCATAAGTAATTATTCTAAAGTACCTCCATGTCATAAGGTTTCCAACATGACAAATGGATCGTCAATCAGATACCCGGTCTGTGACTTATAAGCGTTTTAGTTCCGAGGGCCTGGTTGGATTCTGATTTTATCCATCCCGACCATAAACCAAATTTTTCCAAAACGTTTGTGTAATATACCAATAGACTATTTCACTCCAAGGGTCCCGACTCCATAAAAGGTTCATCAAACAGACACCTGGTTCTCATGTTGTGGCCCTTTAAGCGAAACAGGGCCTGGCTGGGTTTGGGTCCGGTACAACCTGGTCTGGCCCAACCCAACCCGGTTTGGGTTGACCCGACCTAGATGGGATGGTCCATGGTGGGATTGGCCTACTAGGTCGCGGTCTGGCCCGGCCCGTAGGAGATGCAGGTCAGTCGGCAAGGGTGTGGCCCACTAGGATCCCATGGCCCGACCCACCGAGGTGCGGCACACGAGGATCGCACGGCCCGACCAGGGGTAGTACATCCCACCGGGCTCGTGTGCCCCAGCACACGGTGGGGCGCGGATCAATATTTATGTGCGTCCTGGCCTGTTGTGGGGTCCTTCATAGCTGGCGCGGGGGGGGGGGGGGGGGGGGAGACCCCCGGTCATCCCGAAAGGTTGAGTAGTTGTTCGGTTCATGAAGTGGTAGCACCACCTCGACCCCACCCAGTTTCTTCTTAACACTCAAGAGGCATGGGTTCCTCAACCATTTCGGCATCGAGCATCAGCCTCCTCCAAAAGCACGCGATGACGTGCCCCTCTACGTCTGCCCATGACCAATCGGTGCCGGTTTCCATTGTCCATCGCGATGATATTTCGTGACCCACTTCTCCGTTGGTGCATGACAGCGCACCACCACTTCTTTCGTGGTCGGACGTTACCAACTTCCATATTAACTCACCGCGGCTACGACCACAACCTTCTCTACTAGAGGCATACGCTGGCAAACCACTATCTCCTCTGTGACCATCTTTTTCCAGATACCACTGTCACCCACCACCACATGTCTCATTCAACCCAATGGTAAATCTCACAAAGAACACACCAAAATTCTAATAAAAGGTGGAGGGTCTGAGCGTTGTTCATTTGGCTCACACCCTCCATGTTAGCCTGATACAAAGTGGGTGGAATGGAATAAGATTCAATAACTCATGAATCTATAACCAAATATAAACCCTACATCAACAAAGATGGAGAGCTCCAATTATTGAGGATTTGTCAGTATTCAACCCCCCCCCCCCAAAACAAGCCACCAATGATGCTGCTCAATCAGCGTTCTTCAGTTCAGGGTTCAGTGACGCTCATCACCGCCAACCAGAACCGGTCTCATCCTCAAAGTGTTGGGCATCGTGAAACTTTTCCAGATCTTCATCACTTGTTAAAGTCATGCCAATACCTCCCTCCAAGCTACATATAAATTTGAGAGGGGGAGGGTATGTAAAGATCGTGGAAATTATGGGGGTTAATTTAATAGGAATCTTCCTAATTAGAATGATGTTGTTACGTAGGATTTCAAGGGTCATGAAATTCAATGTATTAACACATCGTTGGTGCCATCCCACCACTTATTCATTGAAGTAAATGAAAGAATGAAATAAAATAAAAAAGTTATTTTATTATTATTTTAAAAAGTACCAAAATATATCTTTTACTCCATACTTACTGCGATCAAAGAAAAACCTCTCTATGAAAATCTTGGCACTGTAGATTCATTAGTGCCCTCATATTTTAAATTTGAGCACCAGTTCAAAAGATAGAAAATGCTGCCCATGCATTTACTGAATGTACCATAACAAAACTTCAGCAATTTATTCCAGGAACACTGGACAACAAAATCATGTACCATCAATTTCCACCAACTCATAATAATTGCATATAATTTAAAAAAAATACCTAGAAAATCTAGGTCTTTACATTCAGCCCACCTTAGGGATTTTCATCCCCAAAAGAGACAACAAATACTAAAGAAAAAAATGGGGGTACAAAGGATGAATCTAATCATCCCGCTCCCATGTTCTCTCCAAGAGGTTCATGTGCTGCTTGAAAATGCACAAAAGTGGTATCAATTATCCACAAAGGACTTGATGTTTCGATCCTCAATCTCCACTAGAACCTTCGTAAACCTTTCCCCATCATCAATGTTCATCACCCCATAGTCGATGACCTGATAAGGGTCATGCACGTATCTCCTCATTACAGACACGTGGAAAACATCATCCACCTAGTGCATCTGTGGTGGAAGATTAAGATGATACACCCCATCACCAACTCTGCTAAGAACCATAAAATGTCCAATGAACCATGGAGATAACTTCCACCCCAGCAAAATCTCTGCAAACCTCATCGAGGTGAGACTGGTAGAAAGAAATGGTCTCCCCCTCGAACTCCAAAGGTCTCTGTATCCTATAAATATAAGACATTTTCCTACGCTATGTAGTCTTAATCGGCTCCTGGATGATCTACATATTCTCAGTGGTAGCCCGTACCAGCTCCAGATCCATTAGTGATTACACCCCTAGGTCTGTCCAACATAGAGGTGATCTGAAAGGTTGAACATATAAGGCCTCAAATGGTGCCATACCGATGGTGGTGTGATAACTGTTTTTTTATGAGAACTCCACCAAGGGCAAGTGATCCTCCCAATTTCAACAAAAAACTGGGACACAAGCACGAAGCATGCCCTCCAGCGTCTGTATGGTCTTCTCTATCTTACAATCATTCTGAGGATGATAGGCAGTTCTCAAATGTAGATGACTCTCGGATACCTCCTGTAATCCCTTCAACAACCTGTATGTAAATCCATTGTCACATTCATAGACGATCATCAATGGTACCCCATTAAGTCGAATAATCTCTTGAACATAGAGGCTTCCCGATCCCTCTACTGATCCCTACTATCAGATGGGTAGGAAGTGGGCCGACATGGTGAGTCGGTCAATGATCACTCAGATGGAATCATGTCCCCTGGACGTACATGGAATCCCTGTCACAAAGTCCATGGAGATACCATCCCACTTCCACTCCGACACCTATATTGGATATTATATTCGTTCTTGATCCTGATTCTAGTTCTTCACTTGTTAACAAGTGAGGAATTATGAAACATACTCTTCCACTACATAATTCATCCCTGGCCACCATTACTAACACTGTAAAACATGTTACATCTTTGCCACACCGAGAAGTACCACTAGAGGGATGTATAGAACACCCTCAAAACCTCCTCGTGTAGTGCTAGTGGTAACATGGTGCATCCTCTAAGGAGGATGACATGCACCCCACATTCAAAAAATCCATCAGGTGCATGTCCGGTGGATATTTGACCATGTTCTGCCTCACAGTCAAATTCCACAAGTTGTGCCTCCCGAACTCTCTGAATAAGTGGGGGAGAGATAGTCATAGACTGGATGAATGTTTTTCCATATCTATCCACAATGGATATCTTCAATGTGGCTAGCTCATCTGTAGCCTCACTCAGTAATTATAGACCAGACCTCCGACTAAGTTCATCTTCTACCATTTTCCCCTTACCAGGAGTATAAAATATCTCAACATCATAGTCTTGGAGGAACTCTACCAATTGCCTCTGTCTCAGGTTTAACTGCTTCTGTGATAAGATATACCTGAGACTCTTGTGATCAGAGTAGACAGTAAAATGTTCACCCATATAGTAATGTCTCCCCATCTTCAAGGGGAAGACCACTACTGAAAACTACAGGTCATGGGTAGCATGGTTCTGCTCATGATGTCTCAGGTTCCAAGAGCCATACATGATCACAACTTGCTCCTGCATCAGGACACATCTACGTCCGGACCCAAATGTGTCGTAATAGACAACATATCCAATGACCTCTCCTGGAATCCTCAAGATGAGGGCACTTGTTAGTCTCTGCCTCATCTCCTAAAAACTATGATGGAATATATCCATCCACATGAATGATTTTACATTCTTTTTCAATGCTGAAAAGGGTGATAAAACTCTAGAAAAGTAGGGTACATATCTCCTGTAGTACCCAGCCAACCCCAAGAAACTCTACACCTCAGTCACATTCCTAGGTGGATCCCATGCTAACACAACATCAATCTTTTCTGGATCTACTAAAACTCCAGTCATTGAGATAACGTGTATTATAAAGTGATCCTCTCATATACATAACCAATACATAGAGATATTAAAATAAATATGGTTCTCTCAGAGTGTATCTAGAACTATATGCAGATGACAGGCTTGCTCCACCCCCGTTGCTGAGTACACAAATATGTCATCGATGAAGACCACCACAAAGTGATTGAGGTATGGATGGAATATCCTCTTCATGAGTCCCAGTAACACTTCAGGGGCATTGGTAATGGGAAAAGGCATAACCAAGAACTCATAGTGGCCATACAGACATCTAAAGGTCGTCTTCTTCGCATCCTCGATTTTTACCCGTTGCTGAAGATAGAATAATCTGAGGTATATCTTTAAAATCAATAAATCCCCCTTAAACTGATGAAAAAGATCATTAATCTTCAAAAGTGGTGACTTGATCTTCATTTCCACCCGGTTTAAGCGCTGATAGTCCACACAGAGTCTCAAGCTCCCATATACCATCTTGTCGAACAAAATCGTGGCTGACCATGGAGACACACTGGGCCTTAAGAAGCCATTCTTATGCAAGTACTCCAACTATACCCATAACTCACAAAGAATAACGAGATGAATCCAATATGTTGGTATCGATATTAGTTTCATCCTAGGGTACATGTCGATGTAAAATTCCACCTCTCTATGAGGAGGTAGTCCTGGAACATCATCTGGGAAGACATCGTCATACTGGTCCACCACTACATGATAGCTCAGACTCTAAACACAAATAGATCTGAGGGTAAGGATAGCCAACTGAAGTGAGATCGCCTACACCCTCATCTATAAAAGTCCATCATGCGCTATAATGGTTCGTTTATCATTGGTGTAGGAAAACCTGGATGAATTCAGGCGTACAAACCGCACTTTGTGTATAATATAGTCAATCTGAGCACTGACTATGGATACCCAATCCATACCTAACATGACATCATAAGGCCTAGACATCACAACTAGAAGATCTAAGCCGAATCTATCGCCTCCTAGAGTAATCCCACAAATCCGGAACTAGTGTGTAATTGTCAAATCGTCCCTTGTAGGAGTCTCTAGCCATATGGATCAAGCCAACAGCTCCGTCAAAATCTCTGAGCTACGAATGAGAGTCATTAAAATAAAAAATTGACTAGAACGTAGGTCCATTACTATTATAGATAGGGTGTAATAGTCATAGATAATACCTATAATCATCTCCGGAGTGTCGTGGTCATAGGTCTCCGCTGCATGGAGCTGAGATCATCCTTGTCCTCCTGCTCCATGTGGTTGAGGTGGACCGCCAGGAGGTGGTGGCAGCAGAACCTCAAATCGCTTCCCAATGCCTACTGCATGGACAGATTATCTGCCACATCTTCCACCCTGCAGACCTCCTCTCTCAAACCTTTGCTTCTGCCTCGGGGGTCCCTCGACCCTCTACTGGTCATTCGTATGGAGATTGGGCAGTTGTGAGCCATGCGACCCTGCCCGCCGCATGAGTAGCACTGCCTGATCCGAAACTATCCTCCTCTATCATGTGATCCCTTCACCACCGACCATGTATCATATTGTCCCCACAAGAAGGTCTGGACTGCTTGGTCCATTGCATTATATGTCTACTGCTTACTGCAAATGACCTCACTACATGACGTTCGGTGGTGGATCTCACTATCAGTGCCTGGTAAGGTAGAAATTTCTCAACCAAAAGACCACTCTCTAGCACTCCAGCTTTTTTGAGAATGCTAAGGGATAGCATTGATGATCTGATATCCCATATAAGACCCTGGTCAATGATTTGGGCCCTGTAGAAAGGGTCCCATACCTTGTTAGTGGAGTAAAGAGAGAGATCTATGAACCTCAAAAAGAACTGGGCCACGACCATGCTGCCATGTTGTAAGTACATCAACTCTTGTATACACACTGAGTGTAGATTACCTGAGATGAACTCTGACCTAAAAAGGCCCTTGATGTCCTCCTAGTTGAGGGTCACCTCATAATGTTACCGGAGTGTCAGACTCCACCATCTCCTAGCTAATCCCTAGAAGTAGCTGGTAGCTAGGATCATGATCAAATCAGATGGTGTCCTTACAAAGCAAAAAACTCTGGCCACAGCCTAAATCCAGTTCTGAGCTGCTTGGGGATCCATCTTGCCTTGGAACATCGTAGCTCGCTACCCCTGAAACTCAGGAAATGTGCCCAGTCGACGTGCACCGTCTGTTGGTGGGGATGGTGGCAATGACTGCTCAACGGGTAGTGGTGCAGCTGGTATACCACATGATGGTTTTAGTACTATAAGAGGGACATGCATTGAGGCATCGTCGCTTAGTGGGATGTCCTCATGTAGTATCTCAGGAATCCTAGATGGGTTTCTATGTGGTAGCATCCTGAAAGAAAAATAGGTGTGCCATGATCAATAAGTTATACCTGGTGAGATGACTCAAAGAAATAATTAGGGAAACATTTCGAAACACATGCAATCTATGTTTTCGTGCACTGAGTTAGAATCCGAATTTAGGGTCCTGGTGTATAGATACGTCAGCTGCCGCACAAACACTGGATTACCAAAACTGAAAACCAAACTCATAACACATAACACTATTGACACATAGAAATTATTAGAGTCCTAGTTTTTGAATAGAATCAAATCATTTGATACCACTTTGTCACGACTCATCCCTTGGGGCTCATTCTGTCACCATCTCTAGCCCGCCTTCCATATTCAAATGGCTGATGACTTGCACTGGAAAGGAATATCCCATAAAGAGAAGAAATTGCCTTTAAACCTATACAATAAAAAAATCCAATAGCACAAAAAGAGGAAACCACAAAGTAATCTGTTATAGTAAAAAGTGTATTGAATGTAAAGGGGCCGGAATATAATCCCAATTGGAAAGTAGATGTACAACTGAAAAGAGAAAAAAAACTCATGGATCGCCAACCAAGGATTGTACCTGATGGGTAGGTATATCTCACGATCATTAATCATGTGTTATGTCACGTCCAATGGTCCACCTCTGAGCACCATCCAGTATTGGCTCTCTCAACCTTGATCAATGTTATCTATCCTCTGCACAAGACACAACATGGTACGGGTGATGCCCATGCTGGGGCGAGTATAACAATACTCAGTTGGGACCCCAAGAGCCCTGAAGGTCTCCTAGAGTTCAACAAAGGAATAATCACAAATCAATACCTCAATCACAAAAACTAAGCATTCATAAACTCTACTTAGGTATATGCCCATACATATATGAAAATTATCAAGATATACTCTTCTCAAACACGAGGGAATAAAATCACAAAGGTAACACCACGAAGTTAAAGGTTCCACATATGAAACACCTTTATGATAACACCATGATGGTAAATGTAACACCCTATGATTCCAAGGTATAGTTCCCTTTGAATAATGCAATAGCTTTCATTGTACACAACTTCGAGCTTCTAACACACCGCAACCAATCAAACATTCCATTATAAATAGTAGTGTCCAATTTTTAAATTATATCTATCAAAATGGACTTCATTTTTGGAATCGGAATATCGAAATTATCTGAGGATTATGTTTTGCTATTTTTCTGAAACCTTTCAATTTTTCGTTGAATAGTGAAAACATTACGTTTTTGGTTGAAACCGACTTTTTATTTAAATAATTATTTATTTTATTTAAATTTATTCTAGGTCAAAGTAGAAACATAATACCTATATCTGTTCAATTTAATTCATTTGATTCATTTTATAATAAGCTTAGAAATATAAAAAATTTATCGAACTTTTTTACCGTTTTTACCCACCTCCAAGAAGCATTTGCAAATTTCCATAAAACCTAATTTTTCAGCTTCTATGAGATAAATTTCAAAAATACGAGAGACACAGTTGATATCATTACATAAAATATAGTTTAATAAGATGAAAATAATTTTTGTTGAATAGTAAATTTTGACTTTTATATACTACGGTTAATAGTAAATAAGTTAACTAAGGGTGAAATGATATCATAATTACCCCAAAACATGTTCTAATTCTATTATTGAAGTGTAATTCGACCAAAAACAAACTTATCAATTAAATATGACCCCCTTTGGTACACTTGGATTATATTAAAACATTTATTATTAATTTATTTAAAGAAGTGTTAAAAGGGTTAAATTTAATGTTTAATAACAAAACCATTTTTAATATAGGGTTGCAAACAATATATATTTGACTATAAATATTCATTATAAAGATAAAAAAATTAAAAAAATAATGGTATTTTATTAATAATTTCTATACATTAGATAATTTAATTTATTTATGACACAATGATGATGTAGTAATTACCTTATTAATGAATGGTTATAATAATTAGTATTATAAATATCGAAATAAATGTAATTTTTGACTTTTAATAAATTCCACTAATTTTTGTGGTTAATATGAAATGTAGGTATTATTAAATAATTTTTTTTCGAAATAATCATGCTGTTATGATTTTCACAAAAAGCAAATACTAAATAGTGTCAAAATTGACATAATAATGTTTTTTAAAACAAATTCTATATTTTTAATTGATATAATATTCTTAAAAATCATATTTTTGGACAAATGACTTAGAAAAGGTTATATATATTTATAATTAACCACTTTGGGATCTCTTGGATGTTTATAGTATGTCTATTAACAAAATAATATAAAAATAAAAAGGGACATGGTAAATGTCAAACTATTTAACAAAGATATAAATCTAAAAGATATAGTCATTATGATTCACTAAACCTATATAAAACCTATTGGTTGAGAGTTTTTCTACCCATAACCACTTTATCCTCTACATAAATAATTTTTGATCCATTATAAACCTAAAATGAATTTATTATAAAATAATACTTCAATCTTTTCCAAATGAGACCCTCACCTCTGTTATAAAAGGTCACTTCACTTTCTCTTAATTTAAAACCTCCAAAGCCTTTTGGATGGTTCAAAACATGACCATATATCCTCAAAACATTTATATATTAATCCTAGAGGCCTTACTTTGGTCATAAATCCAACCTATGGATCCCTTTTGATCAAATCAAAAGGATGAACTCGAAGAAGAGGTAAATATTTCATCACCTCTTTCATGTTCTTTTCTTCTTCCTCTTCTTCTTTCTTTGTTGTTTCCATTATAAAATAATAACCCTATATTATTATATATAATGTGATGTTATTATAAAAATGGTACAACAATATTCATTATTCTATCTGTCATATGAATGACAAAGTCACCATACATGTGTAGGTATGACTTACTGTTTTTACGTCGCGGTGTAGTTTGTTATTCAGACACATATTATTTGGATGGGTATAATAATGAGTATAAATAATGTAAATTATAAATATAACATGTTAATGATTCTTTATATATGATATAAAATCCAATTACAAGAGATTTCACCTTCAATATAAGGATATTGTCTCTCGTCCAAACGTAAGGATTATCGTCTCCATGAATGCAGTGAGATCCATTTCCCATCTTAATCATTCAAGAATAATTTTTATTTAATGATTAAAAATAATGTTTAAGAACAAAAAATTATTCTGTATATGAATCAAATACTTAATATCCATAACAAAAATGTCTTACGTAACCAATCTTATAAAGGAAAATGAATATGTTAACCACAAGAAATGATGATACTACCAAAATATTATTAACAAAGAAATATTAGAGCGTCATACATGATATAATATTTATGTATAAAGTTATTTTCATAATTTAATAACAATTATTTAACTATTATACAGGAGGTTAATGTACCTTCGAATAAGGAAAAGTACACGGTAAGGGTTATTTTCACAATCTATTTATTATCCGAGGTTCTTTTTTACATAAGTATCTACTATGACCTCTTTATCATCAACATTCATTTTTTATTAAAAATTTAATTCAATATAGGTTTAATATTTACTATAAAATGGTTTATAGTCATTTATAACCTTATTGGACCATATCTGTTTTGAAATGAATCATTCCTTTGTTTTCCAAACAAGGTAATTTATGACCATTTCGACAAAATTCAGGTAAGAATGTCTTTTTTTAACTTATACGGAGGGTGTGGCTATTCTATGTCATTATATCATCATCAAAGCTTCCCATACAAGCTTATAATAATATTTTAAAAATAAATGTTTAATTTTAAAAATATATGACTTTATAATGATTTCAAAATAAAAATAAGATAATTCTCTAAAAAACTTTTGATTTCATCTACGTCAACATACTTTGATTGATTTTAATCTTGTTTGAAGTTGATTTATTAGGACACAAAACATCCATATTGTATTGAAGGTTATGTGAAATGTTTGACTGTGGATGTGTTATTTTTACACCATTCAGGGTTTATGGATAATGTATTGTCATTCCATATGCAAGTTTTAATACAAATGTTTATGTTACGTTTAACCCTCTTTATATGTGGAATTCATTGGACATAGTACATGAAGGGTGGAGACCATTATAACTCCTAAATGCATTGGTAGGACTCATGAGGAAAACTAGTGTCTTGGCACAAGGTGTCGACAGAATCTTATTTCTAGTCACGGGACAAGGTCTTGACTATGTGGTTATGAAGTTTGGAATTATGCATTCCATCATTATAAAAGTGTTTATTGACATTGCATGTTATTATTAGACTAGAAGAATATCCATGTGAATAATTGAATGAAATTATTTGATTTTATCTTTTCCATATTATACTGTAGTTTAAGTTTAAAAGGATTTTGTTTCAGTCTTATACATTGCCTTAAATGTTATATCATATGTATGAAAGTTTCCTCTATATTGTTATCCTTACTGAGAATCTAAGCTCACCCCTTTCTATGTTTTATTTTTCCCATGATGTGAAAGAGTATTTTATAGTTAAGTTGCAGGGATAGGATAAGGATATAAGTTTGTTCAAAAGTTGAAAAATGTTCTTGATGTTTTTATTTCATTATGTAATGTAAAACATATGAATGTATCTAGTACACCCATGGAAACTAAACTAATCGGTCTTTAGAGACATGATTCTTACTATCATGCCAATGTTATGTAATAAAGTACCGGCTCTGGGTAATTGGGGTCGAGGCATTACATTTGGTATCAAAGGAATTTTAGTACAAACCTAGGAATCCAGATTTAGAAGAACTCTGACTAGAGAACATTAACCTAAGATAGAAGTTGAGGATTAATATAGAATAACTTCCTAAAATTTTGGTCTTTTAGGGATTTTGTGTGTTTTACAAGAAATACATCCATGTCTAGATATGAGCCGACAGAGGGGGCTCTGGAACAGATGTACCTAGGGGTAAAACCTGAAAACAATGCTTTGAAGTAGACTTGAATGGGAACTGGTGCACGACAACGGGCCTTTCTGCACTCTTGGTTATGATACTACTAGGTGATATGCATAGGATAATTCTCATTTTATTTACAAACCATTATGAAGGTTTTATGTGTATATACTTCTTCAAAGAAAACAATTTTATGATTATGGATTATATCCATAAACTGTTCAATTTATGTTAAGTGTTTTACATGTTCATAATTATGTATTGAAATTCTTAAACTAACTCGTGTATTCCATTACATTGAAATTGTTCCTAGTGGAAGAAATGTAAACCATATCAGCACATGTAATACATGTAGGTATTTACCTCCTAATCATGATAATTATTTTGAAGATGGTGATGCAACTGGTGTTGATCATCGTATCACTATACTGGGACAACTCACTCTGGTAATGAATAATAATCTTACCCGTATGGAAGACTCTGATCCACAACGTGGAGGATCAATGTTTGATAGCTTTATGAGGAAACAACCTTCAACATTAAATGGGAGTAAAAATCCATTATTATTTGATCAATGGACAAATTCCTTAGAGAAAATATTTCATATTTTGGGGAGTAGCGAGAGAGAAAACGTTGTCATGGTAGTTTATTGCCTCACAGGAGATGTAAATAAATAATGGTTATTAATCCAAAACACAAAGGAAGATGAATAAGTAAATAAGATGGAATGGATGGAGTTTAAACATATTTTCTTAGAAAAATACTTTCTGCGTGACTATTGAGCGGATATGGAATGAAAATTTCTAAGTCCGAGGAAAAAAGAGAATGAGAATGTTGAAAAGTATGAGTCTAACATTACAAGGATAACAAGTCCTGAAATAGATTATATATGTAACCCTAGTAGTGATATTTATTGATTATTTGATTTGTTGAAACCATTTCTCCAGTGAGCATTAGTCTCACAATCCTTCTTATCATACAAAGATATTTTCTCATGTGCTATCAAGACAGAAAATGAATTATCTAAGTCATACGAATTTAGAGAAAATAAGTAAAAGAAAAGATCAGTTGAACACTTTGGAAATGGAAATAAGGGAAACAATGGAAAAGATAAATATCTATCATATGATAAATGTGGGAAGAAACACCCTGGTACTTTCCTGAAGGGAATGAGAGTCTATTACATGTGTGGTGAAAAAGGCCACCCTGCTTGAGATTGCAAGGGGAAGAAAGAGGCTGTCAATGTTGTATGCTACAATTGTATAGAAAAGGGTCATTATGAAAATGAATTTTCTAAGCACAATGAATAATTACCCCAGAAAAGGCCAAGGGAGTAGGCTAAGTTTATGTGATCACTACATATGAGGTTGAATCTCTGAAAGACCTGGCGGTAGGTAATTTAATGGTTTCCTCAAGTTTATCCAATTCTTTATTTTATTCTGGATCATCCCATTGATTCATATCTTCATAGTTTGCTATGAAAATTAGATATTTCCAATTTTATTTAACAAGGTAGTTGTTTGTCAAAACTCCTAAGATAAGTATCACTGCAACAATGATTTGTCAATGAGTTTCCATTTGGGCATATAAATGTTCTTTATCTACTAATTTCATCGTCATACCCATGATTGAATTTGATATAATCTTTGGTATGCATTGGATTTTGGACCTTAATTGAAAATTTTATTGTAAGAATAAGGAGCTTATGATTCTCGATAATGATAAAGAGTACCTTATCTTTAGAGAAGAAACTTCACCACCTGATTCTTATCTAGATCCACCCCAATAGATTTATTAAATTCAATTATTGGGGAAGTAGATAATTAAATAACTATGGGTGAGGAAAAGAATTTTTGAATAGAGTACATACCTATTGTGCAAGAATATGTTGATGTGTTTTAGGAGAATTTACCTAGACATTCTCTAAAATGATAATTTGAGTTTTCCATTGCATTACATCATGTTTCAAGGACCATATCAAAGACCCCTGATAGAATGACCACTGTGGAAATAGTGTAACTAAAGAAAAAACAAGAGTAATAGAGTAATAAGGGATTTATTCTCCCAAGTGCTTCTCCATGGAGATCCCCTGACCTTTTTGTTATGAAGAAAGATGGACCTATGAGGCTGTGCAATGGCTACAGGGAGATCAATTCTATAACAATAAAGATAAATTATCCCCTACTTCGCATTGATGATTTGTTCGACCAACTTGATGGAGGTAAATATTTTTCAAAGATTGACCTTTGATCTGCTTATCATCTCTTGTGGGTTAAGAAGGAATAATTTCTGAAAATAGATTTTTGAACCAGGTATGGGAGTTACAAGTTTACAGTAATGCCTTTTGGATTGATTAATGCACCCTCTTTCTTCAAAGATATAATGAATATAGATTTCAAGGAATATCTAGATGACTTTGTAGTGGTATTTATTGATGATATTTTAGAATACTAATAAATCTACAATGATCATGAAAATCGCCTGCGCATTATCTTAATGACTCATAGAAGAAATGAATTATATGGGAAATATAGCAAGTGGGATTTTTGGAATCATGATATTTCTTTTCTTGGCCAAATTTTCTTTAAGGATGGAATATATGTTGATCTTTCAAAGACCAAGGAAATCCAAGAATGGCCAGCAACAACAAGTATAACTGAGGTACACAGTTTTATTGGTTTGGTATGTTATTATCGACTGTTCGTCCATAAATTTTCCCTATTGGCTAACCCATTAACCAAGCACACACATAAAGGGGTTAAATTTGTTTCGAAAAAAGAGTGTGGAGAATGTTTTTAAGAACTGAAGAGAAGATTATTCAATGCTCATATAATGACACTACCATCAGGGAACGATGGGTTTGTTATTTATAGTGATGCATCAATGAAAGGACTTGGCAGTGTCCTTATGCAGAATGATATTGTTATTGCCTATGCATCATTATAGATAAAAATCTATGAACAAAACTATCCCAATCATGATCTATAGTTAGTAACATTAATTTTTTCTCTGAAAATATGGAGACAATATATCTTTGGTGAAAAAATGTGAGATTTATACTGATCACAAGAGTTTGAAATATATTTTATCACAAAAAGAACTTAACATTAGGAAAATAAGATGGATTGAACTACTCAAGGATTATGATTTCACTATAAACTACCAATGAGTGGAGGCAAATAAGGTAGAATATGCTTTGTGTAGAAAGGATCGTGATGTTTTGAACAAGTTGAAAATTGATAGGGATCCTATTTTCATGGATCTAATAATGATGGATATGGGAATAACCATGGATGGTGAAACATCAGGGCTTTTTTTAAATGGTTCCAAAACATCTTTAATATAATGGAAATATTGTTCTATGACTAATGATGAGGTGTTTTAAAAGAATATTAAAGCTATGAAAGATGGGAGATTGAGTGACCTAATATATGAAGATGGGATTTGGAAATTTGGGAAGAGACTTTGTGTTCCCGATTTACCTGATGTAAAAATGGAGTTGTTGGATGATGCTCATAGATCCAATTTCTATATACACTCTGATAGGACTAAGATGTATAAAGATTTGAGGGAACATTTTTTGTGGGGCAACATGAAGAGGGAGATTGCAGATTTTGTGTCAACATGTATGGTTTTTCAACAAGTGAAAGCTGGAAGGCAACAGCCTAGAAGAGTCATGAAATCTCTTCCCATACTTGAGTGGAAATGGGATAATATTATTATGGAATTTTTAATGGGGATACCAATAACTCCTAGAAGGAATGATGAAGTATGGATCACTATTGATCGTCTTACCAAGTCTGAACATTTTCATCCTATAAGAGAAGATTTACCACTTGAACGTTTGTCAAGAATATTTATTAATGAATTTGTAATACATCATTGAAGTACCCCTATCGATTGTTTCTGATAGTGATACCTTTTTTACAACAAGATTTTGGAAATGTCTTTAGAAGGCCCTAGATATTGAACTTCTTTTAAGAAATGCCTACCACCCTCAAACCGATGGACAATCAGAACGGACTATTCAATCCTTAGAGGACATGTTGAGATCCTGCTCACTTGACTTTCAAGGTATGCGGGATCAATATTTACCTATGGTAGAATTTTCCTATAATAATATCTCCCATTCAAGTATTCATATGGCACCATATGAAGCATTAATGGAATGAGATGTCGCACGATAACATGTTGGGATGATATTGGTGAAAGAAAACTCATAGGTCAAGAACCTGTTGAGGAAACAATGGAAAAGGTGAAGGTTATCCAAACCCACATCAAAGCAGCACAATGTAGGTAGAAGATCTATTCTAATAGCAGAATGAAGGATTTGGAATTTTAGGTACGTGATCATGTTTTCATAAAGGTATCTCCTTGAGAGGGAGTTATATTATTCATTAATAAGGGTAAACTATGTCCTAGGTACATCAGATCATTTGAAATTATAGAATGAATTGAGGTTGTTGCTTGTTATTTGGCAATGACACCATGTCTCTCCAATGTTCACAATGTGTTCTATATATCACTGTTGAGAAAATACATGCCTGACCCAACGCATGTACTCACATATGAGAAAATTGAACTGGAACTAGATCTGTCTTATTATGAAGAGCCTTTCAAAATTCTTGATTCCAGAGAACATGTGCTGGGAAACCGAAAGACTCGCCTTGTAAAATTTTGATGGAGAAAACATAAGATGGAAAAGGCAACTTGGGAACACGAGGAACATATGATGAGGAACCACCTGATCCTCTTTATGTAGTAATATTTTAGAAATTTCGAGGAAAAAATTATTTTAAGTAGGGGAGAATGTAACACCACAAGCTTCCACAGTACATTTCCCTTTGAATAATTTAATAGCTTGTATTTTACGCAACTTCGAGATTCTAACACATCGTGACCAATCAAAATAGACATTATGGATAGTGAGTCCCACTTTTTGAAATTTTATAAATCATATCTTTCAAAATGGACTTCATTTTTGGATTTATAATATCAAAATTAGATTAGGGTTAATTTTTATTATTTTTCTAAAAACCTTCAAATTTTGATGAATAGTAAAATACACCGCGTTAATGGTTTAAACCAAATTTTTATTTACATAATTATTTTTTTATTTAAATTTATTTTAGGTTAAAATGGATACATAATAACTATATATGTTCAATGTAATTCATTGAATTCTTTTCATAATAAGCTTAGACATATATAAATTTTATTGAACTTTTTACAGTATTTTAACCACATCCTAGGAGCAGTTGAAAATTTTCATAAAACATAATTTTAAAAATTCAATGAATTGAATATAAAAAATCTGAGAGATGCAGTTTAAATCAGAAAGTAAAATGTGGTTCAATAAGATGAAAATAATTTTTGGTGAATAGAAACTTTTACCATAGTTAAAAGTTAATATGGTAATTAAGGGTAAAAATGATATTATAATTACCCTAAAAATATCTTAATTCTATCAAATAATTGTAGTTCGACCCAAAACATCTTTATAAATAATATATGACCCCCTTTGGTCCCCATGGATTAGATTAGGACATTTACTATTATTTTATTTAAAGAAGAGTTAAAAGAGTTAAATTCAATGTTTAAAAACTAAACAATTTTTAATATTGAGTTACACTCAATATAAATTAGAATATAAGTATTCATTATAAATATAAGAATATTTCCTACATAATGGTATTTTATTTATTATTTTTAGACATTAAATAATTCAATTTATTTATGAGACAATGATGATGCAGATATTACGTTATTAATGAATGATTAAAATAATTGGTATTCTAAATATCCAAATAAATGTAATTTGATACTTTTGAATAATTCCCCTAATTATATAGTATAATATTATATTTTAAGGTTTATTAAATAATTTTTTTGAATTATTCCTTCTGTTATGATTTTCACAAAAACCAAATACTAAATTTTGTCAAAATTGTCATAATTGAGTTTTTAAAACAAATACTATATTATTAATTGATATAATATTCATAAAAATATATGGTTCAGCCGCAGAACATAGATATGGTTATATATATTAATAATGAACCACTTGGGGTTCTATTGGAAGTGTATAGTATGTTTATTAACAATATAATATAAAAATACAGAGAGACATGATAAATGTAAAACTATTTAACTAAGAGTAGAATATAAAAGATAAGTTTAAAAGGATGACCTAAAACTATATAAAACCTATTATATGAGATGTTTTCGAATCATCCCCAACTTATCCTTTAAATAAATCATTTTCGAGCAATTAGAAATTGAAAATTATTTTATTATAATATAATATTTCAAGATTTTCCTAAAGTGACCCTCTCCTCTCTTATAAAAGGGATCTTCACCTTCCCATAAATTTCACACATCCAAATCCTTTTTTCATAGCCAAACCCTACACAAATATCCTCCCAACATTCCTATATTTATCCAAGTGGTCTTCCTTTGGTCAGGAATCCAATCTATTTTCCCCTTTTGATCAAATCCAAAGGATGAACCCAAAGAAGAGGTAAATATTTCATCACCTTTTTCAAGTTATTTTCTTCTTACACTTCCTCTTTCATTTATGTTTCCATTATAAAATAATAAGTCCAGTATAATCTATATACTATGATGTTGGTATAAAAATGGTACAACCATATTCATTATTCTATCCATCATATGAATGACCAAGTCACCATACGTTTGTACGTACGACTTACAGTCTCCACGTCGTGTTGTAGTTTGTTATTCCCACACTAAATTATTTGGACGGGTATAATAATGAGTATAACTAATGTAACTAATAAAAATAACATGTTAATGATTCTGTATTTATGATATAACATCAAATTACATATGATTTCACCATCAATATAATTATATTGTCGCTCGTGCGTACATACGGATTACCGTCTACACGAATGCGATGAGACTCATTCTCCATCATAATCATTCAAGAATGATTTTCATTTTATGATTAAAAATAATATTTATTAACATATAATAACTTTTTTATAAATAAAAGAAATCCCATCCATAACAAACATGGTGTACATAACCATGAAAATAATGGAAAATGAATCAGTAAAATGCCCGAAAAGATGATACTACTAAAATATTATTAACAAAGCAACATTAGAGGGTCTTATATGATATAATATTTATTTATATAGTTCTTTTATAATTTAATAACAATTATTTAACTATTATATCAGAGTTTAACGTACCCACTACGATGGAAAAGTACAATTTAGGGGTTAATTCACAATCTCTTTATTTTCTAAGGTTGTTTTTACGTAAGTATATACTAGGACCACTTTATCATCAACATCGGCGTTTTCTTAAAACTGTAATTCAATTTTTTTAAAATTTACATTAATATGGGTTAAATTCATTTATAAAATTATTTTACCATATATGTTTTGAAAGGAATCTTTCCATTTTTTTCGGAACAAGGTACTTTATGACCTTTTTGAGAAAATTAAGGTAAGAATGTATTTTTTTAACATTTATGGAGGGTGTGGCTATTTTCTGCCATTATATCACTGTTGAAGATTCCCATAAAATATTATAAGAATATTTTCACAATAAATGTTTTATTTTATAATTATTTGACTTTTAAATTATTTCAAAATAGAATGAGATATTTCTCTTAAAAGGTTTTGATTTCATCTATGTCAGCATCCTTTGATGTATTTTAAGCTTGTTTGAAGTTGATTTATTATGATACAAAAAGTCCATATTGTATTGAAGGTTATGTGATATGTTTTAATATGGATGTGTTAATTTTACACCATTCATGGTATAGGTATAATGTATTAACATTCTGTAAACTATTTTTTATATAAATGTTTATGTTATGTTTAAACCTTTTCATATGAGGAATGATTTGAACTTAATAAGTGACGGGTGGAGCCCATTATAGCTCCTTGATGCATCGGTAGGACTAATTAGACTAACTAGTTTTTTTTGGAATAAGTCCATGAAAAAATCTTATATGTCGTCATGGAACAAGGCCTTGACTAGGGGGTTATGAAGTCTGCCATTATGAATTCTATCATTATGAATTTTGATATTGATATTGTATGTGATTATTTGACTAGTAGAATATCTATGTGATTATGTAAATGTAATTATTTGATTTTATCTTTTCCAGATTATGATGAAGTTTATGTTTAAAAGGCTTTTGATTTAGTCTTATACATATCCTTAAATGTAATTACTTATTTATGAAAGTTTCCTCTATATTGTTATCCTTACTAAGTATATGAGAACACCCCTTTCTATGTTCTATTTTTACTAGGATGTGAAGAAGTATTTTATGGTTGACCTTCAGGGATTGCATAAGGATATAAATTTGTTCAAAAGGGGACAAAATGTTGTTGATCTTATTATTTCATGATGTGATGTAAAACTTATGAATGTATCTAGTACATCTAAGGCTACTAAACTGATCGTCATTTCGAGACATTCTTTTTATCATGCCAATGTTATGTAATAAAGCACCAACTCTGGGTAACTGGGGACAGGGCATTATTGTAAAAGTACCACACATGAATGAAAATGAAGATATCACCTTGAAGGTAAAAGTACCACACATGTATCACCACAAAGATATCACCATGAAGGTAATAGTACCACACATGTATCACCACAAAGATATCACCACAAAGGTAAAATTACCCTATAGGTATCACCATAAGGATAAGAGACTATGCTTACACAATGTATTTGAGATGTATAGAAGTATAGATGTTCAGTCGCGAAGCTAGATCATTATATTCTATCTAAAGGAACTACTGCTGACCATAAAGAGTCTGACCCCCACACGATCATTAGGTACTGACCCCCACAATGATCCACAAATGATCTGACCAGCCCAGAGTCTATAGGTAGTGACCCATGCAAGGACCCACACAATATTTGATTCACATAGGATTGGTATGCACTTACCCATAGGGGATTGCTCAGTGCTAGCCATCATGGGATCAGACCCACACATAATCGGTATGCACTAACACACATAGGATCACTGAGAACTCACCCACATAGGATCTAACCCACATAGTATCAGTGATGACCCAACATAGGATCGCTCGGTACTAACCTCTATATGATCTTTCTCCAACCTCCACCTCACTACCATCCACTGGATTCCCGCTCATAGTACTCTTGATTTCATGCGAACTGCTCCTCTAGCTATAGGTTGTACCTCATTTGCCACAGATATCTGCAAATAAGTATTCCAAAGGACCACCATGCTGTAAGGGTTCCAACACAATAGATGGTGCATCAATCGGTCTCCCGGTCTATGACTTATAAGTGAATAAGTTCTAAGGGCCCTGTTTGATTTAGATTTGATCCATCCCAGCCTAAGTCCAACTTTGTACAAATCTCAAGGGGAGTATACCAAAAGGACTATCTCACTTCAAGGGTCACATCACCATAGACGGTTTGTCAAATGGATGTATGGTTCTCATGTAATGGTCGTTTAAGAGATACTCCTCCAGGTCTAGTTCGGTTTAGGTCCGACCATATCTAGTTTGGGTCGACCCGACCTGGTCCAGGTCAGACCCGGCGGGGCTTGGTTACGACTAGCTCAGCCGGCTGGGTGGCAGCCGACCCTACCCACATGGGATGCGGCCGGGACCGCATGGGTGCGAACTACTAGGATCGCACGTCGTGTCCCGTGGTGGTGCGGCCCGATGGGCTCCCGTGGGCCAGCACATGGGGGTGAAACCCATTTCCTTCACGTGGCCCGCTAGGCACGTGCGGCTCGACCCATTGCGGGGAGTGGCCTGCTAACCCAGTCCACTGTGGAGTCCTCCCTAGAGGGCGTGGGAGGTGAGACCCCTGGTATTTTTGAATGGTCAACCGGGCGTTGGGTTCATGAAGTGGTTGTGCCACGTGGTTGTCACTCGGTCGCTGAAGAACCCTCAAGAAGCGCAATTTCATGCATCGTTCCGGCTTCAAGCCATGGGCTCCTCTAGTGGTGATCGACGGTGTGCCACTCCACCTCCACCCGCGGTCGGCTGGTTCCGGCTACTGTTGTCCACCACATCAATATTTCACTGCCCCCTTCTTTGACGGCGCGCAATGGCGCCCCACCACTTCCTTCACGACCGGTTGTTGCCGGCCCCCATCTACACTCATTGCGGCTACGGATGCGACCTTCTTTGTTGACATCACATGATGGTGCAACACTATCTCCTCTTCAGCCGGACATTGCCGGTCGTCGTCTTATCTCACCGGCCCGGGTCTCATTCAACCCAATGGTAAAGCTCGTGAAAAACGAACCAAAATTATTACAAATGGCGGATGGTCCGAGACCTGTTTGTTTATCTCATGCCCTCCATGTTAGCTTGATAGAAAAAGGGTGGAATAAGATTCAACAACTCTTGAAACAATAAAAAAAGTAAACCCAACTTCAATAACGATGGAGATCACACGTGATTGAGGAAGTGTCAGTACCTATTTCCCCCACAAGAAGACGACAAGGATGCTACATAGTCTTCATTATTCGGTTCTTCGTTCGGTTTCACTCATCATCGCTCTCCGGAATTGGTCTCGTCCTCTATGTGTTGGGCATATCGGCACTTTACCAGAGCTTCGTCGCTTGTTTAAGCCTTACCAATACCTCCCCCAAGCTCCGTATAAATATGATAGGTAGAGGGTAAGTAACGATGGTGGAATTTATGGGGTCTCATTTAATGGGAACCTTCTTAAATTCCAATGACACTATTACATAGGATTTGAAGTCTCAAGCCATATATTTTCTTGACACATCATTGGTCCCACACAACCGCTTGTCTTTTTGAGGAAAAGAATGAAATAAATAAAATAACAATGTTATTTTATTATTCTTTTAAAAAGTCCCAAAACCTAACTTTTTTCCTAGACTTACTGCGGTCTAAGTAAATCCTCCCTCAAGCGAATCCTAGCACTATGGATTTAACTGTTCTGCCAGATTTTTAATTCGAGCACTAGTTCAAAAGATAGAAAACACCACCCGCGTCTTTACAGAATGTACCTTAAAAAGGTTATGAAATTTATTCCAGGAACATCAGGCCACATAATCACATGCCATCAATTTTAACAGACTCATTATAATTCCATATATTTTCAAAAAAAATTACATGGATAATCAGGGTCTTTACATATCCGAAGAACTAGAAATGTTCGTCATCTTCATATTATTACCTTATACACCTCATTTAATTCCCCCTATACCATGATTATACAACAAAATAAAATTTTGAATATACTGTGAATTTTTTATTCCATGTGTATTAACTAAAACATAAAATAACATCCATCAAATGGGTTATAGAAGAACAACTTGTGTGTACAACAGGCTACCCCCTCGTGAACTAGTGTCGTTTGTTTTCCTATTACCACCTATCAAGGTTAGGTACGATGATAGATCTAATATATATATATATATATATGGTATTTATATAATTATTATACCTATTTATTTATTGTATCTTTTATACGAATTCACCTTCCATTCCATATGAGAAATGATAACATCCCTCGTGTGTGTGATAGACTACCACCTCACAATGCTATGGGATTCTTCATTCAGTAATGCTTTACGTGGAAGGGGATAAAGATAATTTCAATTATTATTTTTTATATACATGAAATAATTAATATATTCATGAAATATTTTTCATTCTAAAAATTATTATAAATTATTATCTTTTTTCCTCTTCACTCACATAAGGATAACACTGTCATTCATGTACATGTGGAGTACCACCTTCACGAATCATTTTCGGTCTATTTTCTTTACAACAACATAATGATTATATAAATATATAAATATAGATTATCATATTAATGATATTATGATGATTATAAAACGGTAAATTATTATGGCCTCCATTCCACATGGATTAATTAAAATTGGGAAAGTTACTCACACGTATCGATGACCTACTGCCTCCATGATCATAATGTACTTTTCTTTTTTATAACCAATATTAATGATTGGTTTTAAAAGACCAATTTATGTAAACATATGATAATAATATCATTATTATTTTTATGTACATGATGAAACTAAATATTTTGTGAAATAATATGATCATTCATTATGAAATACACGTGATAAAACAAGGTAATTAACTCCGAAAAAATGAAAATAATGAATGATTATTAAATAAAATTGGGACAAGATGGTATAAAAGGATTATATATGATGCGATAAAAATGATTTTTGTTATGAAATAATTTTAAAACTTGCATAAAACTATTATAAAATTGGATAATGATAATTAAACTGAAGGGAAGTGTAATTCCGTAGATTTTGTCGCAATTTAAATTCCATTGAGGCTTATTTGTTATTATGAATCAATTCAATTTTAGGTGGAATTTATACTAAAAATATGACATGTAATATCAAGAATACCTAAATCTTTATGGTATTTAAAAATTAATATTTAATTATATCATATACATGTAGTTTAATTGAAAATTACAAAGTTGTAAATGTTATTATGAAATCTTCCTTTCCTTTGTGGCTGTTAACTTTCTGTTGAAACATTAAATTAATTTTGATTGTTTTTCATAGGAAATTAAATTGATCATAACTTTCTATATTATTTTTATGGGTATGATAATTACCTAAAATATATACCATTTATAAATATAGTGTATTCATTGAATATTATTAGATCTACTTGGGAAATATTGAAAATCCTATATAATTTTTGGAATATGGATAATTGACAAGGAACATCTCTAGGAATTAAATCGATTATTTGATATTTAAGTAATGGATTGGACATGAAATGCATGGGTTGGAGGCTAGTTAATGAAATAACCTCAATGTATCGGTAGTCTCCTGAGAAATATAATTCAGAAATAATACCATTAATTTTTTTTGAGAGAAATGCACAATACCTTCTCATTTGTCACTAAGTAGTTTTCAACAATATTAAGGATATATCTTTATAGTACGTGTCTTGTAAAATCCCTTGAAACAAATATTATGGGTTTTTACCCAATTTTTTTAAACTATAACAGGGATAGATCTTTATTGTAAAGGTATCAGGTTCCTGGGAAACATGAAATATAATAATTAAACGTTTTCTTCATTCAATATTTAGTTATTATTATCGATGATATTTTTTTCAATGTTTTAACCTATGGATTGATTTCATTATATACTTATTTATTAAATTGGATGTGTTCTTACTTGTTTACCCTTCCATATTAATTATTCTTTATATTATCATGATATTAATTTAATTTAAATGTTATGTGTTCATAGTTATTTACCATTCCATATTGACTAAACATATTTATTCGTGATAGATTCAGCTTTACATAACCTTATTATGAATTTGAGCTAAGCATAATTTTTTTCCGTTCCCCATGTTATAAAGATAAATCCTTTGAATGAGTTTTCAAGGATTCTGAGAATTTTATTTTATTACATATTATGTTTCATTTTCTATTCCAAATGTAAATTGGGTATCATGTCTGTATCTAGTTCTTCAATACCTATAAACTATTCACTCATTCGGAATGTGATAATGTAACATCCCCAAATGATAAAGGTTTAAATGACTAAATGATAAGACTCATGTCAACAAGGTGCACCTTCCGTCTCGGGAGCCTACCTGGTTAGAACTCCACAGTTAAGCATGCATGGCCTGGAGTAGTGATCAGGATGGGTGACCTCCTGGGAAGTTTCTCATGGTGTGTGTGAGTGAGGACAAAAGCACACTAGAAAGGACATGTGTTGGCCTGTGGGGACTATCATTAGTCGGATGACCCGTTCAGGCAGGTGGGTGGACCCTGGGGTGGGCCCCACGTGTCTGCGGGGCAACTAGTGGTACCTGGTGGGCCAGGACCCGACGACAATGTTAAGGCGGGGTGTCTGTACTGTTATCGGGACCTGGTTGTCACATTTGGTATCAAAGGAGGAAGCCAGCCTTTAAGTGCGGTACACTTCCTGGGTTGAGATGTAGGGCCCACAACGAGGGCGTTGTGCTTTAAAGGGGGGGGGGTGATTGTAACATCCCCAAATGATAAAGGGTTAAATTACTAAATGATAAGACTCATGTCAACAAGGTGCACCTTCCTTTTCGGGGTGTCTATGCTGTTACCGGGACCCAGTTGTCAACAAGGTGTACCTTCCTTTTCGGGGTGTCTGTGCTGTTATCGGGACCCAGTTGTCACATTTGGTATCAGAGGTGGAACCCAGCCTTAAGTGCGGTGCACTACCTGGGTTGAGATGTAGGTCCCACAATGAGGGCGTTGTGCTTTAAGGGGGGGGGGTGATTGTAACATGCCCAAATGATAAAGGGTTAAATGACTAAATGATAAGACTCATGTCAACAAGGTGCACCTTCCTTTTCGGGAGCCTACCTGGTTAGAACTCTACAGTTAAGCATGCTTGGCCTGGAGTAGTGATCAGGATGGGTGACCTCCTGATATGTTTCTAATGGTGTGTGTGAGTGAGGACAAAAGCACACTGGAAAGGACATGTGTTGGCCTGTGGGGACTATCATTAGTCGGATGACCCGTTCAGGCACGTGGGTGGACCCTGGGGGCCCCATGTGTCTGCGGGAAACTAGTGGTACCTGGTGGGCCAGGACCCGACGGCCATGTTAAGGCGGGGTGTCTGTGCGGTTATCGGGACCCGGTTATCACAGATAACTTATATCAATGCTATGTTAATAATGAAAACACTATCTCTAGGCTACTGCGGTTTGGGTATTTATAGTTTATACCTTAGTAATATTAGTATAAACCATATAAATTATATTTAGGAAAATATTTATTAGGGAACATGACCCTATTATAATCATCAAGGATAAGTATATAAGAACATCCAAATGTTTTTGTATAGTAGTGATTATTTTTTTTCTCATGGAAATGCATCCATGTTCAGATAATACAAGTTTATGTGGTTCCAGCATAGATATACCTAGGGATCATAACATTGAAAAGGCTGAAATGAGCTATAATAGAACCTTAAATTTTACATGATAACGAGTCGTATCGCACAATTGGTTTGACACTACTAGGGGATATACTTATGATAATTTACATTTTCTTTATAAACCATTTTAAGTAATTTGAAGAGATGATGATAATTAATGACCTATAATAAAACTTCTACAACAAAAGGAACTCTATGGAAATGAAATAAATTATATAATAATGTTTTTGGATTCGAAAAACATATATTTTAGATATAATTAATTAATGGTATTTTTGTAAAAAGCATCACGATTCTTCATTGGATTATACTATAAAAATATATTTATTCATTAAACTATATGTTATAGATACCATCATTTGTTAATGAGTTTATTATTTATCATATGTGAAAAGTATTATACAACACATTTTAGGTTTTATGTGATGGGGGTCTACCATGACTAAATAAATATGAGAGAAATTTATGGAAAGTATATTTTTAGTCGAAATTTTTTTAGGAATAAAGCATTAAAATTTTATTTAAATAAGATTAATATTATTAAAATCATTTGGGTTTAATATGATCATTAATCACATTTTAATAATAGTTAATAATTATTATTAGACTTTTAGAGGAAAAAATATGTTATATTGAAAAACATATTAAAAATGTAATTTAATAGTTAGTTTCATTTCAAGGATATCCATCATATTATTTTAAGAACATAATATAAATTATATTAATATAGTATATAAAAAAGAAATACCATATACTGAGTGAAAACCTATCACATCTGGTAAGGCGGTGGGGATTGAACCCACAGCTGAAGGTTGATAGGGGTTTTGTTCCCACCACTGACCTATGTGTTGTCTTGGATAATATTTCATTGTTTTTAGTTAAAATATAATATATAAAAATTAATGATGAACTGGAGGTATTAATTTTTAATTATAGAGTTTTATTTTATAACCATATTGGTTTTTAAAAATATTTAGTGATAGATAAAAATACTTTTTAATCATTTAGGTATATAACAATCTGTTAAAAATAAATTTTATTGCTTTAGGAAAAAATATATTGTTTTGGAAGTTTATTTCATAGAGTAAGTGAGGAATTGGGAATTTTTCAATTAATAAAGAATCCATGAAATTATTATTTTAAAATAGAAACATATAATGTATGTAAATATATTAATATTCTTAGATTGTAAAATAATTTTTTAACTTTTGAAAAAGGATACTGAAACACAAATGTTATCCTATTACCTTAAAATTAGTTGAATCATATGGTCTTTTAAATAATAATAGATATATAGTTTTGATCCCCTTAACATTCAATTGATCATTAAAACTCTTTTGATAAATTATCATAGTAACTCTCTATAATTATCTAATCTTTTCTTCCATGTCCACAGCTTCACTTTCCATTAATGTTCTCATATATAGAATCCTTTTTATGTTATTCCATATGAGGGTTGTACATACCTTTCAATCTTATTAAGATGGTATTTTGTTAAATGTTTTAATGTTTTAGGTTTTTCAATGATGTTATTTTTAAATATCAAACCCTTTATAACTAATATGAATTTTAAATTGCGAGGATTCAATTTATTTATGGCGGGGAGAATGTAGCACTCTGAAATTCTTTGAAAATAAAATTTTATTTAATAGTGTATGTGACACCTAAAATCTATCATAGAAGAGAGTATAACAACACAAGTCATTAAACTACACTTATTATTAAATAATTTTAATTTCTCTGTTAGCTTTCGATAAATGATGTATTGAGTCGCTTCGATGGATTGGGTTACATGCAAGACTGAGTTTTACTGAAGAACAAAATAGTATTAATATTATTATTTTATATGATATTTATCACCTAGAAATAGCTATAGTACGAATTATTATTGTTATGAAACTTATTGATATATATAGTCCTAATTTTTTTATTAAATATATATTTATTATAAATAAAAAAGTATCATTTTAAAAACTAATTTTTTTTGAACAAACAATATACATTGTTTCTTAATGTTTTATTGGTACAGATTTCCAAACACAATTTAAAATTAGTAGTAAAAAATATATTAAAAATAATTTTAAAAAATAAAACTCATTTTTGAAATCATATTATTGAAATTATATAATTGTTAATGTTTTTTATTTTTCAAAAAAGATTCAATTTTTTTTAAGAATAGTGAAAATAATGAATTTTAATTGAAATATGCCTTATGGTTTAAATAATATGTAACGTTAAATATTATTTTGAATTTGTTTTAATGTAAAATTAGCTCAATTTTATTTCATTCAATCCAATTTAGTTCATTATAATAATTTTCATATTGATTTTAAATATAAATTTTTTATAAAAGTTTTAACATTTTCACATTAAAAACATGTTTTCTTGTTACATTCATGGGACTAATTTTAAATTAAAAATTTTCACTAATATGAATTAAATTTTATAAAATTGTTATCATATTTGGAATAATAATATTTTATAATGTATAATAATTTAAACTTAATTTATTACCAAAATGAATAGTAAATGAAATAAAAATTAATTATCGTGGTTATGGTGAAAATGGATTTACCATGGGGTTAAAGATGAATGATAAGATTGAAAATGAATTTTTTTTTCAAAACGTATTGAATGAGTTTATTTCTACCATTTAAATCTATGTCTCCAAAATATGCTAATTATTTTCCACTTTCTTTTGAAAATGACCCATATAATAACTTATGTATAGAAAAACTAGTAAGGCGATTTTATTTCTTCTAATGTCTATAAAGCTTTGAGATAGGGAAAAACATTGGTTAGGATGATAAATAAAATTTCTGAATATAAAATATTTTTTTAAAACATTATAATTTATATTTATTTTTTAGATAAGATTTAGTTACATAAAATGCTTAAGAAATATAAATGTAAAAATTATGTAGTTAACACAAAATAAAATAAAAGATAATAATATTAATAAAAGTTAAGTATATTTAATGAATTATTATATTAAATTAATTTTTTATAATTAATATATAATGTTACATAGGTTTGAACAAAATATATTTTATTTCAAATATTATCTTGATATTTGAAATTCGATTCAAATTAATAATTTCAAAATTGACAATAATGTTATTTTATGACAAATTATATTTTATTTTATGATTCAAATTTACAAAAATATCATATATTATAAAAATTAATTTTTTAAAGATATTAAATATAAACTAAGTTTCATTAATGGAAAAATATTTTTTATAACGAATATATTGACCCCTAAATTAAAAAACTATGTTACTACATTTAAGGATAAAATGATTTTTTTTCACGTACATGCGCTTTTGTGAAAATAAATATTCAAAATACAAAGGATTTTTATTTTATAAATTGTATATAATACTTATAATTATTGGGGAAAATTTTTCTAATAAATATTAATTTAATTTAGTCTCAATGGATAAATTACCATTGTTAGAAAACTAGGTACCATAGTGAAAACCCATTATATACAGCTAAAGAAACATATATGTTAAGGAAAAAAATGTTTAAACTTGTTTTTTTTGTGTATTGGAGGTTTGGATCGACCATATCATCCTTCCACCCGATTAATTATCAATTTTTCGCCCACTTCAGGTAATATTGACCTCCCAAAAGTGATTACTTTTTTGTATTTACAAAAGAGCCACTCCTCCTCAACTATAAAAGGTTACTCACTCTCCTCGATTATCCACACATCTCAAGAAAGTTTTATCATCCCAATCCTGTAATAATAAAATTAAAACTTCCCAATTCTAATTTTATATTCGTTATCTTGGTTATAAATCCATACTAGGTAGTATTTAGTGAAAAACTAAGGAGAATATATGAAAAAGAGGTAATTTCTTTCATCATGAATCCATATTTTATTTCCTTATACTCTTCCTTCAATTCCTATTATACCAAGATTATATAATAAAATTAGTATATTACATATAATGATATGTTTTTATTTTAATTTTACATCTTAAATGACATACACTTCTATCAAATCAGTTACGAAATCATCATTTGTGTGTATGGTATACTACCACCTCACGAACCAGTGTTGTTCTTTTATCCATTACCAACCCTCAAGGTTGGGTATGTTTGATGGATATAAATTATTTAAATTATATTTATAACATAATTATACCTCTGAAGTCAATATATCATATATACTTTTTAACCACTTATTCAATAGGAGGTACGATAACATCACTACTGTGTATGGTGGATTACTATATAGGGATGTGATATGATTTATCATTCCCTACTCCTTAAGATAGAAGGTAAAAAAAGATATGTTTCATGATTATATATGATATAAATTACTTAATTATGATATAAATTATATTTTCAACAATTTTTAAATATAATATATAAATTTTTTTATCCCTATTCACTCACATTTAGATAATAAAATCATTCATTTATGTGTGGACTGCAGCCTTCACGAAGTGATGTGGCTCTATTGTATTCACTAATCCAAATGATTAATATATATAAACATATAATATTATATTAATGTTATTTTTATCATTATATAGAGGAAAAATATTACTTACCTCCTTTCCAAAATGATCGGTGAAAACAGAAATGTTACCCATGTGTACGTAAGGCCTACAATCTCCATGATCGGTGCATACTTCATTTTTCACAAATATCATTCATGATTTGATTTAAATGTTAAAATAATGTAAACATAGTGTGATTATTTTGTTATTATTATTTAGATGATAAAAATATGTAATATGTTTAAGATGAGATCTTTAATAATGAAACACACATGAAAAAACAAGGCAATTAACACCTGAAACAATGAAAATAATTAAATATTATTAAAAAAAGTTTGGTAATATTTCATAATTGGATCATATATGATTTTAAAATTATGATACTATTTCTGTCATTAGTTAATAACATGATTAAAAACCTTAAAAAAGTTTTTAAATAGTGTTCAAACAAATAGAAGCATTAGGTAAGGGATATCATCTTAATTTACACTCCATAGAGACTTATTTGTTATTATAAACCAATTATCTTTAATTTTTTGTTTACAATACTCCTTAGAGATGTAATATAATTAATAATTCATTATTCATGGTATTCTATGTTTCAAATTTATTTAATTAATCTAACTAGATTTGACATTTAAATCACCAACTTGTAAAAGTAATTTGGAAATCTCACATTGTTTTGAGGTAGTTAACATTATCCTGATACAATCACATTATTGTAATAATATTTTGTGGGAAATTACATTACTCTCAAATATATATATTCTTATGTGATGGATAGTATTATTTACTCAACCATATACCATTTTTATTTTAGTGTTTAGTTTGAATGTTATTTGATCAAATGGGAAAATATTGATAAATCTATATCTTCTAATCATTATGGATATTTTATTAGGAACAATTTTTACGAATAAAAAAATTTATTTGATATAAAATGAATGTTGGGATATGGAATACATGGAATGGAGACCAGTTTTTTACAATTCCCTCAATTAATCATTAGTCTCATGAGAAAACACTGTTTTGGCCGCAAATCCATTGCATTTTTAAAAAAGTATTTTTCTACTTTCAGGATGATAGTTCCTGACATTAAGTGTATTTTGAAAGGTCCTGACACAAATAAGATGTGAATTTACGTAGTATTTTTAATACTATATCTATGATAGATCTAGATGGTAAATATATCACATTCTTAGGAAATATGATGTCCAATAATTAATCATTTCTTTTATTTAAAATGGAGTTATTATTATCCATCACATTTTGACAATGTTATAATATATAGAATCATTTAATTATATTATTATTGATTTACTGGAATATTTTATCATTTATTTACCTTTCCATATTGATTCTTCCTTTTCTTACCATTATAGTCATGTTATTTAAATGTAACGTGTGTTCAGTTATTTAACACACCATATTTATTGTCCTTATTCATTCATGATAGATTCTACTATATTTTACCCTTACTATGCATCTGAGCTAAGCCTTATTTTTTTCATTCCACCGGTTAGGAATAGGAATCCTTTAAATGAGGTCTCAAGGATACAATGAATTTTATAATGTTATGTATTATGTTTTATTCTCTATTCCTAATGTAAAATGGGTAAAATATATGTATCTAGTTAGGTAAAGAAACTAAACTATTCACTCCCTTGAGATGTGACTCCATATATTTTTTCTAATATAATAATGTGAACACCAGACCCTGACTACTGGGGTTGGGGTCCCTACAATGCATCACTTTCAAAAAAAATCCAAAAACGATAGAATAAGACCTTTATAAAACATATTTCTAAAAATATACTCTAAAGACCGTGAAAAATACATAAATTTAAAATAAAATCCATGTTGAGGAGAATATTAAACAAAGGGGAATATATAAATAACATTATAAGGTTTTCAATCATGACAATGAATCCCAAATTGATAAATGAACTATAATAATTTATTCTAGGAAGATTTAAAAAAAATTATTGGTTGTAGAAAATATTTCTTATTTAACATCCAAAACATGAAAGGAAAATATTTTTGGTAAGAAAGAACATGAATTTAGAAATACCCAAAATGGAAAGTGTCAATATTCATTTATAAGGATATATCATTATGATGAAATAACAAATAAAAAAGAAATTTTTTTTACTGAAATTTAAATTTAAAAAAATATAGGATATATAAGGGAACAATATAATAAACATAGATGAACATGGTTAGGTGAAAATGTAGATAAATCAATGAAAAATATATTGGGATATGAAATCCCTTAAGACTTTGGTAATTTATGATTCAGGATATCGTAAAAAGATATCGTGTAATAGAAATGTAAAAAAAATGAATTGAAAGTGATTATTGATAAAATAATTCAATAGAGTAGTAATTATACAACATCATGATGAATATGTATATATTTTTTAAATATGTATGATGGAATATAAATTAATACAAAGAACCCTTACAAATTTCTATTTTATTATGTAATAAATAATTAAAAATAGATATTATGAGAAAAAATGAAAATTAAATGAAAATAATTTTTTAATATAATTTAATAATATCAATTGTTTTTATAACTAAATTTAAGGATAATGAGTCAACAAAAAACCTTACATCAAATAATTTTTGGATAGACACACTCCAACTCAATAAATAATCAATTTAAGTTTACCATTCAACAATATTATAACAATATTCACAATTTTTTACTTAATATTATTTATTTATAATTTCATATTACCCTTTTATTATTCATTGATTGTAAAAATGAACATCAAGTGGTAGTTGTGCCATATGTACCACACTTTCTTCGATATGGAGGTTTCGGTACATGATCCTTGATCAAGAGTTAATAAACTATTAAATTTTCATGAGGATGAAATTTATGTGTTTTTTTGGAGTCCCACAGTCATTTAATGGATTTTATGGTGATGATTCATAATGAAAGGCTACAAATTCATCTTTTATTCTTTGGGAAAAATAACCTGAAATGGAGAATTAATTTTATTAATGGGATTTTATATATATACCACTAATAAAGAGTTAAATAAATTACATAAATTTTAAAGTAAAACCATATAATACTAGAATTTCGGTTTTCATTATCCATCATGGTGGAAATGTTATAGAATCATTTATATTGGTTTTAAAATTGTCCCGAACAAGAACATGTCATAATGAATGAATGTGTAAGAATATTAACTTAAATATTTGTAATATGATTTTTAAAAATTAAAAAATATGTTAATAATTTATCAATATAGTTTTTTATAATATTTTTGAAAATTTTAAATGAGAAACCAATTGAAGCAGATTATGAATATCTCATTACATTGATGGAATTGGTCTTTCTCGCAACGTCTTCCTTCAGAATGAAGTCCATAGTCCTTCTTGACGTAAATAAAAGCTAAAAAACATGGGATAATACTATGGTATATGAAATTATAGTATGGATTCATGATAACACAAAATTATTGAAGTAGTTCTGGTGGGGAGTAAGAGATAACATTTTATAGGTGAAAATGATGGATATATCTGCTAAAACATGAGTTAGGTGAAGTGTAAATGTGAAATCACATGGGATTAAAGAGAGTTTGGAGATGAAAATTTGTTTTTTCATTTTATTATTGAATCATGTACAAAGAAAATGTCTTATATAATTTTTTATATAAATTTAATTAATAAAATTTCATTCCATTTCATCTTACCCAACTTACCCCATATTGCATTAATTAAGTATTTCCTCCATAAGTTCTTTTTTATCAATAATAATATACAACGATTCATAAAAAATTTTGATGTGAATATAATAACTTATTACTCTTTTTAATCAAATAAATTCCCAAAATATAACAAACATATAATTTATTTGAAAACATAAAATATATATGGAAATCCATTTTCATATAGAAAATAACATTTAAATAATTTTGTTTTCTTATTCTTATTTCATATATCTTAAAAATAATTTCATGAGTTTTCATCCAAATATATGTATAAAAAATAAATTTTTATTAATTTTATCATTTAACCATAATATATTCAGTAAATTAAAATAAAAATACTTATCACATAAAATAAAACATCAGTGTGTGGAGTGTAGGTCGATAAGGTCTCCAGGTGGACGATGGGGATAGTACGATAACCTTCATTTGAGTGTGATGCACTATTGGGGAATAAGAAAGAGGGGTCAAGGGTTGAAATGATGTGTCTCCAGTGATATATTAAGGGTCAAGAGGTGATAGAAATGTTGCGCGTTCAGGTGAGGTGAGTCTACAGTAGGAAATGCCCGTTAGCAGGCAACATTTGAATGAGCACATCGCTCTATAGGGGAGCTCACCTTCGGGGTATTTAGGTGGATGAGGATGACATGAAAGTGGCCTTGGTTGGCATATGATGCACTAGAATATATAGAAGAATGGAAGAGTCAAGAAGATAATTATTATGAGTTTCATATTGGTGACATGAGTGCAAAATAATTCTAGGAATAGACTTTCGGTTTCATGCTAACTGGTCTACGTTTTTTTATGGACATCACGCCCAATGGGCCTATGGGATATGTGCTAAATAAATAAGGCTTGATGGGTGGGATATCCTCTTCTAGGGGGGGGGGGGCTATAACCAATCTTTTGGGTTTTTGTGTGAGTTGTGTGTGTTTGAATTTAGTTGTACCCCCAACAACCTAATATATATATATATATATATATATTAAAAATAATTTTTTTAAAATAAATAATTTATTTAATTATGAATAAATTTTTATTCTTTCTAATTCCTTTATTATTTCATGTATTTTATTTAAATATTATACTATTCATTATTGGAATTATATCAATTCATCCTATTGAAATCATTATGTAAAAATTAATAATTAATAAATAATAATTTGGTTAGAATACAAGGTATTTTTATAAATGAATTAGTATTATTTATTGTAATTTTTTATAATTTATTTTAATTAAAATTTATAATAAAATTTTATATTTTTAACATATAAAAAACATTATACATATAATCTTCATACTAGTAATTCATATTTTATAACATTTTACTCATATTATACCCAAACACTATATACCCATTTATAATATTCATATAATGTCTATATTAACCCCCATTACCATATATCAATTCATTTAATTATAACTTTTCAAAGAACACTTCCCATTCCTTTAATATTCATTTGGATTTAAAGAAACATTCTCTTTTCATGAGGTGTTTTCTCATTATAGGTTTAATTTTACGATCAATGATTATCAATGGTGAAGATGATATATGATATTTCCTAGATATATAAATTTTATTATTTTTCCATTATTGTCCTATATATTTATGCTATTTTAATGGATTTAATCAACTATGGTATATAATATTATTTGGTATGTGATACATGGTTTTATTTGATTTTATAGTAATATTCCATTATATGAATATAATGTGATGTTAATTTCATTTATATTTTAATGAATTTTTTTTATAATCATCTACTTATTCATTAAAAACAATAAAACAAGCAAACCAATGAATTGAAATTCATAGTTAAATATAGAATGATTCATGCCACGAAAATTCTTTCAACCTTAGAGGAAGAATTTATTTCCCAATATCCATCCAATATATTCCTGACAAATTATCCACATATGACATTTCAATATAATAATAAGATTTTACTTGATAATTTCCATCCCCAGTGAAATGATAAAACTATTATTAATTCTTAATATTGAACCTTGAGTAATTTATAAAATATGTATCCAATCACTAGCATTAAATAAATGACCAGGTTTGTTAGAATCATAGATATGTTAAAATTATATAATAATATCAAGTACTATAATATCTTGTAAATAATCTAAATATGTATTTATTGGAACACTATATTATTTATCCACAAGAAAAAAATATGACCAAACATACACATGATATTAATTTCTAATTCACTGATAAATTTCCACAAAATAATATGTTTTAACCTCCAAAGTCTCTTCTAAAAAATGTTTGTATTGGGACATAATTTTCCCCAAAATAACATCATACAATGTAAAAACATTTCCTTCATCAGTCTTTCAAAAATTCATTCATGTTTATTTTTTCAGAGTTGAAAAATCTATCAATGATTAAAAAATGTATTATAAAATGGTGTGTGGTATAAGCCCATATAGGTTAAAGGGTTATTAATTAATGAAATCCTAGAGTATAACCTCATACTAGACTGACTTAGGTGTGGGGAAAGTACTATTAAAAATCATACAAGACCTATCAGATGAGGCCATGGATGAAAAAAAGATTGCTATCTCATTAACCTCTCGCCATGTTTGGGTGAGCATCATGGGACTATTGAGAAAACACAATCATTTTTAGATGTTATAGGTTATCTCCCATTGTATTATAATACCCATATGGATGGCCTTGTGAATAATGTCATAGTCTATCTCCACACAATCCAATGAGAGATAAAAATATTGGAAAAAAATTATCCCCATAATTAGTGCTCAGGCCTCCACTATAAGGGAGTCCCCATGACCACATAATCTGTTGAATTCCAGAGAAATTGATCCATAATGGTAACACCCAACTCCACCACTCCCATAACACCATTATTTAATGATCCGTCAATTTTTATTTTGTAGTCCCATAGCAGGGGAAGCCATTCAACCAAATTCCCCATGTATCTATGGACTTTGTTATGTAATTTTATGGATCATTCTTTCCATGATGGATTGTTAAGAAGATGATAAATCACAGTTTTTAATTTTTATGACATTTTTTGTCATCTTGGAACATTCCCAATCCATTAGATCCATGCATGAACTAGTTGCACCACCATGTCACACCCTATTACGAGCATTCCATATTTTATAACAGACATCCATAATTATATAGAAATTTCCATATGTTCATAAATATTAACCTCTATCCTATAAAATCATGTTTATAGGGAATTGTCTACAAAAATTCATTTCAAATTCCTTCCATTAAAAACATTGAATCTACAAAAAACTGAGGACTCCAAATCACATTCAATGAAAATGTGGGAGCATGTTCCCCCTTGATCTTTTATAACATTTTCACCATGAAACAACGAATAACCCCTTATTTAATATCTTTTTATTGGTTGAAATCACGAGGTGTCATATTCACTAGATTCGAAAAATCATCACTACTAGATGGTATTTACACTAGAGATTATATCCCCATCTATTATGAAAAGATATTATATATAGAGATTGATGAGACACATTCATTGTGATCTAGATGGATAATGATCTTGTGAAGACAATAATTTTGGGTTCAGAACTGATCAATATTTTATTGAAGACCTCCATCTATAGGGAGTTAATATCATCGATGATAAATGGGGGATAAAAGCTTTCATGAGTGATTGAGATGATAGGAACATGTCACCTCAGGATGCCCTACACACTCCTTACCATGTTCTCTCTCCAAAATTTAATCATTATGTTTCCCATGATCCATCTTGAGTGAATAGAAAGAATCAGAATATGAAGGTGGAACTGATCCCACCAAAAACTAGCCAATAATATATTGATATATTTTCAAACACATTTGCAAAGGACCACACCAGATGTGAATATATATTTCACCGTTTTCTCACTTCCCAAATATGGATAATTTTATCCCTTTCAATGATGATTTCTACTCATTAACTGAAATAAGATGATGTGATGCCCGTTCCTCCTTCCATGGATTCCTCTCTTGGTATTTTTTCCTTGTATTAGTCTCCCTAATAGAGTAATGCTATGTTTGTGTAACTCATTTGTAGTGAAATTTAGTTTTGGATGTTAGTTAATTACACTACATATGTATTGAAATTATTATTCCATCATTATAGGGTAGCACCATTGGTTAGGAGAGTAGTCGTGTTGGGCATCATGGGGCATGTCTCAAAGATATGCGCATTGGTCACGTGTATTCGTCCTATTTGAAGAGAATATCATGGTTACATTATTTTCAACATGACCATAGGTCACACTCATGTAAAATGTACAATGTATCATATCTTGTTTCTCAGTAATAGTACACGACATGTCGACTACCTGTTAACGAGTACATGAGTATTCCCATGTACACCAGGCCATATGTGTCTGTTTATGTGTACATGGCATGTCCATTCCAATGTCTGTTTACCCTACATGGTACACATTGAGCCACTAGATATATCATATTCCATGTGATGGGTTCATGCACCATGTGATAGATACCATTATCTAAAACCCTATCCGCCGCTAGGAGGGACCGACATGACGTGTCCCTCTGTGTTAGACACCATGTAGCATTGATATTTCCAGATTCTTATATATGGATTCCATGCATATTCTCTGTTACTTCATCCAGCATTAAATCCATGACTAGCCTAGAAAAATGTTTATCCATGGTGATCAAACCTATCTATAGATGATCAACATGTTTCTACATTTATATTAATTTAGAATACACCTTAAATCGGTTTTCTTCATTTAGCATCAAAGAAAACTAAAACACGGTGCCTATGTCATTCGATTTACTACTTCCTCCACCATCCCACCATTGTTGTGTCATGTTTAAGTCAAATATATTATTTGAAACTATTTCACCAAGAATCAGGTTCATGATATTTTAATTTTTTGTATGCATTTAATGACGGTCCAAATGAAAAACTCTCTCAAAGAATGAAAGACCAGATCCTCCCTCTCCAATGTTCTCTCCTATAGATTCCCCAACTACCACCAAACATACAGTAAAGGAATTTCACACCCACTAAGGATCCTTTCCTGTGGATTATTGATCTGTACTGGGTACCCAACAAATGTTTCCATGTCCTCAATGTCTATCTTACCCATGTACATAACATCTGAGGATTCATTCATGTAACTCCTTGGTTGTGACAGCTGGAATATGTCTTGTACATAGTATAATTATAGTTGTAGAGCTAAGAGATATGCCACCTTAACAACTTACACACTATATGAAATGTAATAAAAATTCGTAGAGATTTCATTCAACCCCTACCAAATCATAGTAATCGGCATGAGGTGACACATGCAGGAACACATGGTCTTTCTTTTAGAAACCCAATGTCTTATGCCAACTATCTTCATAATACTTCTTACAAATATATTCATTCTTTTACCACTAATATATGATCTATACCTTGTCATTATTGATCTCACTAACTTAGGGACCAAGAGTGATGACTCTCCTAAGTCAATCTAGCAAAGTTTGAACTTACAGGGTCTACGTACAAAGCCTCAAAAAGTTCAATACTGATGTTGGAATGGTCGTTGTATTTTTATGAAAACTCCATCATTTTAAGGGATCCTACCCACTATGTCCAAAGTACCACATTTATGCTCTATGAATGGATTTAAAAAACAAAATGGTTTTCTCTATATAGCCATCAGTTTGGGGGTAAAATGGTATGATCAACTATAACATAGTCCCAAAAGTCTCATATAATCCCTTATACAACTAGAATGTTAAGTGATCATAATATTTAGTAATGATAATTAATGTAAACCCATGAAATTAGACTATATCATGTATGTAGAGGATTCCAAAACACTATACTAAACTCTTCTCGCAAATATCGATGAACTGGGATGACTTAATGAGTTGTTTTATGATCAACCTACTAGAATCATATCCCCTAGACACATGATGTAATCACATCAAGAATTCCATCTATATCCCATCCCATTACAACACTGGAACCTCATGTGTTTGATCTAATGTCATTTGATCTTAGTGCTCAAACATAACTTTCTAACCAGTAAGGCATTGAGGCACAATGTCAATAATCCATTATTCATCACTAGCCATAAAAACAAACATCTGATGACCTAGTACAAATTTTCCAAACAATGATATAACTCCAAGGATACATATGAAACTATGTCAGACCCTCCTCACTCAATGTCACCAGTACCATCGTGCATCATTTGAAAATAATGAAATTCTCCCCAACTTTAGAAAATCCATCAGAAGCATGTCTGGTGGATATTTGAGTAAGTAGGGAATCATAGTGGATATCCCCAATATGTGCATCATTGACTCACTATAAGTATAATGTGCTGACAACCATTAACTAGAGGTAAGTGTCTTCATCTCTATCTAGAAAGGATAAATCCAATGAGTGAAATTATTCTGGCACCTTTTTCAACAACTACGAACAAGATCTCTTTCTGAATGAATATGATACTATTATCCCCTTCCTAGTAGTATATATAATGTTGAATTCATAATCCTGGAGGAACTCTAGGCATTAACTCTATCTCATGTTATGAGCCTTCCAAGATAATATATACTTGAGACTAATATGATCAGAGTAGATGATCGAAATCTCACCCATTAGGTTGTGTAGTGAAATATTTATTTCGAAGACTACAAATTTTAACTCAATATTGGGGTCTCATATTTCAGCTCATGTGGACTCAAATAAAGTGAACCATAGGAAATAAATTGTTTTCTCGTCATTATAACACACCTAAGACCCATTTCTGATTCATCACAATACATTATGTACTCGACACCCAACTCTAGAAATCACAATATGTGATCCCTTATCAAACTCATCATCAACTATTAAAAAAATTCAAGGCACCTTTCATTCAATATGAATTGCTACCCTTTTTGAGTACTAGTTGTCCTGGATGCTTATATCTTGGGGAAATTTTTTATGAATATTCAGTAATTTATTTCCAAACCGAGGAAGCTATGTACTCCCATCACATTATTAAGTGGATTCGAAGCTAATACATCCTCAACCTTGGTCAAGTCCACTACACCTCAATATTCTAGAATAACATGTCCAAAAAAGAATACCATATGAATATAGTCCCATGAATTTTAAAGCATCACGAAACAAGTTATTCCAAAATATTTCTACAACCACCCTCATGTATCTCACGTGGTCCTCCTCATACACCGAGAGCATAAGGATTTCATCGAAGAAGTCAACCACAAACTAGTCAATGAAAGGTTGAATGATCTAGTTCTTGAGTCTCATGAACACTACTAGGGAATTTTTCATGTCAAATTGAATCAACAGGTACTCATTAAGATTATACCAACATCTAAATTCTTCTTAGGTATATCCTCATCCCATACTCATGGCAGTTGATATCCTGACATGAGTTCAACCTTTGAGAACCATGATGACCCTCTCAACTAATCAAAGAGGTCATGGATCATTATCAGTGGATAATTGTTCATCACATTCATTTGGTTTTTCTAATTTTAGTCCACAAAAAATATCAAGCTCCTATACACCTTTTTAGGAAGAAAAAATTAGGCTACCCTAGGGGAATACAGTGTCTGACTAATCCATTCTTCTACAAGTCCATTAATTTCACCCTCAACATGAGAAGTGATGTTGGGGTCATATGATATAATGGTGAAGATATCTGTGTTTTCCAATGATGTACATAAATGTAGAAGTATGTCTCTCAATGGTGAGATAAAACTAGAACACCCCGATTAAATATGTTTGCATACTTCACCACCACTATAAAAAACTACAAACTCATAACATCCACTACACCAAGGGTCATGCTAGCTAACTGAAAAGTAATTGGCTCTACCCTCATATTAATTAGTCCATCCTATACTTCATGGGTTTAATTTTCACTAAAAAAGGAGAACTTGGTCCCATCATTGCAGACACACCACACCCTCCACCAAAAACAATCAATCATGGCATGAACTGTGGATGGCTAGTTTATAAACTAGATGGTTTTGTAAGGCCTCATCAGTTCGACAATGTCAACCCAACAGAAATGATGACCTCAAAGATTTAGGTAAAACTTTTAGTAAAATCATGTTATTTATGAGTCATCTCTAGTAGTGGTCTCCAAGCACAAGGTTCGAGCCTAGGGATAAATTGAAATTGCTAAGTCCTGATCAATATTGGGGGAAATAAAGTATTGACTACCACCTCATTCTATTAATAATATAGATATGGAAGAAAATAAATAGACCATTCCATGAATAATTCTCATATATTATAGGTCATATGATTTGATATCCTGTATATATCCCTACGCCTTTCCTCCAGACCCCTCAGCCTTGTGTGGACCACCTATTGTTGGTTGTGGTAATAATTAAAATAACCTACCACCACATGATTCTCTCTAAAATCCTATTATACATCCATAAACATTCAAAAATACCCTTTCTTATCAAAACATCATCCTCGAGGGCCTATCCACAGTCTCCCTACCTATCGTATGGTGGGTCAGAATGTCTTGTGAAAGATATCACCCTTTGTCACATGAGTATCACTACATCTATTTGGGATCACAAGACACACACTGTGATCCTTGAACTGTAGATCATCTATTATGGGACCTCATCCTAAAATTACATTAATTTCAATGCCACTAATACGGACATCGGATCCCTACTTATAAGGTCACTACTCCTGCATTCCGACTACCGGAAACCACTAGTTGTGTCTTCTCACCCAAGAAACTCTCAAAAAGCAAAGTATTCTCTTGTACCCCAGCATATGTGGGAATTTTTTGAGGGATAATATTGGATCAAATATCTCAAAGAAGAACTTAATTAATGGTCGGATCCATGAAAATTCTAGTAATGAACCAAATCCATCTAGTACCTGGAGATGTTGGTAAACATCGATGAATACTCAAATACTATCTTCCTTCATTTCTAGAGTATTAAAAGATAACAGATATGTATAAAACTCAATATAGATAGTGATAACTACCTCTGAAATGTCTCTCAAATTCAGACAACGCTAAATCCTCCTATTCACAAGAATAGGTCACCAAACCCCACCACCGGCCTGTTGATCCATAAAGAAGGCTCGCCTCCAGGATCACAATTTGATCTTATAGTGTCCTAACCTAACATATAACTTGAGTCACCACCTAAATCCAAATCTCAGATACTAATAGGATATGAACACCACATATCTTTATGGGTTTGTTTCACTGAAACAGTTGAAATGCACTCATCTTATGCACCTCATCCGCTGGTATTATAGGTACTATGTGCTTCTTTATAGGTGGTAGTATAGATGACATACATCATATAGGTAGAAACTCTAGAAATGACCCCTATATCAATTTTTCATCACCAAGGGGATCATCCTCATGATCCTGAAGATGAATCGAAGCTAAAATATGTCATAGAGGCATCCCAAAATGAAAGAATAACTACCATGGTCAATGAGAATATTCATAGATCCAACTCAAGAAGAAAATGGAAACCACAACCAATTAATTTCTGATGAATGTATTATTTTTTTCATTCAACCAATGTACCCAAGTACCATGTTGAAAGGATGGTGATTATACTCCCAGTATATGGCTATGTCGGCCGCCACACACACATTATGGTCCCTGGCCTAAATTTTTTGCTATAACCACATAAGATTATTACCCCAAACTATTCTCATAGACTCTGGTCCTAAGTTATAATTGAATTCTATGATACCACTCTATCACAACCTTTCCTAATTGGTTTTTTGTTGAGACTCCCCAAGAACACTTCCAATAGGCCAGGGCTAGAAACTAACACCACGTAGGAATATCAGTAACATGGAAGGACTTAGACATTGTACCTGAACACCTGAACCAATCATTAAGTATATAAAAATATGAAATATAAAAACAATTGAAAAAAAAATTCATGTACACATCTACATCCCACAACTAGAGTATTATACATATTAATTGAAAGTAAACATTTATAAATAAATTCCCACTACAATGATTATGAAAACTTGTCCAACCTAAATGAAAAAATGGGACTAATATCATGATACCTTTGGACAACACAGTGGTCTATTTGGTCTTACAACACAGCATATGGTCATTTTCTGTCTAGGACACTGCTAAATGGATGATCGTCTGCACAAGACATGAAACATTCAGGAAAAGACCAAGAATATGGGAGAATAGAAATACCGAGAAGGAAACCCCGAAACCATAACGGATAAACCAAAATAACTAAAGTCATATCTAAATAGATATATTTCTACAATACATTTAACGATAATATCTTGATATAGATAACCAAGGCACACAATCCGAAGGTAATTCATGATTGTAATGCCTACATAAGATTCCAGCTTGAAGGATCTACATAGCACTCATCTAGGAGAACACACTCCTGAGTATTATAACACTGATGACATCCATCTAAGAGGTGAAACTCATTGGGTATTTCCATTATAAACACATGATAGAAGTCTAAAGAGAATCGATACACAAATGAGGATTACTCCCAAAGCCATGGGGTAATTCTAACATCTCAATGTGGATTAACCTGCAATATATAATATCAACACCCACATACTATTGGTCACATCAATACCATGAACTCCACCTAGGGTACACAGATTAATTGAGGATCACACACTAGCCCTTAGGGAGGGATTCCAAACATAATATATCAAAGAAGTCTAGGTAAAGGTATCATTATAATATTTTAAGAGTTTACTCAATACTAACCCCCAAGGAAAGGATAAGGGGAATTCTACATGTCAACGATAGAGAGGAAAAGGCCTCCAATACATGTTTTTATGAATAAATAGCATGTACTAGGGTTACACACAATGTTTGTTGACCTTGTGTCCTACCTAGGTAAAACAACTCTTGTACTATGTTCCATGTTTGTGTAATAGTAATAGAATGTCATCCTCCCTTGTACTATTCTCATGTACCAGTACACGTGTATGTTAAGGGACACCCAGATAGGCTGTGTTTGTGTGGGAGTAGATTACATGCCCATGCATGTGCACTGAATCCCATGTCAATGTACTCTCTAAGTTATATGTTGATCCCCCTATGAGGAATCAAAAACCGTTTTGTAATGTCTTGGAATTTACATATATATTTTTAATTATATGGAATTATTTTGAGACCGTGCTCTAAGACGACGTGCGATTCCGGGGCATGGATTACCCAGAGTGATCCATCAAAAATTGTTAATCATTGAACAGCACGTGTGAACAGTTTTCAGGAAAAATTGGAATAATTCTTAAAAGTATTCCTAGATAAGAAATTTGAGGGAATCTATGCATTCAGGATAGCGAGTTGTCCCTAGGTGTGACTTATGTTTAGTGGTCTCATGCCTCCACTGAGAAAACCAGAAAATGTAATAAGAATAAATAAAATATTTAAATGAAATTATTTTAATTTCTAAATACATATAACTCATGAAACGTGACTCAGATTAAAAACCTGATTCCACCGCTGAGGTCTTGAGGGTATGCTTTCTTTAGTCAGATCCTAATAGTGGTCCACGCAGGCCAGAAGTGGGTGTTAGTTTTTGGCCATAAAAAAAATAATTATGTAACAATTATTTTATTTTCGAATCCTTATAATACATAAATGGTATCTCAAATTAGAAATATAAGAGTACTATTGAGCTCGTGAGAGCGTCTTCCCGTTATGAGAGGCATAACCTCAACCAGTGCGGGATGAGGGTGAAAGTAAATTTTTGAAATTTTTATAAGGTTCATTTAATTGATTGTGAGATTGATATTTTCTACCATTTTAATTGGTTCTCATATCAATAATAGAAGGGCATTGTTGAAATCCTAACAATGATATTTTCCTAGATATGATTTATCTTTGGCCGAAAATGTAAAAGCATAAAAGTTATTTTTTATAAATTTCTATAAAATAAAATAAAAATTAAAAGAAATATTTTACTTCATTCTCACTGCTGGGTGGTGGATGGAAACACTTCATAGTAGTGGCGAGGCAGCAATAAGGCACATTAATAGAGGGAAAAAATGGCTCATTGAAACTACGATGAAAATATTTTGTAAAAACTCGTTAAATGTGGCCAATGTAATGAGAATCAATTAACGGACGTATCACTAGAGTGTTTTTATTTACTTTCATTAAACCAACAAGTAGGATAATGAAGAATTAAACTATGCGGATTCTTTTATGAACTACCAGCAGTTCCCCCCAAATGGAGAACAAAATATACTGGTGAGACTTCATTTTCATCCATGTGCCTCGAATAATAGAGTTGAAAGTGACGTCGACATCGTGAAACCTTGAGGATGAACACTTTGACATTGAACGCCAACATGGTAGGGGTTGTTTAATTTTAAATTTTATTCCCCACTGTTGTTTTTCTAGAGATGATGAACAGAGATCAACCCATGAAAAAGATGATGTGTGATTCGTGCGTTCATGTGGGTGGGTGACTTTTCATAGGGATTTATCTTTCAGGAATCAAAAGTTACAAGAAATGATTGAACTTGATCCCCCTAACATTACCCATGATTAAACAATAATGTGGAGGGTGTGGGCCAACATGAAAACAGCCTATACCCTCCTCTGTGGTTGTTTATTTTGTGCACTTCATGGATGATTTCTCGAAACGGTGACGAATTGAGTTTGAGGTCATCAAAGCGAAGGGGAAGGCCTAGAAATTCCATAGACATAGGCCACATGAAGAACATACCACTGAAAAGCATCTGGTGGTCCACCAATTGTTTTTTCATTGTGCCAGCACTGGCACCAACTGTGACGATGATGACAACATCAACGTTCTAGATGGGTATCGAGGGCCACCGACTGGCTGGCAGCTTGGTAGAGTTGTGCGTTCATTGGCGCCACATGGAGGACCAACCTGCCCGGGTGCATTCAAAATAGTTGACCTGCTTGGCCTTCCTCATGGAGTAGTAGGGGTCTCTTGACCATGTCATGGAGGTCATCATGCGTCAACCACATGGTGGGATAGAGGTCTGACGTAGCTGTCTGCAATGTCCGAGTCGGGCAGACTAGACCTGTGGCTCACCGTGCTAGGCCAGCCACCGAGCCAGACCTGTCTTTGCATTACAAACCCATAGGTTCAATGGGTTGGCTAGCACATTCCTCGGATTGAAACACATTGGACCCCTAGACCAGGTTTGGTCAGGTCGTTGTGACTGGGTCGGACCAGACCCTGACCTAACCAACCAGTTTTTATTAAAACCTTTATGTCACTCAAACCGGCCAACTGGTTGATGCCTCCTGAGTGGAATTAGGACCCTCACAATAGGTAAATCCTCTTATGATACCCCACTTTTGTTTTTATAGAATTTGGAGTACGTCGAGGTTGGGCCAGACACGAATCCAACCAAGCCCTTTTTACTATGACATCAATTAGTTACAAACCGGGGCGTCAGATCGATGCTCCATCTATTGCATTGGAACCATAACCAAAAAAACAGTCCATTGGGCTACCTCTATGTTGGAATTCATGGAGTTTGTGATATGATCAATTGCTGGTGGACCATATCCTCCTAAAATCAAGCATGCTAAGTGTGGTAATCCTGTTGCTGGATGTGACCTGATGAAACTATAGAGATACTCTGAGTGGGTCAACATCTATAAATATATTGTGTGTCTATACCAAGAGATCATGTGTGGGTCATCACCTATAGATCCTATGAGTGGGTAACCACCTAGCGATCCTCTGAGTGGGTTATCCCTAAGCGATCCTCAGAAGGTTAGTACCTAGAGATCATATGTGGGTCAAATCCTTGGTGGGTCATCACATAGTGACCGAGTGCAAGTTGGAAGCAGAGCCTCTCGACAGAATAAGATGATATTTCTTTACGAATAATCATCTTTTATTAAGTACTTGTGTTATAATCATTGTAAGTTGTGTCATTGACGTTTTTTTGGTTGAGGTCTTTCATGGTGGTATTACCTCTGTGGTGTTTTCTTTGTGGTGTTTTCTTTCATGGATTACCGAGAGACCTTTAGGGGTCTCAGGGTCCCTACTGAGTATTTTTATAGTCACCCATGAACGAGATTCACCCACACGTTTTTTTGGTGTAGAAAATCAATGACATGATAAATATGCTAAAGGGTACAGGACTGAAAGACACTACGATGGGGACTTGGTGGCATAGGACCAGGTGGGGCTATTAGGACCGATCTGGCAAGACATACTACTTTTTCTTCTAGTAGCGTCACTACTCTCATGATCAGCTGGGGTTTACCTCAAATGTATATCATAGTTTCCTTATAGGGTTTGTATTCTATCCAACTTACTTTCACTTGTACATGCACAAAGATTTTTTGTAGTGGTATACTTTTTTTCCCCTTTAGGTGTGTTGGGTTGTGGTTGGTGTGTGTGTGAAGGTTAAAAGCCAAAGCCTTTCCTTTTTGGGATATGCCTTTCCTATGCTAGTAACTTGCTTCGAGATTAAGGAAGGCTATCTTAGGTTAGTCACAACATGGGCCACAGGGATGGGTCGTGAAAAAGTTGTATCATTGGGTTTTAGGTTCTACAAAAAAAACTAATAGTCATTATTTTCAATGGGGGAAATAGTGTTAAGTGTCTTGAGTTCATAATTCTATCTAGGGAGTCCAGTGTTGGTGTGGCAGATGATGAATCAATTAACCAGGACCTAGAATTATATTTTATGACTCAGTACATGAAAACACTGATTTTATATGTTTTGAAAATGTTTTTATCTTGATATAATTTGAGTCACCTCACCCAGTATGACCATTTGAATGTTGTTCATCTTGATTCTATATCAAGATGCCTCTACGCAGACATCCATCTTGGATTCCAATGTGTAACCATGTGGATGGTCATCAGAGTGATGAGGATTCAGTACATAGATGAGTGCCTGAGATGGTACCTTAGGGTGATGTCCCTGTAATAGCAATTCTCATTGGTCAAAAGTTACTATTGGCTCTACCTGTAGAGGACACATTTAGGTTCAGAACAATTCCCATGTTTTGGAGAAAGATACCTCTCAGGTTCTAAGGAGAGCCCGACTCACATGAGTCTAATAAATATCTTAAGGTTTTTATTAAGTTTCCATCTAGCCAGTGCACCATTAGATCAGATGGAGGTCCCGACAGTGAGCCTTCTAAGTGGCTCGACAAGGTGATGACACGTTTTAGATTACCCTGAGCATACGAAGAGATGACTTTTATGTGGACCAATATTGATAAACTTATTCATTGAAGGGTCATGTTTCCATTAAAAATATATGGGGTTTGTGTTCCTAAAAGATTATACACCTTTGGTTGGATGACAAATCGATGGATAAGTATTTGTGGTGGCATACCGACCTTTCTAGGTACACAATGAAAATAATACAACCAGTTTTTAAGTGCTCAAACCCTTGAGCGGCATGTGTTTATGAAGATACAATCCATCACTATTATTTTCTTCATTCCTAATTATTTTAGGGATCTATAGCGAACCTTTGTGGATTAAAATTCATTGAATGAGTAGATACATCTGGTGAATGTCAGTAGTGGGAAAGTATGAAACCAACATTAGTCTCTGAGACTCTAATGAGTAAAATGTTTTGGGAAGTGGAAGTGATAGAAACACATGAATTTTCCAGATAGACGACATGGATAAGGTTATAGGAGAGAACTAGGAGGTGGTATAAATTTCTACATGTTACAACCATCCACTCAATGTGGTCCCCACTAGGCTTGAGGAGCAGGAGGATAGGGGAAGGGAGTGGTTGAATGTGGTCAAGGAGTATAACCCATTGGATCCAGGAATTATTTTAGGTAAGGTATGTGTCTACTACATGATTTTGTATTAATAGATATAGGTACTAATCATTACTTCTTTTCATGAATCTTTTCCAAGGCCAGGAGTTTCTGGTTAAAACTTGGTGTTGATCCTTAACTTTAGAGATACCTATGTGAGGAGACTTGATAATCACACATACAACGATGGTGTTATATTACCCTTGATGTGATAGTTTCTATTGGAACATCTTGGTGGGGGTGTCAAGGCCTTATGACGTTAGTATGGGTAAGGACATGTCATCTATAGTCCATGCTCATATTGATAGTTTTAGGAAAAGTATGTGGTATATCCGTAACATTAGAATGGGGTTTTCCATGGTCAGCGAAAAACAAAACTCATGTACCATGGGATAAACTCATAAATAGGAGGGTACAACCAATTAGTATAGTGTTGGTCCAGCTTACCCTCAAGGAAGCATGTGTTTTGAATTTTTAGTTTCCAACATTACTGGCGTAGTGCGGGAACAACTTTTCAAAATATGTTTCTAGGATTACCTCCCCGTAGGGGGAGGTACTTCTGTGTCATTCTATACCCCAAGATGGCACTAATATCAGGATTAATATATCAGAGGGATTTTTTATAGATTCTCATACGGGTGGAAATGGTGGGGGACTCGCTGAGGAAGTGCTCATTAATTCCTATTGTTCATGGTTATGTTTGGATTACCTTCTCCCTAACCAAGTGGTCGTGGAGAGAGAGTACCCACTACCAATTGGCCAACAGGAACATCAATCAGATAAATTGGGAAGACTATCACTTGGATTGAAAGGTTCATGTAGTCTTTTCTATAGTTTACATAGTGGTGATGGTTAGAGTTCCTCCAGGACTATGAATTTTAGATAGTATATACTTTTGAGAAGGGGGACATGGTGGCTGACTACTCAATGGGAGGTATTGTTTACATTATCTGAGTTAGGAGTTGGTGATGCTATCCATGATGCTGATATTCTTCATGGATGACGATGTATCTTCTTACCTATAATCAATGACTATCACTCCCCCACTTCTTCAGTGAGTTAGAGAGGCACAACTTTTGGATATTTATTGTAAGGACCGATGTTCTCAGATATCCTATGGATAAGATCCTGATGAATTTTTGATATGTGGGAAGCACCTCACCCTTTTCAAAGGATGCACCATGGTACTAGCGATGTTAAAAGAGGAGGTGTTGAGGGAATTCCATAAATCCCCTCTATTGGTATATCCTTGTGTTGTGAAGATGTACTAGGACATATAATGTTAGTACTAGTTTCCAGGGTTGAAAAAAGTGGTGGAAGGGTTTGTTTTACAATACGCCACTTGTCATCAAGTGACTTCTGAACGTCAGATTCCACAATGCTTGTGCATAGCTTTTACCCTCATAGATAGTCAGCTAGAGCGGACCATGCAGACCATGGAGGAAATGTTTCGTGCTTGTGTATTAAATTTTGGTAAAAGTTGGGAGGTCCACCAACCACTGGTGTAGTTTTCATACATCATTATCATTCACTCGATCATTTAATTTGAGGCCTTGTATGGGAGGTCATGATGATCACCTCTATGCTGGACAGACTCAGGGGAGTCAACACTCATGGGTCCAGAGTGGGTAAGGGCTACCACTAAGATATTTTGGATCATCAAGGAGCAGATGAGAACTGCACAGAGAACACAGAAGTCTTATTGAGGTAGTAGACGAAGACCCTTGGTGTTCAAAGAGGGATACCATGTTTTCATTTGGATCTCACCTGATGGGGATTGCAGATATTTGGAAAAAATTACAATTTAATTTCAAGTATTATCAATACTTTTCAATTTCAATGTGGATTTGGAATGGTGGAATACAACATATCTATTCACCCATAGATGCACTAGTTGGATGATGTTTTTCACCTATCGCAGCTAAGTTGGTACGTGTGTGATTCACCGCACTTCATCGACTGGGGAGAGTTATACATTGACGATGGGGTGACATCTGCGGATTTATCGGTGGAGATAGATGATTGAAAGGAACAGGTCCTTAGTGGACAATTGATTCCTCTGGTTAACATTTGATGGCTGTACAAAAATCTCTAGAATAGAACATGGGAGAGGGAGGCTGAGATTAATTCTTTATACCCCCACATGTTTGATTAGCATTCTCATAGATTTTGGGGATGTGAAGGCCTAATGTGGGGAGAATGTAATGTCCTGGAATAATCATATAAGTTTTTTAACTATATGGAATTATTTTGAGGCCATGCAACAAGATGGAATGTGATCCTGATGCCTGAAGTTCCCGTAGTGATCCATCAAAAAATTTTATACTTTAAATAGCATGTGTGAGTAGTTTACATGATAAAGTGGAATAACTTTTAAAAGAGTTCCAATATCTGAAATCTAAGGGAACCATTGTGTTTAGGATAGAGGGTTTATCCTAGGTGGGACTAGTTTTTAGTTGGCCAAACCACTAATGAGAAAGCCCAAAAATGGTATAACAGTATATAAATTAATTAAAGAAAATTATTTTATTTTTCAAATTCTTTAAACTCACGAACAGTGAGGCAGATTAAAAATCTAAGAACAATGGTTATCTTATGAGGGTATGATTCCCTTAGGCTGATCCTAATAATGGACAATGCGAGAAAATAGTGTAATTTAGTTTTTGTCCATAAATTAATTAATTATGTAACAAATATTTTATTTTCAAATCCTTATAACTCAAAACAGTAACTCAGACTAGAAATCTGAGAGCACTATTGAAATCGTGAGGGCATGTTCTCTTTAGGAGGAGCCTAACCTCGACCGGTGCGGGACGAGAGTGAAAGTTGATTTTTGAACATTTTTTAAGGTTTATTTAAATTACTATGAAAGTGGGATTTTCTATCATTTAAACTGCTGGTCGGATCAAAAATTTGAGTGAAAGATTGATTTCGGAAGCTCAGTATCCACCTAGAAATGAATTAACTTTGACCATCAAGGGGCAAACATAAAAATTATTTTTCCAACTTTTTGAAAAAAAAATTAAAGGTATTATTTTATTTCATTCTCACTACTGGGTTGGAGATGGAGATGCTACAGAGCAGTGATAAGATGGAAACAAAGATCATAAATGGAGATCCAATGACGAAAAGTCATCATCGTCTTCAGTGTTCCCCGAAGAACAGTTCCAAAAGCTACATCAACATCCTGAAACAATGAGGGAGAATGATTCAGCATTGAATGCCAACAACGTAGGGGGTTTTATAATTTTTAATGTTATTCCATGCTCTTATTTTTCTAGAAATTATGAACATGGATCACCCCATGAACAAGTTGATCTGTGATATGAGTGTTTATGTAGGAGGGTGACTTTTCTTTGGGATTTATCATTCAGGATTCAAACCCTGCATGAATTGGTTGAACTTCGACCCCGAAAAATTCTCCATGCTTAAAATTAATCACGGAGGTCATGGGAGAACACGAACTAGGGAAAGAATATCCTTCAGAGTTGTTTATTGTTCATTATTCGTAGAAGATTTCTCAAAATGGAGTTGAAGCGAGTTTAATGCCACTGTAGTTAAGGTGATGGCCTAGCAATTCCATCGACATATGTGAAGCGAAGAACAGACCACCAAAACATATTTTGGTGGTCTGCCGAAGCTTCTGCCACTGTGTCATTGGCGGCACCGACATTGACAGTGGTAACACCCATAGCAATGGGGTCAACACCCATATAAATAGTGGTGAAACACTATGGCACAACCCGCATGTGAGATGGGGACTGATGGCCACTACTCGGGTGGAGCGGCGTGCTCATTGGCACTGCGTGGAGGAGCAGCCTGCTTAGGATGCTTAGTAGCATGTGATATGGCTGGCCAATGACCGAATGGACCCACCATGATCGCTTGACCGTGAAGGGGAGGTTTCTATTTATTGACCGTGAGGCGGGACCGTGGCTGAACGTGGCAGCCTTCTACATCCTGGTTGGGCAGACCTGACTTGCCACATGGTCGGACATGTCCTGTCGAACTGGACCCACATGCTCAATAGGCCTGCTGGGATGGACCGAGGTCTGACCCATGCCGACCTCCAGACTGGGTCGGGTCAAGATGGTTCATCAAAGTCAGACCGAACTCAAACCCAACCAGCCCATTTTTACTAAATCACCTATATGTCTCAAACTGGGCATCTGATTGATGCATTTTCTATGGAATTTAAACCATCATGATGGTTGATCCTTTTAATATACTCAACATGTGTTTTTTCGGAATTTGGATTATAGTCAGGATGGACCATACACGAATCCAACCAAACCCTTTTTACTAAAAAGCCTTTAACATATAGACCCGTCATCTGATCGATGCACCGTCTTCTGCATTGGAACCCTTAAGTCAATATAGTCCTTTGGATTACATATATTTTGGAATTCATGGTGGTTGAGATATGATCGATGGCTGGTGGGGAAGATCCTCCAAAAATCAAGTGTGCAAAGTGCGAGAATCACATGGTTGGCTGTGACCTTAAGAAAGAATAGTGATCCTCTAAGTGAGTGATCACATAGATATCCTCAACAGTTCAGCACCTCTAGATCTTATGTGGGTCTGCAATTAGCATTCCTCTAAGTGGTTCAGCATACATCCATCCTATGTGGGTCAACACCTAGTGATCCTATGTGGTTCAACACCTAGATATCCTCTATGTTTGTCAGCACCTAGTGACCTTATGAATGGGTCAGAAACCCACGTTCCTCTATGGGTCACCACCTAGAGATCCTCCCTGGGTCAGATCCTAGCTATCCTATTGGGAAACAATACCTCAAGGAATTCTCTCGAGATGTTTTGGGTGTGTTTGTGTTTGTTAACAAATCTATATGACTGTAAATGATTATCGTTGGAGTTTCATGGAGATAGGTTTTTAAGATTCCTTTGTTTCCCAGTGTTTTCCAAATTTTAGGGTCCCAAAAGTTGAGAGTTTAATGTTGTCATAGGACTGATTTAATCATAGGAGTGATTCGCATGAAGAACATTGAATAAATGTGGAAAAAGATGAGAACTGCATACCATAATGCATGTACCACGTAACATGTTCCAGAAATGATATGTAGATAAGAAGAAATGTTATGTTGAAGTAGTTCACAGAACCAAAAATAGTTCGTGGCTGAGGGGTAGTGTGGTACATGGGTGGGATGAAGTCCGCAGAAGAAATCGACCACGTGGGAGCAAAGATGGTACATAGAGCACATAGGAAAATTGTTTGTGGATGGCTAGCTTTTCGCGGTGGATGAATAATCGGTAAGAGGTGGAGGCGGGATTTAATATTGTTTAAATATCGATTTAGAAAATTATGCAGGTAACTTTGTCTATATAAAAATACTCTTAAACAATAGATTAATGTTGAGATATTTTATCATTAGAGAACATATTTTGATTTGGGAATTCAGCGATGTCCGAAGGATGTTTTTGAAGGGTGGTTCATGAAGGCTAAAAGTGGATCGTGATGAAGGTGTCTGTGGGGATTCTTAACCTACAAAGGTAGTTTGATATGTGGAGGAGGAAGTCCAGTATGTGGAAAAAGTTTTCTTGGTTTGAAAGGAGGAATCTCTAGTACACTAAAGGGAGAATTCTGCAAGTGGTATGTGGAGGGGGAGATCTGTTATATGGAAGTTATGGTCATTCATGAAAAAAAGAATAGATCACAGACATACGGTGATTCACAAAGGAGGTTTGCTGAAATGTTACATGGTAGCAGTACACGATCTAGATGGAGAAGGCATTCTATCAATGAAGATTGGTTTGAAGTAGTGACAATAATATGTGGAGGAGGTGAGAATGTATGAAACCTGGTAATCATTACACTGGATGATCAGGCGGTTAACGATTTACACAAGGAATCATGAAAAAGATTCAATTCAGTCTGCGAAATTATTTTATAGTACCTAGATGTTCTTGTGAAGGTGCACATCATCTATGGGTAAAAACAAAACTTCAACAAAGCATCTACCTATAGTTGAGGATGAAATAATTCATGAAAATGAACAGTATAACATGTCTATAAACTGTGATTGAACTACATGTCAATAAACTATGAGTGGATTGCATTCTAAGAGAAGTGTGATAAGGAATTAGAAGACGATGGATTGAGCCTAATAAAGGCAATGAAACTTGGGAATACAGTGAAAAAGACAAAGCCTTGTAAAGGCAGTGATCCTAGATATAGAATATCAAGCCTGAACATTGTACTCATTATTGTTAATGAGCCTTAGTGAATTTTCTACATCAAAATATTTCCATTGTATGCTCCTTGGACGTAGCCGAGTGAGGGTGAAACAAGTAAAAATCATTGTATCATGTTCATGATTTCATATCTGTTCATATATTTCTATAGGAGGATGAGATAATTGAATTTATTCTAACAAAGAACCATGATTTGAATGGGAGAATGTTTTAATATATCATACCTGGGTTCACCCCCCCTCTCAGGGTATTTGACCTAGTGTACATAAAAATTGGTATCAGAGGGACAATTTATTTTATCATATTTTTTCTCTATGACTTCATTCAGCCTATAATTAATGGTAATGATTTAGTATTCTATTATCTTAGTATTCCATGAAAAATTTTATAACATCAAAGAAGAATCAGAATTTGGGTGGTATCCCTTAGTTCGTAATTGTCTATAGAGATAGTGTGGTTCAATTAAAGGACTCAGGTAGTGAATAGAATGATGATTTTGATAAATCATACAGTGAAAATACATACTCATTCAATGATTCGAAAGGAATGATCAAATAACCTGATATTCTATGTGATATTGTAAATAATGATAGTGATGAAACTCCTCGAAGGTGAAAAATTAATGTTTTCCATAGAATAAAAGAATTGGATCAGAAATTGGATGAAGCGATTAAATATAAAGATATCCATATCCAAGTATTGGAAATTGAGGTTCACAAGCTAATAGGATTAAATCAAAGGATTATTGATGTGACCACTGATCTGAGGGAAAAGAATGATTCTCAAGATGTTGATCTTTAAAAATATATAAAAAGGGAGAAAAAAACAAAGCACATGATAAGGGAAAGAATAATATTCCAAATGAAATTCAAAATCTGAAAGCAATAAATGATGGTCTTGGAACAAAGCTATCAGAACTAGTTCAGAAGAGTCAAAGGCTACAACAAGTGAATTCAACCATCTCTAATTTTGTTGCTGAATAAAAATTGAAAATAATGAGGCAATGTGATATGGTAGAAAAGCTCACTAGAGAACTGGATGATGAGATGAGTAGTGGAAAGAATATCAGAAGAGATCTCAATGAACAACTTTAATCATGTGATAAAAAGATTCAGCAACTGGAAGTAGAGAAAGAATCAGTTAAGAAGGAAATATAGAAATAAAATGACAAAGGAAATCTGATGTTAAAGGATTCATTGGACCTACTATTCTATTTTCCTTCGGCATGTGATGATGAAATGAATGAAAAATATGCTACTTCATATGTTAATCACTAAAGGATAATGTTATCCCAAGGGCCATACATTTTGGGAAAATATGGAATTGGATATGATGATCCCACTCTTATACTTGATATGAAGAGAGTAGTGAAAAGTTCCAGAGATAAGAAATACCTTATTGGTGCTAAATATTGACCTAGAAAATATTTTACAATAATTAATGAAAACATGTACTATTTCTATGGGATTCATGGTCATACCTCATGTTTTTTAGAGGATCATGAATACATTTCATTCTATTAAGATAGATGTTCTACAATAACTATGAATAAGAAGATGATTCAGGAGAAATTATAATGATATGTCTCTTAGAAGAAAGCATTCATCATTTGCTACTACTGTGGAAGAATGGGACACACCATGAGTATGTGTCATGAAGCTCAGGGGATAAATGTCAACAGAAGAACTCAACCTGCATCAACATCTCGGATGTGAAATGATGAAATGAGGTATTCCTTTGGTGGAATTGTTTTTATATTTTCTGATTAGGGGAATTTAGCATGAAATTACATAATGAAGAAAGTAAGAAAGGAAAAAAACTCAATAGAAGCTTCATGACTATGGTGGCATATAATGAGAAATCCTACACTAGAAGACAAAGTGGTAAATTGAAAAATATGTCTAATACCTCAGGGGAATTACAAGAAGATAAATAAAAGGTGTATCAATCACCTTCTCAATCACACTCACAGCCGATCTGATTGAGAGAATTTGAAAAAACCTATATGATTAAAAGATCAACTCTAGCTTTGATTTATATGAATTCATGTTCAACAGAGGACTCACTACCATCACAAAATAGTGTGGTAAATTAGGTATCTGATAAAAGAAAGATGAACAAATAATGTATTGAAAAATTTGCTTGTCGTGTGAAATGGAGAGAATTGGAGGAAAGAAGAATATCCCTACAATGGTGGAAGAAGAAATGGAATATGTCTAGCATAGAGGTTCCAACTCAGAGAAGGAATTAAGTGAAGTGGCATATTGGTGGAACATCAATGATTGAAATCTGTACCAGTGGGAGTAAACCCCAAATTGTGAGAAAAGACAGGACTACAAAATCTACATATCACAAAGAGACTCATCTTGTGGGTAATTGATCCCAAGTCATATGGATAAATAAGTCGATGTTCGCTAGGAATCTAGAAGAAGAAAATAAGGAGTGTGATTCTCTACAGGAAATAATCAAAGGGTTGACCCATCAGGAACAACCAAAATCCTCACATTGAGGATTTCAAAATTTCCCCTCTCCCTATGTATATAAACGCTATTAAGTGATTTTAATGCGTTTTTGGTTCAAAGGGAGATATGATCCAAGGGTAAGTGGCATGAAAAGATTCACAGTTGTGATGTGATGTGATCCATAATGTCAACTTATTAAAATTAGTTACTAGAGATGGAGAAGGTATTTGGAAGAATTTAATGGAAGGAGTTAATGATATATGGCAGAATGATACTGGAGAAGAAGAATGTTAGTGGGTCTAAATAATTGAACATATAACTGGATGACAAATACATCACATGTTAGCTTTCTACTTCCTAATTAGACTCAAAACAACATTTGTATTATCCAAATAATTATCAGATGGATGTGTTATATGGAAGGAAGATATGACATGATGAAAATTCTATGTTGATATAGAAGAGCTATAAAATCTATACATAGATTATCTATGGATTTTGAGTTTCATTGAATATATATCCATTAGAATCATGAACCAGTTCATGTGTTTGTTTTATGCAGAGATAAGATGGATTGTAGTGAACCCGGAACAATCATGCACATCATGATTATGTATTTTTCTCTATTAATGTCATATCTGTAGAATGTTTTCAGGATAACAAAGAGCTTTAAAATAATATCAAAAATGTTTCAAGAAGATGAATATCGAAACTCTTGAAGTGGTATGAGAATCAGGAAGAGCATATGTGAAAATTTTGATTCAGAAGAAGACTCGTATGATGAGAATAAATTTGCGTCTTCTCAGAGACCAGCAAGAAGAGATAAAATTAATAGGTAGAATATAAATAGTGAGCAGACAACACCAGAGAAGGTAAAAAGGATGAATTATCTAAATAAATCATCAAATATATCACAAGTAGAGCCTAAATCTATTTATTAGGCATCTAGATATGAGAATTTGGGTTCAAGAAATAAATGAAGAGCATGACCAAATTAAAAATTATCCAATATGGGAAATCGTTTCGAGACAAGAAGATTAGAATGTTATTGGGAAAAATGGGGCATTGAAAACAAAATGAATGAATATGGTATTGTGATTAGAAAAAAAGCACGACTTGTGTGCTTAGGGTGATCTCAGATAAAGGGTATTGACATTGATGAGTCATTTTCACCCATTGTATGTCTGGAGAATGTTAGATTATTCTTGGATATCGTAGTGCAACGAATGTTTAATGTTATTTATATGTATTTCAAGCCATAATTTTTGAATGGGGTTCTGGAAGAAGAATAATACATTGAAAACCAGAATGTTTTATCATTCATGAAGCTGAGAATAGTGTCTATCGGCTAAATAAGGCTTTATATGGTTTTAATCAAGCACCAAGAGCATGTTATTCAAGGCTTGATCTGTTTCTAAAGAATCTCGTTTTCCAGCACAGTGGAGTAAATTATAATATGTATTTCAATAATGAAAATAGTCAAAGATGTATGGTTCTGGTTTATGTCCATGAAATAATTTTTGGTGGATCATATGAATAACAATGCATATAGTTTTCTGAATTCATGAAAGGTGATTTGGAAATATTGATGATTGGGGAGCTTGCATTTTTCCATTGCTTACAAGTGACGCAAGGAAAGAATAAGACTATTATTTACTAATATAAATATGATAAAAAGGTTTTGACAAGTTTTGGAATGGATAATTCAAAATAGATGAAGACTCTTATTGCCACTCGGATGAAACGGTCATGAGATGATGATGTCAAGCAATTCAATATCATAGAATATAGGAAGATCATTGGAATTATATTTTAATTGAAAGTGACTAGGCCTTATATTTTATTTTCCACATGCAAAGAACTGAGGTATCAAAGCAAGCCCAATGAGTGCCACATGATTTCAGTAAAAACAAATCTTCAGTATATCAAGGGAATAGTGGATTTTGTCCTAATGTATAATGACATATCTCATCCAGGGTTATTGGGATATACAAATACAGATTGGGCTGGTTCTAAAGATGATAAATAGTCAACATCAGGATATTACATTTATTTAGGAGGGTTGTGTATTTCATGGTTTAGCAAGAAACACAATTTCATTTTATTAAGAACTGTAGATGCTATATACATTGTGTCTACACATTCATGCACAGAACTATTATGGATGAAGCAACAAATTGAAGATATGGGAATTGTAGTGAAATCTCTGATCGGAATCCATTGTTATAATTCAAGTGCTATAAATCATAGAAAAAATCCAATCCATCACCCATGGACAAAGAACATTGAAATGAAATATCATATTACCAAGAAGAAGGTGGATCAAGGAATTAAGAATATGGATTATGTGCCTATAGAATAATAGGTTAAAGATATTCTGACCGAGGCCATAACCAATGAAGCATTTGAAAGGCATCGACTGGCTCTGGGAGTCCAGCCGACTTCTAACAATTGTAAAAGTGTTGATGTGGGTCCCCCTTTCCACGAGTTATGGTGTGTCTATCATTTTTGTGCTGATATGGGTTATTTTCTCTATTGTAGACAACCTTGAAGTTCCCTTTGGGTTCGTTAACGAAGGGAGAGACATCCATGGGAAGAAACAACATGGGGAGAAGCTGTTAAGTGGAGCAGTGAGATAGGGGGATTTGAATATTATCATAACAACTCTAAGATAAGGGTATCATTAAATCATACAATTCTACAAGTGATTGATCAATGATGAGATTTCATGACAGATGAGGTATGTGATGAAATCATTTCATTGGTATCTGTGTATCATTGTATCAGTATGGTATTTGTAATAAGTGATTATCAATAAAGTGACTCATTGATAAAAATTTCATTATACTCTTTATTATTATGATGAGCATGGCTCAAGTGGGTTTAGAGTATGTGTTGTGTAAATCCTTGATCGCTATCTTAATTTTTTAATGAAAATGGTTGATGAAGATGCATGTTGTTGTAATTAGATATCAAAGTGCATAGAATTGTTATAAGAAAAGTTGTCAAAAAACCCGAAGGGAGAAATTTTTGGGGGAAAATACCACAAGGAATCCACTTGGTATGTTTTTGGTGTGTTTGTATTTTTTGAAAATTCAGATGACCACAAATGAGTATCGTTGGTGTTTTCTGAAGTTATGTTTTTAATCTGGCACAGTTTCCCAATGTTTTCTAAATTTTAGGGCCACGAAATCAAGAGTTTAATGTTGGAAATGGATGTATTTTTTCATATTAGTGAGTGGAATGAATTACATTGAAGAAATTTGGAAAATTATGAGAACCTCATACATAATTCCTGGATAGTGTACCATGTTCTAGTAATGATACACGGAGCAGCCGAAGCGGAATGCCGAAGTGGTTCACAGAACCGAAAACAGTTCACGGCTGAGCGGCGGTGTGGTACAAGGATGGGCTGATGATAGAATATGAAATTGAGCATGTAAGATAAAATACGGTACATAGAGCACATTGGAAAATGGTTCATAGATGGCTTCTAGTTCGCAGTGGCTGAAGAGTCGGTAAGCGGTTGAGGATAGATTAATATTTGGTAAATCTTTTTTTAGCAGATTAAGGGGGAATATATTCCTATATATGAAATGATTATCCCATAGATTACAATTCATATAAATTATCATTAGAAAACATCTTTTGATCTGAAGATTTTTCGATGTTCAAATTATGTTTGCGAAGGGTTGTTCGAGAAGTCTCAAGGTGGTTCAAACTGATGGTGTTTGTGGGGATACATACCCCGCATAGAAAGTCTGATACGTGGAAGAGGATGTCCAGTACGTTGAAGGATTTGTCTCATTTAGAAAAAGAGGACACTCTGGTATGTGAAAGGGATAATTCCACAAGTGGTATGTGGAGGCGGAGCTTCTGTATGAGGAATCGTAGGTACTCCACAAAAAAAATTGTTCGCGGGCAAAGGGTGATTCGCAATGGAGGTTCGTGGAATCAGTACATGGTAGTGGTACGCGATTGCGAAGGTGAAGGCTATCTACAGACCAGAGGTTATTCGCACTGACGACGACAGTATGTGGTGGAGGTGACCACTTACCAAACATAGAACTCAGTACACAGAAGGATCACGTGGTTTGCGATTTACACAAGGAAGTTGGCGAATTCTTAAATTTAGTTTGTGAAAGTATTTTACCTTACCTTGCATTACCCCGGAAGGTGGAATTCCTCTATGGGTGAAAATATAACATTATAAAAGCATCTACCTATATTTTAGGATGTAGTAATTATTTGAAATTAAGGGACATGTATGTCTATGAGTATGTGTGACCTACCAATCAATAAACTGTTAGGGGATTCCTTTCGAAGAGTATTGAGCAATGGAAGAGGAAGACTGTGACCATTTCCACCAGTAGTGATCCAGTGAAAGAGGCATAATGAGTGACCAATGGAAATTTAGTGAGCAGACCCTAATCCTTGTAAAGGCAGTGAGCCTAGGGATAGAATATCTGGCCTGAACATTTTAATCATTATTGGTTGTGAGCCTTAGAAAATTTTAGTACATAGGCACATTTCCATTGTATGCTTCTTGGACATAGCCCAGTGAGGGTGAACCAAGTTAAAACAACTTTTTTATGTGAACGTTTTCTTATCTGTTCATATATTGATATTGGAATATGAAAGCAATTTTTTTTTGTCTAACAACGAAACAAGATCCATGTAGGAGAAATTTTTAATCTATCATACACTCATTCACCCACCCCCCTCTCAGGGTATTCGACCTAGTGGACATAATAGATCCTTCTTGAGCCATCCCCTAGATACCCTATTTAGGTTAGCAGCAGAGCCTCTCGATATAATAAGATGATTGAGCTTTACAACTAATCATCATTTATTATGTAAATATTTTATACATGGTGTGAGCTGTGTCTATTACTTTGTGGTATGTGGTTGAAGTAGTTCTTGGTGGTATTACTTGTGGGGTGTTTTCTTAGTGTTTTTTTCCTTCGTGGATTACTGAGAGACCATTGGGGGTCTCGGGGATTCTACTGATTAGTCTTATACTCAACCCTACATGTTCTTTTCCTAAAAATCACGTGTCTGTTGTAGATGATGGCCCTTTCAATAGATGTGCTCAGTGGGACGAGATTGAAAGATGCTACGATGGTGGAATAGGTGGCCTAGTAATAGGTGGGGGGTATTAGGATCAGGAGGGAAGGGAATAGTACATCCTCTTCCAGTAACATAACAACTCTCATGATCTGGTGGTGTTTCACAGAGATAGACATCAGAGTTTCCTTTTTTACATTGTTTTTTCAGTTCCTTTTTGGGTTTTCATTCAGGCCCACATACATTAACATGTACTTTCATGCAGCTTTGTTTTAGTGGTATAGTTGTTTCCCCATTATGGTGTGATGGAATGTGGTTGGGATGTGTGTGTGTGTGTATATATATATATATATTTTTAAAGGAAATTCCTTCCCTTTTAGGATATGGCATTCTAGTGTTAGTCATCAGCCCCTGGCCTATGGAATGCGAGGTTTGGGTAGTAACGGAATGGGCCCCAAGGTATGGGTCATGACACCTGTGATGTGGTCAAATATTGTGTGATATATAACATTACCTTATACCCTTTCTACCACTAGTAGTGGTCTATATGGTGTGTGGATCCATGTTACATGTCTTTTACCTCGAGAATTTCCATATTCTATGATCTAGCCTCCACAAATTTTTGACAGTTCTCCACCCACCATTCTTGGCATGCCACACTGACAAAACTGAGGAACCATGTCGGTCAAACCTCGCCATCGAAAAAAATAGTATTAATCATTTCAATTCATTTGAAAAACAACATCGAACTGTGTGTTTCACTGTGATCTGAGGAACAAGAAAATGGGTACTTTTTTTGTTCAATCCACTACCGCCTCCATCATCGCACCATCTTCATATCGTGCCAATCTCGAATCAATGATTCTGAATCATTATGCCATGAAAAATTTGTTCAATGTTGAAAATTCAAGTTTGCATCGAACAAAATTCCAAATGAATAACACATATGGTGAATGAATAATCATGGGATAAAATAATAAGAATCATCAAGAGGAATGACCCTTCTTAAAAGTTCATGTCGGTATTAATTAATTTCCATAAAAAATACAAACAATGACATATCAATTAATCCCAAATAAATTCTATAAAGTCATGAGTAATCTTATCCATTTCGTAATACACACGATCTTAAAATCAATATGTTTTTTGATTTTTGAGATCTATGTTTATTAGAAAATAGTGGAAGAAAAAAAATCAAAAAAAATTGCTACCTCTATTTGGATCGATCATTTTTTGAAGAATGAATCTACATAATTGTCATTGTCAGGATCCTTCGATTCCTTCTAAAATTAGTCATTAATATTTTATTTGGTCATCATCCACTAACAGGATATCCACCAACATATTCAATTGAACTCATGAATTTATTATGTTATTAATTTAACCGTAATGATTTTCCATAAGCACATATTTAAAGAAGAAAAATTGGTCACTACATCAATGAAAATAATTTTTTAATTATTTTATTCATTTTACGTCCACGATATATTTATCACAAATGCCTCATGCTAATTTTTTTTTTTTTCCTAGAGTAAATGCTTAATTATTAACTTAATAATGCCCTCTTATTTCTATTATGGGATCTGATTTATATTTTATTCATCTTTATAAGGAAACCTCATGCACATGTAATTTAAAATATTTAATATATATATAACATTTATTCTAGTCACAATGGGCCTTCGAATTGAATGTGGTATTAGTTCATGGTCTTGAAAATAATCTGTAAAATATCAAAAAATAACATAATTAAAATATAATTAATTATAGGTCATCTTTGGATCGGGATTGTTCCAAGGAATGTGGTGAAATTGTAGTCTCAGATAATGACCTAGTCATACTCGTCCAGGTAAGCCTATCAAATTATCTGCCTAATTTAGTTTATCACCTTAATTATCCAGAATCACTAACTAAGGCTTGTTTTGTATTTAATAAACCTCAAAATGGGTGATGAGACCCTACTAGAGAGGGTGAAGCTATACTAATGAGTGATGAAGAGATTATTTCGAGGCCTATGCTCGAGTCAGGTGAAATAGGTGGGCTAGTTTATGAAGAACATGTGGTGATCATAAAGCCTTTGGTCCTCCTTGTTATCTACATGGGATCACACCTTGACATCCAAATTGTAGCACCTACTACAGATGGGAAATGCATAGGGAGAATCATCATTGAAATCCATCTTTTCTAGGGTAAGAGTGTATACAAATTCATTTGAATATTTTGAAACTTTGACAGATCTTTTTTCTTGATTTTTTTGTTATGTCCTCATGAAGGTCCTTCTACGAAAATTTAAGAGGGGTTGAAGATGATCATTGACATAAAAACCTAGGTCGAGGGACTCATGTGGTGGAAATAACTTCCACGAATCAGGGACAAAAGCTGTTTATGCTCATCTTTGGTATGTATTTTTCTATCACACACGCCCAACTGGTAATTTTGTAATAAAATTGACTAACATGCTATTTTCTTATGTTATAATCAAAATATTGTGTTCCTGAAATGAAGTTGTGAGTAGATAATTTGATGTCCTTTCACTAATGGTTTCCAAATTATTTTAAGAACCAGTCATTCAAAATGACATAGTTTTTGTCGCGAGGTATCAATATGATGTGGTAAAAAGTGATACCACTGGCAAGGCAGAGATTGAGGTTGGCCGAGATGGTGCTTCTGGGGAAGTGTTAGGTGAATAAGACTATCATATGGATATGAAGCCTAACATTACTAATAGGATCTCAAAATAGGAACATTATTATTCCATCCATATTAAATTCCATACATATGATTTGGATCCTCTTGAAGATAAAGATGACGACAGAACGAAAGATACTAAAAAAATCACATAGTTTTGTGAGGGAATACCGGAACATACAATATTTTATCACCCAAACCAAACGATTGGACCTGGTGAGTCTGATGGGGTCCCTCATCCACCAGTGGATTAATTTGAGTATTGGATGGGTCGAAACTTTTGGTATCACTGCACTAGTCTATGACATCCTTGCTAAGTGGGTGCATGAAGGGTGTGAACATTCTAATGTCTCCTAGTTCCATCAAGAGGTATTATAGCTCTTGAATGATCCACAGAGTCAACTAGGATATCAAATATCAAAAGGAGAAAAAAATGACCATGTTTCCTTCATCAACACTCAATCAGGTATTATCAACAGGCTAAGGGTTCAACTGGAGGAGTCTGTGTATCAAATTAAAGTGGTAATTATCAAATTTCTGATCTAAATTATGAATGAGACAGGGACATTTATCAAATATTATGATATCCATCCTATGGGTGATGAGGAAGAATCTGAGCTTGGGAGGCATCATCATGATTTTGGGGCCACACCATGGAGTTTAGAAGAGCTAGAGTGATCAATTTTTGGAGAAAAAAAGTAGAGGAAATATTTACATGACTCAAGATAGGCTCTGTTATATAGATGAACTACATTGAATTCCAAAATTTGTTTAAAATGTACTTCATGCATGGATATTTTTTTTTTATTCTATTAATTATCAATATTCATTCATATATGTGAAAAAACCAATGACCAATCCCTAATATCATGTGAGTCATCCTTAGTGTGAGAAATAATGGATGACTATATGATTTCTCATTTTAATGATAGTGTCAAATAATCATTGAACACTTATGGTTTACTATTTTTCACTCACCACTAACATTGTTCAGGTTGAGAGAGGTTTTGGCGGGATAATGGGCTCTCATAACAGCCATCTTTATTTTTTAAATGTACACTACTACATGAGTGGAGTAATGTCTGGGGCCTTGAATTGGAAGACTATAAAGTGGGATGGTGAGTGTGAATAAAAATTACCAAAACCAAGAACATAATGTGGTTGCAATCATGATGGAAGATAAATCATGACCATGTTCAAAGCACAATATCCCAACCATTAGCTTTGTATGAGGATAATCAAATGAGGTTCGACCATTGAACATGTTTAAAATATGATCCATGTCTTGGAATTTCATCCAAATTCATCCAAGGCATTGACCTAGGATGGTAGGTGAACATTTTCAAGACACCAAACCATAATGGGGTCCCTTCAAACATAGGGGAGGATGTAGATACAAATATTAGGAATGTGAAGCATGTGAATTAAGGGATGGAATGTTCAAATGGATTTCAATATTCCAAAAATTACACCACTATGTCCTAGTAACCATTGGTGTGGGAGTATCAGTCTGAAAAAAAGTCAAAATCATCTTCCTAGAGGAGCATCGGCATGGATGCTCTATGGGAGGCAATGAAAATGAATGATGTGGTATATGAATGACTCCAAATGAGATGAATTACCATAAAATATACTATGATTACGTTTAATTTTATGATATACTTTGAGGATGGTAGACATGTATCTAAAATTAATATGCCGAAGACATTGGATATTCATTTTAGCATCAAAAGGTGAGGATGATATATCATATATTTTATGTTAATGTGATCAGAATGTATCTCGTAGTTTACGGGTGTATAGAATGGACCATGGAAAATAGTTTAATGGCATTTTTTATAGACTATTAGGGGAAGTTTTTCAATGGAAACCTTTTGAAATCGAAGGAAGATTACCCAACATGAAAAATGGGAACAAGGAGGCCATTTGATGGAACATAAAAAACAATTTATAAAAATCACATAGTGTTTAATGTCATGATTTCTGACATGGGTACTACTCTTAGTTTACGTTCACAGAGTTTGGACCATGAGGTTCCCTAAGTTGTTAGATGTGAAATGAAAGGTCATCAACAAGTCATAAAGTCAGTGTGGGATATCCTATGTTACATGGGAAAGGAAAGGTCCCTTGGACAGTTGGTGAAGGGGTTGGACCCAAAATAAAATGTATGGGAATCACTATGTATCATTTGAGGATGAGAATCAAGGCACATATAGTACATAAACATGGTATGGTAGAAAAAAAAAATGATGGTAGGGGATACTCTCTTGAATTATTGTATTGAAACATCTCATACTTGGATATGAGTCATCTTGGTCTTACATAGGGTGAGGCTACAGTTTCTTGTAATGGGATAAAGATATTAGCATGTATCCATCTGTTATTCAACATACATGGAATCCTATTTTAGGAAGGGGTAAAATCATCTCTAAGTCTAAGGAATCCTAAACATTAATAGGTTTAGAATACTGTTTAACATCATGATTTGTAGATGTTCTTTCCTCATATATGGTTATGAGGAAAACCTTTCCCTCTAATGGGTCAAGGTAATTGAATGGGTTTTATACCTGTAAAGAGGCTCATGGGTCATTTTGGGATGATTACCACATAAATAATAGATTTTTTCATGGAGAATCTATAGCTGGGCTGAGAGATGGAAAGTCCGGGCATCACTACGTATGCCAATAGAATGTAAATAAATCCACAGGTATCTCTAGCTGGATACAAAAAATTTAAGTTTATACAGACTAGATCATAGGATACATGGGGTTTAAGGATGTTTATATGATTAAAAGGTTAAAAATAGTTGTGAATGAGATAAGGTGGTGCACACCATATGATGCGATCCAAAAAAAAATTTCACATAGTTTAGGATAATGTGGTCATAATAATGGAAAATAATTTGAGCCTTCCAATATGTACTGTAGGATATCATTATAAAGACATGATGTGTGGATTGTATATGTGTTTGTTTCAAGGATTATTCTGTGAAAAAAAGGAGGTAAACCCCAACGTGGAAGCATCCTAGGAGTATCATATAGCACAAAAATTTCAGGAAAGAAAATGTACTTTAGGTTTATATTTCTTGGACTATGGTAAAGGTGGGAAATCATTTAAAGTCATGATTCATAGACTAATGAGTGGTCTGTCTAACAGTTAATTGTGAAACATAGAAGATGTAAAACCCAACATTAAAGGGGCCTAGTAGGATGACATGGCACATGCATACCTTGATATGAAATGTATATGGTTTAAGGTCATAATGATTAGACAATACATGGGCCAAGGGGACAAATATGTGATGAATTTTTGGCTAGGACCAAAGATGGGAACTCCGAGGGTCACTACGTATCCCATGAGAATGGGAATCAAGACGCATGTAGATCTAGAACATGGTGTGTTATGTCAATGATAATGATATGATTAATCCTGAATAGTGAGGGAATTTGAGGCATCCCACGGTTATCACGAGGCATTACATGTTTGGGTCAGGGGGTAAGGTTTTTTGACCATCCCATACTTATCGTACGAGGAATCCTGATATGATTAGAGGTAAATATCATCTATTATTAATAGGTATACCAATTTTAAAGGTGATAAAACCACCATTTATGATATTGAATTTGTACATTAGGGTTTTTAGTATAACTTCAAATAATACTGACTACTATAAATAGTTTAAGGCCAAAATTATTGGACCAAAAGATGGATATTAGATTAACATACCAATGCATTGACCGAGGAGGATCATAGTTTAAAGCCATATAGTTTGGACTAATGAGGATGGTGTCTGAAAGGGGTATATTTCATGAAGTGTCGTGAATAAATTTATGTGAATGAAGACCAAGGAGGCCCAACACCACAAATCCCACTGTTGCGAGAATCTTTCATGCAATTTAATATCGCAGTGCTTGGAATTGGACTCATAGTTTAGGGTTGTAGAGCTAGAAACAATGGGTGAATATTCTAACTACCAGGTATATTTGTGATGCAACATGAATAACCCAATTCTAATGATGAAAGAGAAGGACCACACTCCACAAAACATTCCCCAGATGGACTGTCATATAGTTTAAGATCATGATGTCTTTACATAGGATCCTTTTTTAAGTTCATATTTTTCATACCTAGCCCATAGTTTAACATGCTGTGTTTGAGATGTGTCTTTCTACTTATGTTAATTACTTCATAATAAAATTATCATTATTGGGAGGTGTGATACACACTATGTCCATGATGATCAAAGAGAGTGTCTCATTTTAATATAACATATGAATGTTTAAATATATTTCCCATATATGTTATATCATTGGTGGTTCATTCCATGATCATTGGATCCCAGAGCACTAATACCATGTCACCATTGAGGAAGGTTTGAGGCAGAACATATTATTGAAATATATCTCTTTCTATTTTTTTGGCACTTATCTTGATTGTGTGATGCCTAGAGCTTGTTCCCTTCAACACCTAGTTGATCATCATGATGTAATTAATCCATTTTTTGGTGTCTTATGGTCATAGAAAACTCTTCTGATCAATGGAAAATTAAACTAAATTAGTTGTAATGCCTCTGTTTTATACAGTATGTTGTATGGAATCATATGAGTTGAATTTTGAGTCATTTTTTGATTGGACCGTATAATGTAGTAGAGATTATCAAGCTATATTTTCTATTTTATATCCCACCATATTCTTATTCATTATTGAGAGGGTCCTAATGAACACCTATATTTATCCATTTCCTACCCAAATAAGTGGGATGTATGGTTGGACCAGAATTTGTTCTCAGCGTACAATATCATAAACTAAGTAGCTCGAAAGTTAGTGCTGATATCAATGAGATTGACATGAGAGAATTATAATCAATTGATGATGTGAGGGCACATGAATTCAATAATAGATCAGTACTTGACATCCATGATAGGAATCTCTAATGCCTAATTGTAGAAAATGTATTTTGCGGTCAGAATGAATATTCACTAGTGAGGTATTACTGGAAGATTTGACCCTATAACATCAAGTCCGCATACCACAAAGGGAAAATAATATATAGTGATGTGTAGGGTCTCTAGTGGTTGATGCATTATGATGGAATGGATATATCATGTAATATCACTATTGAAATACTTGATGATTCACTGTATATATTAAATGAATTATTTTTTTCAATAAGAAGTTTCATCTACTATGAGAGAACCTAGGCTTCTTGATGTATAAGAACATACAAGAAACCGGTATACCTGCTAATAGTCTTCTTCAACTAAAATTATAGGAGCAATGAACATATTATGTGACACATGAATGATCTGATCATCTTGAACATTTTCTACAAGAGAGGAATCTAAGATGGATAGGGAATTGAATCGACCATTCCATGACTAAGGGAAGTGAGTCACCTCTAGATGAGAAGGGAACTATTCCATTAATAGGAGTGTGCAATCCAAAAAGTCACAAGCCATAGATTTATGACGAAATATTCACCATTAAAATATTTGAATTCTAGAATGGGGTATCCATTCATATAAATGTGGGGGACATCAATATCAAGTGTTATTTTAAGACTAGTTATGAGTTCTTGATATTGTTCATTATTGTTAGTGTATCCCCCTAATAGTAGGAATGGATACTATAAGACAACCTGGGATAGGGTGATGAACTCATTACCCATGAAAACACTGTTGAGATTGGGATTATTGATCCTTATACAAGTTGGTATACTAGAGAGACAATCAAAATGAATTTTTCAGCATGGAATGGCCTACTACCCTAAGAGGATATCCACGTCTTGGAAATCAATATCCATATACAGTTATACATGAGATGAATGTGAGGCTAGGAATTACTTCAAATCTTAGATATATTTATGTGGAATGAACCTAATGTTGAATTGTTGAAATATAATTGTCCAACATTGTTACCATCCCATAAACATGGGGCGGTTCAAGATATATTTCAGTGGATCCATGCGATACAACATTTCTATCTCGTGATGTAATAAATAATTTCTCATATTTTTCCCTAAAAAAACTAGCATGATGTGGATATTATTAATATGGGGTATATGGTCTCTATATCATGGATCCTATGATAGAGATTTTATAATACAATATATCCACCTTTTTAATTCTTTTGGATGCGGAGGGATCCAAGGGTCCATTCCATGGTAGTCACATATAGGACCAAAGGCTTCCCGAGGTGGGGTTATATCTGAAGAAACGTATGTAGAAGAAACCTATTGATTTACATGAAGGTGTTTTGGAATTGTTCATCCCAATGGTATACAGTTCCTTTCACCATGAGCCCCAAATTGGTCTTACACTTTCCTATAGTATTTTTGATGAATCGATATATATAGGATATGTTTCCTTAGTTTCCATGCAACCCCCAAAGGATACATGGTGGAGACATCTAGATAATTCCATTGTTCTTTTCCAGGTCAATTTTGATGACAATGTTTATAATTACAGAGTCAAGAAAATTCTATGAGGATACCCTTAATACACAATTCACAGGATTCATATTCAAATTCTAGGAATAGTGGAAAATAAACTCTATCTCAAGGACTCTAATATGGTCTTGACGTGGGTGGGATTGGACCCCCATTATTTCCACATAACACTCTGCCAATATCTTGAGAACCGGATTGAAGATGTGGTGCATGGCTTGCTAATAAGTGGATCCCATGCGCTTTTTTTTGAATGGAATCTCCTAATAGAAAAAGGTCCCCTACAGTGCCATTGATGTAGAAGACTCATCATCTTGTAGGGCCATTTAGATCTGGTTGTATCTGGATTGTCGATCCCAAATGGAGAGATATTGGAACCTATTTGTAGTGTAGATCAATAGCTCTATCACTTGATAGGGGAAATTATCCATTGAGCAATGGAAGTTGATATCCTATAATTCAATTCATGATTTGGTATTCCCATTCTTCTTCTTAAAGGGAAATATGTTATATAGCCACATGTGGTAATAAACATCCCTGATGATGTTGTATTTGATAATGTTATCAACGGTATCCTTAATCGTAGCACCATGGGAATAGTTCATTTTCGAGTGAAGCTTCTTTATCGCGTGATTACTCCCTGGGATACCAAGAAGTTGGAAAAAACATGATGATATATTTCTAATATCTCATTGTAGCTCTATCATAATACATCATGATGCTTCTTTCAGAAAGACACGTGATACTACTTCTCCTTTGATGTCGTGGATTCAAATATCGGTGCTTGCCTTGTATCATCATTAGTACCAATGTTTCTAAAACTAACTCATCGATGGTAGTGAATACGCCCTATTTTAATGAAGGATGAGAATATTACAAATCCTATTTATTTCCTAACTTCATAGAATTGGTCAGAGGATGTTCATTTTGGCTAGATGAATCAGGTTGGGCACTGGTTCCTGCTCGAGTGGATATGAAATCTCTATTAAGGGGTAATTTTATCTACTAAAATCAAGTCGACAGAGTCCTTTAAGACAATTCCATCAAGCCTTCATCCATAGGGTCTATGATTCAAATATAATCAATTTTTGTGGGTCATCTTCCATCAATTAAACTCTTCCTTTTTAAATTTATGGTTCTGTTTCAAAATTGGGGTAATAGGTCAGTCCTCTGGGTCCTTCATGGGGGTGGGAGATTCTAGTACAACCCGAACCTATCCCATGTAAGAGTATGAAGTAATCTATGTAAATTTCATCCATTTAGGGGTGTGAAAACCCTTTTTATTGGAAACAAAAAACAAACTACCCATTTATAACATTCTAGTCTCCAAATGATGAATCAAGAGAATAGAAGAATTGTCCATGTATTTTAATGGACTATTTATGATGGTTGTGCACTCTATATCACTGTTATAAACACGATTACCTTATCTATTGTAATATATAGTATCTAGATAGTGGGACTCATGGTTTTTTTAGGAAGAAAAATTACTGTGGAGTACACCTATTTGACTGTTGAGTTGTACATGATGCACTGGTGATGTGAGGAAGCAAATGACGCATGAAAATGAATCCTAGGTCTACCCAAAAGTGGATTGTAAGTGGTATCCAATGAGACTACCTTGAATTAATCACTTTTTATCAAGCCATAGAAATGGGTGTTTAATTGAATTTTTCAATATGGTAGATACTCAATCCTACAACAACCTTAAATCATCAGGTTAGAGGGAGTCAAATCTAATTCAGTCAACCCCAACTTATGGAGTGTCTATGTATGAATGAGGTTGATCCAAAAATATTTGTCGACTAGGCTATGAAAGATAATTGTTCCATTGAATAGTCCTAAAGACATAACAAAAATATGTTCCCCAGCATGAGGGTACCCCTATATTCCCTAGAGAACAAGATTGTGTCTTCTCATTCCTCTTACCCCACATCCTTTATATAGTAGGCATTTGCATTGGATACTTCTTCTTCTTACTATAAGGGTATATTTTAATCACTTTTTAAGGGCCTCACACATTTTTATAGTCAATAAAAGGGACTCATGGATCCAGAGGCTTAGAGATATTCTTGTGATGGTCTAAAACTCTTCATACTTTCCCACCAGATGAACATTTTTACCAGGGGTCACTCTTTGGATGGGGGAATAATGAGTGTTGTCGACTATACCCCTTGGTTATGGTTTTTTCTAGAAATATCTTGATACTAATTAGATAAATCTAAAAAACCACTATCATCACACTTTATGATGGTGAGGCCAAGTGTTACTTATACAAGGTCGATCATATTTTGGTTTTGGCTATTCTTCCTGGCTAGTTAACATGGTCAATTATGGATGTGTGTCTGATAGAATGGTATGAGATGACTATGACAACTAATCTTTGTGAAACACCTTATACCTAGTCACAACATCTTAAATGATTCATCTCGTGGCACTGGATTGGGTATTTGGTGATTCTCATCTCCTAACCCCCCCCCCTTCTATGGCATCAGCCTAAGGAATTACAGGGATTCATAGGGAAGTAATCATCTTTTAGTTGTGTGAAGAAATAAACCAAATCTATATCATTAATATAGGAACACTTTTTTCATCATCAGGGGAGTATTCCTGTTCATGGTATACCATTTTGGTGGTCCCTTACTCTAGAGGCATAAAGTTACTAAGGGTGTGCGATGTATTTAGAATTGGATGGGAACAGTAATTTCTCTTATTCCATAAGTTCATGGTATTATGAGATTTGGAGGGCTGTGATGTGGACACAGAATTAGTATCCGAAGAATAAGAAGAAATCATGTTAGGATATTTCATTCCTAGGATGGCACAAATTATGAATTGGGCATGAAAAACATTTCTACGAGCCCACCAGTCATCATACATCTGGGTCACATAGATGGAAATTGACTTCCATTGACATAAAATATCACTATCTCTATTATTCTTAGCAGTAATGTGTGTAACCTATTTTGGTTCATTGCCTAACATAACCAAATAGTTATACACTTGGTCCTAGATCAAATCCTTTAAAACATATAATTCATTGATGGTATGTTAGAGGATACTATAATAAGGGAAATGCTTGTGGTGGTAAGTGCATCTAGATTCCTAGTACCTCCTCCACTCTAGAAACATCCAAATACCATTCTATAGAGCATTGAGGAAATAATTTAGGAACTGTGTATCCTTGAAAGAGTTGGTATGATACCTTCTCTCCTAAAATGAATATTTTAGAGCCTAGCCCTAATGAGGGGCTCGATCCTGATTGGGGGATGGAACAATATTCTCTCATCTAGGCAGTGGTAGTTGTCTTGGAGGCTCCTAGTAGTTCTGCACTGGGTGAGGCTATTATTGGTATGGTTTTCCCTATAGAATTATTTCACAGGAATAGGGGACAAAAAATCTATCTACTTAGGTGCCTCTACTTGTACCTAAATGGTTGTATCTACATTGATATACCTTCATACATGTGTTGGAAGAGACAGTAGGCTTGCCTTCTTTTCATACTACAAGTCTTTCTCCATGTGATGGGCCTTAATAGAGAAATAAATGAAACCAATTGGGAAGTTCCATGCATCAAGTTTAGGGATCAACTATGTCTTGAAATTCCCCACATACATATTTAGAAATGTCCATTGAGTTAGTGGCATATCAAGAGGGTATATGAGGCCTTTCCACTTGACAACAAAATCTGTGACTCACTCATCATGAATTTGGTTCCACTTAAAGAGATCATAAATACATGTATTGCATCTGGTGTACTGAACTTGTAGAATAACTTTCTGTGATGGTCTTAACAACTAGTAATGGACCCAACATGAAGTATTATGTATAAGACGAACATAGATCCTTCCGATTTCTTGATGAAACACTAGATCATAACATCATACTACTACTCTGGGGTTCCCAACATAGACCTTAACATCGAGATGAAGTGGGATAATTCTGGTAGTGGGTCACACATCCTATTAAATCTGGTGAATCTAGGGTTCAAATAATCTAGGGGTGCTTTCATGTTGTCCACCCATTCCTCGTATGATTTGTATCTAGTGGGATTGCTACCTATCACATTTCGAAGGCCCTGAGGAAAGCTGTGAAAGATTTTATCAAATAAAACTTGTGAGGTTCTCTATGTTGATGGGAAATTAGTAAAATGACTGTTTTAATAGTATCATCAATTCTGAAGGAAAGCTATGAAAATTTTAGAGTGACATGACCTGGTAATGAATCCTGCACTACAGGAAAAATGGCTTTTTGCGACGGGTTATTTGCGACGGGAATAAATCCCGTCGCAAATAGTCCCATTAGAAACTTATTTGCGACGTGGGCATTTTCCCGTCGCAAATAACTAGTTATTTGCGACGGTAAAATCTCACCCGTCGCAAAAGGCTTGGCGCGCATAGCGCGCCAAACCGCGGGAAAGGTATTTGCGACGGGTGGTTACCACCCGTCGCAAATAGCCGGCGGCGGTAAAAACTATTTGCGACGGGAATATACCCCCGTCGCAAATAGTGTGTCGGCAAGTTGTTATTTGCGACGGGACCCGTCGCAAATAACTATTTAACCGTTGACCGTGATAAATGCGGGTTAAAGTATTTGCGACGGGACCCATCGCAAATAATATTATTTGCGACGGGTATACCCGTCGCAAATAGTCCTGTCGCAAATAAGCTAACCTATAAATACCCCCATCCGTTTTTTTTGCATTCATTCTCAACTTCTCTCAAAACTGTTTACAGTTTATTAAGTTTAATTTTTTTTGCAGAGTTGATATTGAAGTCTTCAACAATTATCGGAGATCAACTTCAAATCCATTTTAAAGGTACTTATGTTATTTTTAATTTAATATTTATTTTAATTTTTTTATTAGTTTTAATTATTTTTAATTAGTTTTAATTAGTTTTAATTAGTTTTAATTAGTTGTAATTTAATTATGTTTATATTGTTTTGTTATTTAATAAATTTAAGTTATTAGTATTCATAGTTAATGGTAATTAGGTGTAATTAATAATAATTAGAAATAATTAATAATTATTAGGAATAATTAATAATAATTAGTAATAATTAGGAATAATTATAGTTATATATATATATAGTTATATATATTTATAGTTATATTTATTTGTATATTAATATAGATTTATATTAATATAAATATATTTGGTTATATGAATAAATATATATATATATATATATATTTATTCATATATTAATATATATATTTATTCGTATATTAATATATATTTATTCTATTTATATATATATATATGTAGTTATAAGTTTTTATTTGTATATTTATTTGTATATTAATTAATATATATTTATAAGCTTAGTTTTAAATAAATTTATAAAATATGTGTTTTTATGTGTATTTATAAATAAATAAATAAATAAATACATATATACAATACAGACACACACACATACACATACACACACACACATATATATATATATATGTATAGTTATGAATGAATACATAGAAATGAGGGGGTGAAAATCCTCTGAGAATGTTAAAACGACTATAACTTCTAATCCGTAAGTCCGTTTCAACTCCACAACCAGTCAAATCGAAGAACATGAAACGATCTTCGATATGATATGCAGTACAGTCCAAACGGACATCCGGATCGGAAGTTATAGTCGTTTGAATGTTAAAAGGACCATAACTTCTAATCCATGAGTCCGTTTCAGCTCCACAATCAGTCAAATTGAAGAACATTAAAATATCTTCGACATGATATATGGTAGAGGTTTATCGGACATCGGGATCAGAAGTTATAGCTGTTTGAACGGTGAAAAACCGGGGTGCCCCGACTAAAAACTCAGTTTTGGAGGCCTTCGGGGCCTTTTTGGGCCTCGAAAAAACCTTGGACGGGTTTTACCCGTCCATAGGGCTGTAGAGCTCTTCGCAAGCTTCGATTTGATATGCTGTAGAGCTCAAACGGAGTCCCGGATCAAAAGTTATGGCCATTTGAAGTTTGGGTTTCATTTTCTTCTTATTTTCCATCTTTCATTAATTTTTTTATTTTTTTTATATTCAAAGAGTTATTAAATGACTATTAATTGATAAAAATTAGGTAATTATTAATTAAAAATATTTTTTAATTTATTTTATAACCCTCTTTTACTAAACATCTTATAAATTAATGTTATATTTCCATAGATCCTTTCTAAAACGTATTTATAAAATAAATATTATATTTATATCAATATAAATACGTTTATTAATTTATATATTAATAAATATTTTTTTAATTTTTTTAATTTTTTTTAAATTTTTTTTATTTTTTTTATTATTATTTGCGACGGGAATATATTCCCGTCGCAAATAGTTAATTCGAGGCAACTATTTGCGACGGGAAAAGGCCCGTCGCAAAAACTTATTTGCGACGGGCCCGTCGCAAAAGTTTTTTTAAAAAAAACCACAAAAATATTTGCGACGGTCCCTTTTCCCGTCGCAAATAAGTGTTTTTGCGACGGGCCCGTCGCAAAAAATTTTTGTTGCGACGGCGTTTTCCGCAACGGGCGATTTGCGACGGAGCCCCGTCGCAAAAGGCTATTTGCGACGGGATCCCGTCGCAAATGACCCGTCGCAAATGCCTATATTTCCTGTAGTGCGGGGGAGGATAATTCCTCTTTTTGGTAGGGTTCAACAATTCATTCCTTTTTTTCAGGATGTACACCCCTACCTTTCGTCTTTCTGGAAGATTGCCTAGTGAGACTAGAGGAAACAAGACATATAGGACATAATGCAACCCTGCTGCTATATAAATAGGATCGTATCGTGTGACACCATAATTTGAGCATCGATCAGTAATGAGATCATCAATTGTCATCTTATTCTCTAGACTATACTGGAGCAAAGTTTCTACCATGAGATATAACTATATTTTTAGTGTGACCACACTGGATCTAAGGGTTTGTCATGATTATTATGATTTTCAATGTCATGATAGAAATGTAACGACTCAAACAGATCATTGATGTTGAGTGACTACATTTTCTTAACGGTTTCGTCACTTGTTAGAAGGTTTGCATTGTACTTTGATACGTTCAGGTGGGTCACTATAAAACCCTATGTCAAAGTCCCTATCCCTATACAAGTTAAGAAAAATCCATGTTTACTATAACTATACCTGGAGTCTAATTTTATTCATCAAAAGGTTAGTCAAGCATTCCTAGGATAGGGTTGAAGTGGATAGTAGTGTACTGTCAAAATCCCCTAATCTATACATTTTGAGATACCTCTTCTATAATCTTACAAATCAATATCAGGAAATTTCAACATCTGTATTAGAGGGTTTTTTGTTGGACAGATGAACCATGGTGCTGACCCACTAGTAGTACATCCAACTCAACCATTCAGAACTAATGGTCAATGCATTTTCCTTGATATTAGCTTCTCGAGTAGGTCAAATAAAGGTCATAGAAGTGGTGAAGTGTTACTCATATGGTCTAGAAGGAATATAAATCTTGGACCTTGGTGGGAGGCATTGAGATGTAAATTATGGGATTTTTAGTTTTCTATAACATCACTAACATATTGTGAGTGGAAAAATTCTACCACATGCTCTCCTGCTTAATGGATGGGCCATATTCTTGATTGGTCCAAACACTATTTGTCATCATCAAAAACATAGGTGGTGGTAACAATGTGGATTGTTTTAATGGTTAACTGGTTGGAGGAATTTGGGTTGCTGAAAGAGGAGTATTTGTGCAAGTCACATGTCCATTTCACACTAGGCATTCTTCAATGGTTATTACAATCATGAAATCACATCCTAATAGGATAGAATATTCACAACAGCCTTATGTGAAAGGGCGACGATTCTCATCTATAGATTAAACATATATGGATCACCAAGCAACTCACCAACTAAAAGGGTTATCCTAGACCAAAACTACTCTTTAGTTTCGTAGGGAGTGGAAAAGATGAAGAATGGTGGTGATGAAGATGATTACACCATCATCCCCTAGAAGGTGACTGGGGCTTCCTTCACATGCATGTACCTAGAGAGAGATATAGGGATCCTATGTACTTCAGCTTCTAGGATGTCAAGTCTAACCGATCAGGATCCTTACCTAGAATCTGGAAATTTCTGTGAAAGTACCATAACATATATTTCATAATCCATACAATATGAATGATTGATGAGGTTAATGATTACTTGGTGCATCCCAATATTTTTCCTTTGGGGGTAAAAATTTACCCTTCTACCTTGAGATGGCACTTTTTGGAAGGGTAATTCATTGTTGTGGGGAATAAATCTACCCTGGATAGTTGGATCATGAAGAGGATCCTCATGCTGGATATTAAGATCAAAGGGAGGACCACCATGGTGAGTACAAGAAGTATAGATAATTCCACCGTACTAGTTATTTTATGTGTGGGAAGGTCCTTCACATGATTTATAAACTACGAAAGAAGGACATCTACACTCAATCTCACCATTATGGGTTGGCCTGTAATGGCCATATATTAAACCAATGACCAAAAGAGATAACAAGGCCTTCATATGTGATGGAAGTGGTCTTGCTCCCAATCAAGAGAAAACTGATCCCTTTACATCTTTGGTATGGATATATTATAATTCATTGATACTTATAAGGTCCACTAAAACCATGGAAGATGATTTCCCTTGATGGAAATCCTCATATGCCTTCTCCTACCATTGGAGTCATGTGATTCAGATCGTGGTCAGTGATGAAGCAGTGAATACCACTAACACTTTGTCTTGGGGGACGGACTATTGCTGGCACTAGCAGGGCCTGCTGGGAGCCCTTCTTGGAGGCTCCCAGAAAGTAGTCGTGACTAGGGTGAATCAGACTACACTAATCTCCTTATCATCAGGGAATGATCCCTAGGATTTATTTGGGGAGAGGGTCCCAAAATGAATCAATGTTTGAATAGGGAGTGGTTTCTCACTATGTGGCCCTTGAGGTTGGTGATGTCATTGAGTCACTGATGCCTCTAGGTCCTGGAGGGCCATATCCTCTATGGGAATGACCCCCTTCAGATTGTACTAGTGTATGATGGTGTCGATCACCCTCCATTATATGGTCTCGTAGGGTTATATGGGGTGTTGTTTCTTGGAATCCTATGTAATGGTATTGTTGTAGATGTGTGGGATTTCTGTATCTGTATTTCTTAGGCCCTTGAACCTGCAAGCGCTGTGTTGTTTATTTAATATTGTGTGAGTCCTATAAGTAATATGGATTCATCCATATATAAATGTTAAATTAAATATATTCGTAATTCCTCAACATCTTCCAAACATCTAAATATGGATAGTAATCCTCACTAACAATTTCATAGTTTGAGGATTCACAATAGTTAAGTGGCCCATTATTTAGTGAGTTCCGTGATTGGACCACCTTCTTAATAGTGGGATTTCATTCTAGATATCTTGATCACGTGACATGATAATATTACGATGTCTCAAATTATAATAGTCCCCAAACTGAGGGTAATATTATTCATGCTGGATTCACTATATCTTTTTCTGAGTCAATCACCGGGATTATCGCGTAATGCACATCTCTATTTCCCCAAATTCCAACATTCCAAAGGAAGTTTTATTTCATTATTTTCAATGGTTATGTTTAAACCACGATTTAAATTGGATTATGGTACGTTGGTTCCTTCTTCCATGGATTTCCCCTTTTAGAACATCACCTAATCTGAGTCTCCCTTATATATTTATGTAATGTTCATAGAAGTAGTTCCTAATTCCATCTCATTATTGATTCTAGTTAATAAAAGTGATTATGACTATAAATTATGATTATATATTTGGAAATCATTTTTGGTAAAAATACTAATCATGTTAAGATTCACTAGAATATATAGACACTAGGCGCATTGGTCACATATATTCATCTTATTTGAAGGGAATCTAGTGGAGGTATCTTAGGTAAAAAACCCAAGTAATACCCTATCATACATGAGGTAGTAATGAACAAGGTGTAACTATTCCAAGGATTTTAACCTCGGTTAACCCATACGTATGCATGGGGTGGGTCTTGGGGGTATTTTGACAAGTTTTACATGTTGTGGATCCAGATTGAAATAACCAACGGAGATAGATCTAGGAATGGGTTTAATATTTTTTAAATATGTGCATAATTGATGAAGATTCTCCCACAAAGTAACATCATGGAGGTGTGTCCCTAGGAGTAAAAATCTCACAAATGAAGCTTTGAAAAGGGATGTGATTTCCACATGGAGTGAACTAGGGAGGTTCCATCCTATTAGTGGGTGAATGAATAGTTTAACAACGGTGAACTAGAACACTCGTTGAGGTAGATCTAGGATGGATGGGTCAAAACAACCTTTAAAGCGGATCGAGGGTTCTTTCCCTATGAAAAAGATGTCATAACTAAATTTTTTTCCAATGAAGAACAAGAATTCCCCTTTTGGTCAATCTTGGATGTATGGATTAGAACACTGCTTGAGACAGATTGATAGGTGGACTGATTATAATTCCCCTTGAGGTGGATCGAGAGGTGTTTCCCTATGAGGGAATTCCTATGTTTACAACATGTTAGGACACCCCTTGGGATTAACCTAAGATGTTGACATGAACACCCCTTGGGGAGGATCAGGGAGGTCTATTCATAGGATTGATCACCTATGTTTACTTTTGGTTGGGATTCCCCTTTCCTTGAACCCAAGATGCTGAATTGAACACCACATGAGGTGTATCTGGGAGGTGTTTCCCTAGGGGGGAACACCTCAGTTTTTCATTGGTCGGGATTCCCCTTGGGAAAATCAAAAGATTTGGATCAAAATGAAAATTGAGGTAGACAAGGAATGTTTATCCCTTGGATAGATCCCATAGTTTTACCATTGGTCAGGGTTATCCTTAAGGAGAACCGATGATGTTTATCCAAACTCCCTTGAGAAATATCAGGTAGGTGTGTCCCTATGAGGGAGAATCTAGGTTTACCATTGCTCAGGGAAACCCTTGGAGAGAACCTAGGATGTTGACCAGAACACAAATTGAGGTGAATTAGAGAGATGCCTCCCTAAGAGGGAGCTCCACAATTTACCATTTCCAGGTACACCCTTTGGGAAGAACCAATGTTGTTGATCAGAACACCCATTGGGCCTAATCAGGTATGTTTGTCCCTATGAGGGAGTACCTAGGTATAAAATTGGTCGGGAAACCCCTTGGGTCGAACCCAAGAGGTTGATCAGAATGCCCATTAAGGTAGATCAAGGAGGTGTGTCTATAGGCAGAAGCGCCTTGATTGAAAATTAGTTAGGATTAAACCCAATAAAGGATTCATACACACTCTATTTATAATATATGGGTCAAAACCCACATTGTTTCATTCCATAGGGTATGGTTGTGTGATTGGACTGATCCATTCACGGAATGGATTCCCAGGAAATAGATACTGGGTCAAGGTTTGGAATGGGACTTTTGCCGAGGTGGACTGAGTAAACCAGAAGAAATTGGTCTATGAATGTGCGAATGATAATAATGGTGATATGAATTGCATAAAATTAGGCCTAATTTGGGCGTTCGATTTCAACTATAGGGAGGCATCCTACACATCCCAGTTAGTTTGGAATCAAATCCCATATAGTTTGGAATTGTCGGGGCTTCCACCAAATCAGAGGCCCATATGAGAGTTTTGGGATCTTGTGGATTTTTGGATCACCACTACTATTTAAGACAATGTGATTAATTCTTAGTGTGATAAACAAGAAGATGTTGTAGATTTTAGGATCACATGATCTAATTTTTTTAATGGTGGACGGATTCTGGAGCCCAAAGGGAAAAAGAATTGGGAAGAATTTGGCACCCGTATCCTCTTTTTTCTAGTAACCAGGATATTCACATATAGTGATCTTTTTGACTATGACTTGGGAAGATGAAGAGGATTAGGATTGCCACCTCATGCACCAAATACTAGGATCTTACTCTATGATGGATGCCTCGAGGATCTCATTCCATGTGAGTGGTTAACAAGATATAATATTTGAGTTCATCCCATTTCACTCATGCATGGATCATGGTGGGGTTATTTCACAATGTTTGACTATATTTTAACTTCATGTTATGAGAATTGTTCTTGTAGTTTAATATTGAATGACTATGATGTGGAACTAAGATGTTTTACATCATGAATCTCAGATGGGGGGGGGGGCTCACTCCTAATTCCTATTTATTTTGAGATGATATCTCATGTTCCATTAGGAGGGTCATTGATTTTAAACTTCCGGGGTACAATGAAAGGAGGTTTGGCTAGTCATGAGGTCCACATTAGGGTCCAAATGTATAGAAGCATCACAGGACATGGTACCTATTCTTAGAAGTAATATGTTGGTTTATAGTTGCAATAGAGGCATAAGGGACATCAAGAGGGTACAGATAAGATTTTTTTCCATGTTTGGAGGGTTGAGCACTAGACTTGCATGAGTTTGGGGCTCTAGAAAAAGGGTACGCCAAGGAGTGTCAAGGTGTACGTGTGAGAATGATTGAAATTTTCATGTAAGGTGAGGGTTTCAGGAAATAGAAGCCATTGTTTACACTAGAATTAAATTAAGAGATGTTGGAAGATGATCACTCAATTGTGGTCCATATCAATTTTTGGGCCCATATGAGGTATTTATTTCTAGATTATATATCTTTTGTTGTCCATGTTGTGTGTATTCATTGAATAATGGGTTTAAGAGTACTAAAGAAACACTTCATATTTTAGATAACCACTATGAAGGGAGGGGTGACCTTATATTTATAATAGAAATGTTTGGCATTGGGCGTGAAATATTTTGTGTGTATATGCCTTTTATCGTTGTTGTTTCCTTTACCGGTGGGTTATATCCATGTAATATTCCCACATTTATGTCAACATTGGAATGTAAAATGGGATCTTATGTGAAAAATTCATTTCTTGTGAAAAACCATTCATTCTGTCATAATATTATCTTAGAAATCCTTCTAGCCTTGGGGGATGAAATAGAAACTATTGTCACCTTTTAGTTTGAAAGACCATTTCATGGATGATGTTATTATTGCACATAGAAGTAGAAACTTGAATGAACCGCACTAATTGATCCAAAAAATTGTCTCTTGGGAAGGGTTACATAATCAATTCATCAAAAATAAGATGTTCGGGGATTCATTTGATATTTCAATACCAAAATATGCATTGAAAGATTGTGTTAGGTAGCACACAAATCTTTATCACATAGGTAGTAATTAAATGAATTCAATAATCCTTTCCAACTAATGAAATATTTTTATAGATCCAACAATTCACCATTTTCCATACCCTCTCATTTATAACCAATTTTTTTCTTTGATATTCAAAGAGAGGTAGTAAACCCAAAATAATTATTATATTTAAACACATTCATTATACCAATAAGATCAAAAAAAATAATCAAATATCCAAAAATTAATTTTTTTGAATCAAATCATAAACATAATAAACATAATTTTTTCCTAAATTATTTATGATAACTCTTAACAAATAGTTTTCCCTAGGGAAAAGAAGGAAACCAATGGAAAAAAGTGAGAAATAATATGAAAACTTTTATATAACTTAGTGCAACAGATCTTTCCCTTTAAAATCAACTAAAAATAATCCATGAAAAAATATAATCAATCATTATAAAAAGATACATAATAATACAAACATATTATTTTCTTTTAGGTATTAATGAATTGATGAAAAAAGTCAAGAGGGGGTGAATCTGGTGGTGTGAAATCATTTACCAAATTCCAAATTAAGCAAGAAAACATTTTACCACCTTTGGTATTCAAACATCTTCCACCCAATTAGATGTTAATGGTCCTATTTATTTTTTCCTAATCTCATAACCTACATGAAATACTAGAAATAATGTAATGTAAAATATACAGTATATTAAAAGTATTAGACTTAATGTAGGAAACCCTCTCCATACAATGATTATGTTTCACTAAGTCACATATTTTTGACATTAATTTAATCATTAATGAATGTTTTTTGGGATAGGGATCATCCAGTACTCTATCACCATATTATAAATGTGTGTAAATAATATTACACATGTTTATATTATCTCTCTGATGGATTCATTATACTAGATCCCATAAGTTCATAGAGAACACAAAAATATTTTGAAGTTTCATACAATTCTATTTATGGATTTCATTGCAAAAAAAATCTAATTTTATTATTTCTCCTAACTATGACATTGAATGAATTTTTATCTTCAATAAAACTAATTGAAACTCGATATTGGTTACATTTCATAGTACCCAAATCATTTTTAGAATCCACTCACAAGATTTTCTCACTGAATCTTCTATGTATTCGAGTACCTGAAGATAGATTGTTATGTTACTTGCACATTTTACTTCTAAAACTCTTCTTCTTATAAATTTATAACTAATTTTAATATTAATTGTTTCATATGTGTTTGTTTCTAAACCAAAATTGTCCATCTTTTTTTCTAATATCTATAATGAACGTGATCTGCTCAAAATAACTATGTCAACATCTTCTTTTTCATTGAAACATAGTGAGTTATTATTTTCAAAGTACCATCAACTTTTCCTTATATACTCTATGAGTTTCCAACAGAGTTCTTATTATTTTCTCTTTAACCACTTATATCTATCTAAGTAGATATTATTCTTTTCTTACAACATGAGAGGTCTTATTATTTCTATTTTAAAATGGTTCATACATCTATTTTTTATGTATAGAAGAATACTTCATTTTATCTTTTTTATGTCATTAGATCTTGGAAAATATTTTATATATTTTTTATAATAAATATGAACCCAATATTAATTGTGATCCACCTATCACTTTTCTCAATGTTTTTATATTGGTAATATATATGATAACATCATTGTCATTTTCCCTAACGAAATATATTTAGTGAAATTACAAAAGCACCCTTGATTTATTTTATTTTCATGTCACCTTGATTAGATAAATATTCCACCTGTTTTTCTAAAAGTACAAGATGTATCGTCTAAAAAATAATACATAAATATCTAAATATAAAAAATCATTATTATTGTATAAAAATATAATTTCAATAAGTTTATACAAACAACATTCATCATATATTGAGTAAATAAAAAAAATAAATTTCACCTTTATTCACTAAATAAAACTCATTTTGAGCTTCCCATTTTTAGTAAAAGTAACAAATGAATTTTTTTTATTAAATTCCACTTAAGAAAATCTTGAGAATCATATGAATTAAATATAAATTTTGTTCAACAATATTTATTTTAAGATATTCTCATTTGAAAATCACAATAGAAAGAAATAATGACCCTATCAATTGATTCTCATTTTATATTCCTCAAATAAACATTAAACTATGGATTGTCCAACCATCGTGATATTTTGATCTTGAGACAACAATACAATAATCGTATATTAATGATTTTTTTCTTCAGAATACTAATTAGAGAATATTAGTTTTACACTATGTTAGATATCTTATGATTTATGAATATGTTATGTGAAAAAAGCATATCATATGCGAATTCCTTCACCATATAAAATTTTGGTACTTTCAAAAATGGAATATTATACGAACTAGAAACCTACCTTATTTTTTTAGTATCATAAAATACAAGATCACATGTATTACATGCTAGATACACTTCTCTATTAATTTATGATGTATAGATATCTTAAATGATAATTTATGATGTTTATATATCTTACATGATAATTTATGATGTTTATATATCTTTCATCTAGGTATTCAATGAAAATAACTCTTATATCTTCATTACCCAAGTATATGGAAATTATATTCCTATTATTTGGGTGAAATATTCCATTATCAACCATATTCATTATGCTATAAATGTTGAAACTTATTTATAAAAAACTAAACCAACCCAAATTTTATACCACTTCATATTTTACATCATTAAGGTCTAAAAACATCTAAGAGTATATTGTTTAAAAATTTCTATATGAAAATGATGCAACATAATCCATAATAACTTAAATCCACTCTCTCTAAATCCCATATATTACAAATTTATATTTAAAAAATTATATTCCACAAAATCATATGATTTCATAATATCCAACTTCATAGATTTCACCACATTCTGGGAAATTGAAAATGTTTTCATAGGCTCAAAAATACCATGCTAAAATTGTGATCATCTATTATAAGACTGTGTGGGATATAATTCCTTCTATTATTATGGATGGTATATAGAGGGATTTTCGTTAATATATTTTCATGTATCTTTGAATAGTTTTTTAATTTCATTACAATGAAAACCGGAATGAATCTTTGAAAACTCTAAAAGTGAATACAATTTTGGAATAAAAATTACTAGAGTATTATTAAATTTAGAAACATTAGATTGAATAATACACCATTGTGTCTAAATCTGGAAAACATTGGATTAGAAACATCTCAATACCCATGTTAGAAAATTATAGGTAGACAATTTACTCTATGTACATTAGTGGGAATCATTACTATAAAAAATGTTTAATAAAAATTTTTAAAATTGGTCAATCACAAATATCATTAAATTCTTCCTATACCAAATTTGGTACATAATCTATCTATCCTATATCAATTTGAAAATAAAGAAAAGAATATATTTTAAATAAAAATCAATAGTATGTTTACCAATGTCCCAGTTTTTTGTCCCCTAGTAATTTAATTAAATAAGTAATTTTGAAATTAAATTTTTTTATCCAGTGTTTAACCTTTTTGATGGAAAAAGGATGTATTATTATCAATTTCCTGAATCTTATTCAAACATAAAAATGATTCATATGTACTTATTACTTATAAAAATATCAACTCGTTCATCATCAAATTTTTGAAATTATATATTTCCATCTATCTGCATTATTTGTAAAAAAAATATTACTGTCACTCCTCCACTTCATTAAAAAATATAAACTAACATACCACCTATAAATATTCAAATTCCTGAGACCAGCTACTATTCTTCTACATTTTTCACCCATAGTGTCTTCATTCCCAAAATCTCAATCTCCTTATACAAAATCATCACATTCACCATCCATAACCCATTTTATTTCACTACATAACTGGAATTTTTTCATTACACTATAACTATCCACAACAATATTCATTTCCACTCTCCCCAAAATGTCTGAAAAATCCCTTATTTCACCATTACATTCCCATGTACTCTCTCCACTATTTATTCCATTTCTACCCTCTCTCCACACACCATTTAACTCTATCATCTCCCTGTTCAATGTATCTTCTCTCTCCACAACATATCCCTCTCTCTAACTATTAAATGATTCATCATCTAATATTTTTTTTTTAAAAATTAATAGTCTATTAACATTATTTTAAACTTATAATGTTATACTTATTCATTTTAAAATTTTATAATATAGTAATTAATTTGTTACTCATTTTTGTGTACCATTTTTTTAAATATGTTTTATATTTCCAAAAAAAATTCTTATATTGGATTTTATAAGACAAATTACAAATAATTAAATTTAAATGTTGATGAAACATTTAGATACTAATATATTAGTATTAATAATTTGAAAGTAACAAAATTTAGTTGAAGTGTCCTTTTTTAGCCGTAATATTTCTGTTTCAAATAAATTATATTTTTATCTCACTCTTTTTATTATATAAATTAATTATAGAAAACCCAAAAAATAATAATTTTACTTTTAATAAAACCTTTTTAAATGATTTTTTTTCAAGTACAATATGAAACAAATTTTTGATATAGTAATACATTTTTCATAAAACAAAATTCAATGTACATAAGAGATAAAATAAATCTCACGTATAATAATATACTTTTTAGAAATATTAATTTTTTCTCACACATGATATGAGATACATTTTGTGTGCAACAATAATTTTTTTTATAAGATGAAATATATATTTTGTGAGAGATGATATTTTCTTCATAATGTTTTTTAAAATAATATTTATCAAATCTATTAAATTAGATAAATTTCATATATAATGATAAAAGTTTTGATAATAAATTTTTATTGCATGAAATATATGAGAACATTCTATAGAAAATGACTTATCATTTATGAAATGAATTTCAATAATGGTTCAATATGAAATAAGTTTTATATAAAATAAGACATCCTTTATAAAATAATTTTATATTTTGTATATGTTGATAAAATTTTAATTTATATTTATATATATATTAAAATGTGAAAGTTATATCATTCCTTATGTGAAAGAAATTTTAGGTAAAATGAAACAATTTTTATAAAATTATTACATGTGTAAAATAAGAAATATCTCACCAACAATGATACAATTTTAACAAAATTAATTTATATTATTTATGTAATTAGATAATTTTCAAATATCATGTTGTATCTTTTAAAAATTAAAATTTATCACATTTATGATGTGAAGTAAATATCTTATGTCTTCATACAAATTTATAACGATGAATTTATCTCATGTATATTTTGATATAAATTTCATATACTATTTTATACGTTTCAGAAATTAAATATATCACATATATTAGATAAGATAAAATTGTTTTTAAAATGATTTATCATTTATAAAACTAAATATGTCTCATGTATTAGATGATATAAATATAATTTAGTTATACAAATCCTTTCTAAAATGAAATTTATCTCTACTATAAGATGAGAAATATTTTATATACTATTTTATATATGCTTAATATAAAAAATTTCTAATTTATAATATGGGATGAATTTTATATAAAAGATTATGTATTTTATAAATTAAAATTATTTCATGTTTGAGATGAGTCAAATTTGACCTATAATGTATTATTATTTAAACGTGAAATTTATCTCTTATATAATATGTGATAAATTTCATGTATCATGAAGCATGTTTTAAACAGTAACACTTATCTAAAGATGGAGAAAATTAATTATGATGGTAGAATTTCTATAAAATAAAATTTATCAAATTTATGTGATGAAATAAATTGTATATATAATTCTATTACATTTAAAAAAGGAAATTGATCTCATATAAAAGATGATATAAATTTCATATATCATGATATTTGTTTTTTCATAATAAAATTCATCTAATATGTGTAATGACATAAAATTTATGATAGGTGATAAATTTTATATAAAATGAAATTTATCCCATTTATTATATAGAATAAATTTTAATTATAGTGGTATAAGATTTTTTTTAATAAAAATTCATATGAAACAAAAAAGTAAATTATTATAAATTTTTACATGTTTAACAAAATAAAACATTATTATGTATAAAAATTATTTCATGAAAAAAATTATCAAACATAACAAGAATGAACAAAAAAATTTAATTACATTTTATGTTATATGTTATAGAAAATGTATAAAAAATTACTTAATTTAATATATTAGTTTAATTTCACAAACATTTATATAATTATTTAAAAAAATAAAATTTAATCTCACATATAATATGATATTAATTTCATTTATAATAATATTTACTTCGAAATGGTATGAGAGCCTAGATTATAAAAAAATTTACTAGAAATTATATGTATAATAATAATTCTTTTCGAAATAAAATTTATCTTATGTTTGAGTTGAGATAAATTTTTGGAATAATGATAATTCATTTAAAAAATAAAAATTATTTCATGTTTAAAATAAAATAAAATTCTTCTATAATGATACATTTAAGAAAAATAAATAACTCATGTATAGAATGTGATAAATTAAAATGTAATATATTTTATAAAATAAAATTATTTTCAAATTTAATATTTAATAAATATCATATATAATGAGGAGTCATTTCAAAATTGAAATTTATCTCATCGTGAATATGTGAGAAATTTCATCTATTAATAGATGTATCATTATAAATGAAATTAATAAATAAAATTTCTCAAATATGTATCATTTTATGTAAAAGTGTCTTTATATTATTTATTCATTTCATTTAAAAAATCAAGTTAAAATTTAATTTTTACAAAAAATTAATGAAATAAATATATTTTTCAAAGACGTAAAATTTTATAAGAATTTTTTCTCACTCAACGGGGTGGAAAAATTATTATGGGGAATAATATGAGGTATTTTTTAATTATTTGTAGAAATATATTATATATCATATGAAATTTTATAAATTTTATCCCACTATAATAAATATTTTGAATTCATCCTTCATTAACTTTTTTTATTGAAATAATAAATTTATAAGTATTGTTAAAAACGACTGTTTTGATTTTTTTAATAAATTAATCACAATTTAAATTCAATTATAATAGATAATAAGTTTATTTTATAAAAATGAATATTTAAATATGTATAATTAATTTTTTAATACACTTATACACATATATATAGATGCAAACAAACATATATACATAAATACATATATAAACACACACACATCCATATGTATGTTGTGAGAAAGGGGTTAATGATATGATAAGGATAAATTCTTCAAAATGATGATAAAAAAGATAATGGGGTGATTGAGGGAATTATGTGTATTTATTTAGTGCCAAATCATGTTTTCAATTTTATAGGACTCGTTTAATTAACAAAACACGTCATCTGAAAATTTTTTATTAAATTTTTTGTAACATTATAATCGTGAAACTGAAATAATGTAATAGATAAAATATAAATTTTAAATCAAATTATTTTTTATAAATAATTATACAATATTATATAATATGATATAAATTATAATATTATTTTTTATTACTAATTTTTTAGTTTATATTTTTTAAAAACAAGTTTTTATGAAGAGAAAAAATATTTCTATTTAATCAAGAACTAAACATCAAACTTTCATACCACCTACATGTTTTCAAAAATACTTTTTTACAATACATCGAAATAAAATAAAATTATCACTCATATTCTACCTAATCAAATTCATCTCTCCACTCATATAACTTCACATCCAACATCTAAATTCATTTTTATTATCTCATGATTTCTCGTATACTGTTATTATTTAGTTTTATATGAATAAAAAATTAAGATATTGATTTTTCTTCCTTCTCCTACTAGATTTTCTCTAGTAAAAATATCTTTATAATGAAATAAATTTAATAAATATCATTTTATCCCTATTATGGGCATATTGAATTGGTGATTAAAATCTATTATCCTTTATTTACTTCTCTAAAATCCTTTTTATAATTCAACAATTTCAAAATATATTTTCAATTACTTTAGTAGATATATTCCATATTTTTATAGTATAATCCTCATGTAGGTTGGAATGTATAAATAGTTTTATTGATATGAATAATCTAAGGGTATGATCTATTAATAAAAAATAAATTGGGGTTATATTCTATTCAAGTATTATATGTAACATTGTGAATACAATTTTTTTATGATAATGAATATACCTTTGTATTTAAATGTCAAATTTATGATCATATCCTTAAAGAGTTTATATAGACCAAAATTCTATTAGATATATGATATATATAATTTCAATTTCCAAAATATTATACATTCATCATTATCTTTATTATAACCCATTTTTTTATAATTATATATTACATATAAATAGATCAATATTCATTAGATAACATAAACATACAATGGCAGAAAAATATAGGTTTAGTGTCTTTAGAAATATGGTATCATAAAATACTGGTTCAAAAAACATCTACATCATCTCTCACTTATTCATTCATAACTACAACCATTTTTGACATCCCCAACATAATAACAATCTTCATATCATGGGGAAAGAAACATAAGAGTAGGATTATCTCATATAATTAATTAGGGTAAAAAAGTGAGATATCAATCTTAACATAAGAATAATGGAATAAGAACCTGATCATAAAATTTTAAATTTATAACCTATATATCACAGAGAATAATATTGAGTTAGGTAATAAATCATATATATTCGTAATACATGAATAAAAAAATAACACGATCAATGAGAGAATAAAATAGGTATACAAAAAGAAATGTGGAATACACAAAAACATTGAATGTTGTTCCCTTAGTATTCAAGGATCATTTCCAAAACATATAAGGGTACTCTGTGGGTAGCTACACCTCTTGAGTATGAAACACCACCATCCCTAGTGGTAGCCCATTCTTCATAGTGGAGTTGGTAAACTCTAAAAAGAATTATAGTTGTCAAGGTTCACTCATAAGACCATCGTAGAATACAAGGCCCCTTATTATACTGTAGTTATATCATACTGAACTAATTTCACTTTCTGTTCTAGTCCATTATTAATGAAATAAGTTCACTTTTTTTAGTATTGTATATTTCATTAGAAATAAATCATTTCCCTATGAATTTTATGGATATATAGGTACCAAAATCCATTGGTTATAACATAACTACCATCAATTGGTATAACACAAGCATCATCACCTAATTAATATCATATATATGTCTTAGAAAAGAACAAAACTCATTTATCATATCAGAACTCATGCATATTAATGAGTTTCATAAACAATTCGTCCTAACATATCTCATAGAAAAGAAATATATTTCATTAAAATCATGACATTATAAGTATAAAACAACCATAAAAAGAATAAGGATAGTATCCATGAATAATATCCCTAGTAAATCATAAGTATCAAATAATAATGTCATCTTATATTGAAAATATTTTTGATGTATCGGTTGAAAAAAATCAACAAAAATGGAATTTAGAATTTCAAATAATTTATTTTTAAAGATCCAAAAAATTATAAAATGATTTTTTTAAAATAGCCTGGTAATATTTTAATGTAATCATTAATCATTAAGGAATCCATATATCTTGAAATTCCATCCATTCCAGACAAGTTAAAAAAATATTCCTTCTGTGTTTTTTTAAAAAACATTGAAAAAACATCATTTAGTAAATGATGAAAAACCCACTCAATCCATTTTTATGAAGTAAAACATGAGTAAAAAAAATTAAAAGTAAATATATAATAGGAAAAATATTTTTAGGGTAATTTTTAGAAAACACAAATGAGGAACAAAGATATAATATTATGGGAAACTTTAAATAGATAAATTTTAAGATAAAGTACATTATAAATATTATATCATTGAAGTGATAATTAATAAAGTGAATTACTTTTTTTTATCATATGTAAATACACTTAAATATATTGAAAAGAAAATATAATAAAATAAAAATTCATCTAACACATAATCTTAATACTAAATAATAAATGACGTAGATGTTTAACACAATGAATGGAATTTGAGTTAAGAAATCCTTTTCCACATTATAATTAGCTGATTTATATGCCTCATAAAAGTAATAATTATAAAAATAAACATTTAATAACATTAATATAATGATATTCATGATATTATATATCAATTCATAGTATATACACCACATAGAAGAAATAATTGGTGAATAATTCATATATCTTATAGAATTAAAAGTTAGACGAGAAACCATAATATCATGATTCGATTTATATTTTCAAAATATAAAATTATGAATAAATTTCTACGTAATGTTATAACTTATTTATAGAACCATATTCATATTTATTCTACCATATATTTTACTTTTATAAAATTATGACACCCTTTAATTATTAATATTTCATTATTTTCTTTTTTTTTCATGTGCATTATTTCAGGGTTTCATGGTCGGTTCACTTTTGTATAATTATAAATTTTATTATAAAATAAATAAAACCAAATAAGTGAAATAAATGTTATTAATCGACTAATATATGTTTAAATGTTACTATATATCTTTTTTTCTATTATAAATATTATACACTTGATAAAATGATAATGATAAATGTTTAGTTTATTTTGGCGGTTTTTATGACCTTCAAAAAATAGTTTCATTTTATTTAACATTATATCTATATATTAGTTACAAAATATAAAATAAGATATATTATAATTTTTTTACTATTATTTAAAAATAATTATACTTTTATGACTAGTTTTGATGGTGGTAATGAAAGATGAACAAAATAATCATTCATGAAAATAGTTAACCATTATAATTTGGAAAACGGTTTTGTTTCATTTAATAAAGTGTGACAAGAAAATGGATGTATATAAGATATTTGATTATAAATATAAAATTATTTTATATAAATTATAATTGAGGTATTATTATATGTTGTTTGAAGAAATTCCTGGGAAGGTAGAAGAAAAAAAGAAATTAAGAGAGGTTGTTTGAGAATGTTACCTCTTGAATATCACCTCCTTGAAGGACCTCATAAAAAACATGGATTTGGTAATTGGGTGAGAAAATATACACCTGAACATTAGGAGTGTGGGTAGGATAGAATTTTGAAGATATTTTAAGATCTCATTAGATTGTGGTGTGAAATGGGGTTGTGTGGAGTGGTATTTATACTTCAGGAGTGGTGATTTTAAGTGATTAAATATTAATTATTTAATATTTAAATAAAAACACATTTTGGTGGAATTAATTATATTGAATTTTGTTGAAAATTAATTTTTTAAAGGATGTTTAATGATGATAAACACATCAACCAACCATTTAATTTTTTTTGTGAGGTTTTTCAATATTTTACATTTTAACTTTTACTTATAACATTATTTTAACAATATTTAAGTTAATATTTTTACACGTTAAATTTTTTATGGAAAAAATGGAAATAAAATTTTAAAATAATTTGGAACTCATGGTTACAATTATATAATGAATATATAAAAATTAAAAACATAGGAGTTGAAAAATTACATTTAGAATTAAACCATCAAAACAAAAAAGTAGTTTTGGAAAAAAAATTAATTACAAATATGTACTTTTAAAAAAACAATGTATAATTTATTTTTAAATATAAGTAATTAGATTATATATAAATAAAAATGACTTTATTTAGTTTTTATCGAATTAAAACTATAAAATGAATTTTAAATTTAATTAAAATTATATTTTTATAAAAAATGTCATTTTTTCACTATTCACTGAAAAGATAAATTGTTCAAGAAATTATTAAAATATTATCCTATGATAATTTTAACATGATCAACCCAAAAATGATTTTCATTTTATCAAAAAAAATTTTAAAATGAATAAGAAATTAATTTTTTTTTCATGGAATACAATAGAAATCATTTTTTCAAAAAAATGTAATTATTTAGAAAAAATGACATTACTAAAAAATCGTTTTTATTTCATAAGAATAAAAATATTTCATCTATAATTAAATTGATATATATTTAAAAATATATTTATTATTATTAACCCCCTCAAATTTAACAGCTAGTTTATAATGTTCTGATTAAAATAATAATATTTTGGATTTCATTTAAGCTTGGCGTTCTGTAGAATGAAAACTATCGAATAAATTAATTTTATCAAAAATATACATACTATAAAATATTGGGGTTTTACAATATACCACTTTAAAATGAATTTATCCCTCACAATTCAACACATAGATAAAAATAGACGAGGATACCATTGCCTCATAACTTTATTATGTTCCCACGTATCTTCCTCATGCGAGAGGTTTCACCACAAACCATTGTATTTTTTCAAAGAACATTCTGTATTATATCTATGATCTCTACATATTTTTCTCATAAGAAATATTTTTTTCCAGCGGTATGGCCTCTGAATTTAGTATAAGTGAAGAATCATATATGTTCTTTTTTAGAAGAGATACATAGATTGCATATTGGTCTTGGGAGAGGTTGATTGGATGAACTAATCGATAGGACACCATACTGATACAATCAACAATGTCAATAATTTTCATCCCCAAAATTTAAAAATGTACATTTAAAATATAATTTGGATATTTGAAACATCCTTTTTAGGGAATCCACATCCTAAAATGGGTTAATAAAACTTCTTCTGAAAAAATTCTATAGTAAAAGGTGTATGTCACAATGAAATATGGATTTAAATTAAGAGACAATTAGTGGAAATTGAAAATATTTAAATACAAGAGAATTATAAATATCAAGTTATTATTGATAATTACTGATAATCTAGTCATGATAAGGATAATGAACAAAAACACATTGACCAAATAGGTCTGAGAAATATCATTGATATCATCAAAAATAAGGATAATAGGATAACATTTTATTTAAAAATCCATTGAGAAAGTATACATACTTGATTTGATTTCATAATTATAATATAACTCATTGATTTTGAATTGATAAATGTTGGGTTCATTTCTTACTCCAAGAAATCAAGTTGAAACTTTATTTTATAAATAACAAGTGGATCATATGATCCATAATGGGATGAAATGCAACTCTTTCAGTTTTTAGTTATCATAACAAAAATTTTAGAATAAGATATCCAATATAGATAAATCCTCATATTTTTATTTAATAAAATAATCCTCAAAACATTTTTTAATGTTCTATGTATACAATTTTAAAAATTTTTACCCTTAAAAATCATCCAAAATATTAAAATCCAAAAAATTTGAAAAATGGTCCCAAAATTTATATAATAAACATTAATTAATCCCTAAAATAATATGAATTATATCATAATTGTTATACACCAAACATGTGAGGATATTTATCATATATTCTATTGAAACATGTTAATATCCTTAATTATAATATACCATAGTGATGATATCCATTCATTTTAAAACTATCCCTTTAATCATAACATAAATCCAAAGATCGTATAAAATCAATCCCTAAATGACCTTGTCATTATATTTCAAATATGTTCCCATGTTATCAATAATACCCTTTTTTCACAATAAATCTTCAATTTTTGGCATTATCATCCCAACATTATTCATAGATTAAGGGTTATATTTCCCTTAATCTTTTGTTCTAAAAAATATCACCTTACCACCTCTATAACTTTTCATGGTTATCCATTCCATTTAACATATACTTTCAAAAACATAAGTAAAAATTGTAGTGGAAAATCTTTTTGTGTCTCATTATTCCATAATACAATAAAATTACTTCTAAAAGATTATTCTATAATTATAATATATAAATACTCAATCAGTACACTTCATTCTTAGACCATTAAACAAGATTTGTCATTTTATTTCTTTACACTTCTTCTATATCATATGTCATTTATAGAATCTTTATCACAAGTAATATAACCATTACTCATACTTCATTTCCTATTATCTTGATAATATTTCCCCTTAAGGAATTGTTTTTTATAATTCCCATACATTCCACATTTTAAACATTTACCAATTAATGAAGCCTTAAGAATTATGTTATTCTTTATAATTTTATTAACTAAACCTTCCACTTTTCCATTGAAATTACTTTCTTTGTTTACATCTTTTTACAAACCCAAATAATTTTCCAGTTCTATTGAAACATTATCCTTGATTCCTCTTCCCACATACGTTTCATGATGAAAATTGAACTTTCCTTCATCTGTGGTCACTATGAAACACAATATTTCGCTTATTAGATGGGTTTTAAAACTCCCAAATGTTATGATTATTGATCATATTATAATATTTATGATTAAGAATTATGACACTATTTTACCTTCTGAATCACATTTCATTTTGTTTCTCATGAGAAAGATAATTATTTTGTCAATCACATTCAGCATTAACATGATTCATCATGGGTCTATCCATTATATAAAACCCAAAAATCCTATTCTAAGAAGAAATAATCATAGTGGGAAATAACTTAATAAGAATAAATTGGTTATAAAATTTTAATCTATGACACCCTAGGTTTAATCCTATGTTATTCATGATCATTTCCGAACTTATATTATTGTAAAATATACTTAGAATTATCCTAATGATTTTTACATATGGTTTTGTCATTCTATTTTTCAAAGGTTAACTAAACATTTCTCCGATATAAACTATAATGAACCATTAATTTCATACATATATATTATATCTAAATAGAATATTATTCTTTGAATAACATAACAAAATCATGCTAAAAAATATGGTATTACATTCTTTGTATATTTGGAAACATTAAAAACTAGTTCATAAAAAAGCTATATCATATCTAACATATTCATTCACATATTGATCCATTTTTTACATGTCTTGCATAATACATTTTTTCATATCCTAGGAAAAAATCAATAAAAAAGGATGAGAAAAGATGTTTTTTAGGGTAAATAAGAGAGATATGAATTATAACATCAGTATTATGTAATAAGAACATGATTATAACATTTGAAAATTATAACCTAAATAACGAAGATCATAATCCTGAGTAACACAATAAATCATAGAAGTTCATAACACATAAATCATAAAATAAAATGAGATATGAGAGAATAAAATTGATACAATACATGAAATTCAGAATATATAAAATATATAAAATCATTCCCTTAGTTTTCATGTATCATTACAAAAACATATAAGGTCACTATATGTGGGACTACACCTCCTAAGAGGGACACATCACCATCCCTATTATCATCTATTTCTTTATAGTGGAAGGGGTTAACTCTAAAAAATCATATTAGTCAAGGTTCACTACGAATATCATTACATGGAATAATGTCCATTACTGAACCAAGATCACTCCTTATTCTAGTCCAATCTTATTAAACTGTGTTCACTTCCCAAACCAGTCCTTTCTTACTGAATTGATTTAAATTCTTGTTTCAGTACTATTTATCTCATGAGATATAAATCATTACCCAATCCAATAGAGAGAGATATAGGTTACACCCATCATTGGTTATAATGGAATTATCATCCTCAGTTTTAACATAACCCCCATCACATAATGAATACCATGAATATCTATTCAACAAAAATATAATTCATTCATGATATTGAACCCCATGTAAATAAATTATTTTCATAAACATTTCATTATTACATATCTCATTAAAATGAAAGAGATTTCATAAACATCATGCTATCAGAAAAAACCTACAATATGAATAATAAGGTTTGTATCCTTGAATAAAATCCTTAGTAAATAATTAGTGACATAAAATAAGGATATCATGAATGGAAAATAATTATGAAATATCACTAGAAATAATTATCAAGAAATTAAATTTCTGTTTTCAAATAATTTTTTATTAAAGATCCAAAAAATTAAAAACAATAAATTTTCATTGAAAATAATATTGTAATATTTTAAATTATTCACCAAATCATTAATGTTTCAGGATTATAAAAAACTCTACTCATTTTTTATAACTAAAAAATACATTGCTTTCATATTTTTGTTAGAAAATTCAAAAAAAACCTCATTTTGAAAATGAGGAAAAGAATAATTTCAAATAATTTTGTGACAATACATACATGAGTAATATATAATTTAAAAAAAATAACATAATATAAAAAAATCAGAAATAATTTTGGAAAATATATAAATTGATGAGAAAGCAAGTTATAAGAGAAATTTAAAAAGTTATATTTAAAATAAATTTCCATATAAATGTTATATCATTGTTTTGAGAATTAATTAACTCAATAAATGATGTGTATAAATTTTAAATATACTTAAAATATGAGAAAATTACACATAATATAATAAAAACTCATATACATTTAATTTTAACATGAAATAAACATTCAAGTATTTTTTAACCCAATGAATAGAAATTGAGTTATAAAATCCATTACCACTTTGTAATATGTCGAATCGTATGCCACATTAAAGAAATAGTTATAAAACGAATATTTTAATGGAATTTAGATAATAATATTCATGATATTTTATATAAAAGTTACGTATATAAAAAACACATAATATATAATTGGTGAATTAGGAATATATGAAACATATGTAAAAGTACGACTAGAAACCCTTAACTCGTACTTCCATTTAGTTTTTCATAGATTAACATCCTATATAAAGGCTTAAATAATGTTTCTAATTCAGTAAATAACCAAATAGATATTTATAATACCTTATACTATACTTTTATAACCTCATACAACCTGTTGATTAATAATATTTCATTATTTTCATAGTTTCGGGTGTGTTTGATTCATGGTTTCATTGTCATTTCACTTATGTATAATTATGAACTTTCTTGTAAAGTGGGATTAAAATCTAGATTTTAAATTAAATTTTATTCATTCAAATACATATGTTTAATTTTTCTCATATATCATTTTTATATCCAATATAAGGATGATTCATTTTATAAAATGTTAATCATAAATTTTAGTTAATTATGACGGTTTTTGACCATCACAAAGTAGTTTCATTTTATTTCATATTATTTTCAAATATAATTTCCATAAAATTTAATATGTTATAATATACCTATAAAAATATTATTTAGTCCTTGATGGTGGTAATGTTATATGAACGAAATCATAATTCATTTAGATGATTAACTACAATAATTTGGACAATGGTTTTGTTTTATTGAATAAGAATAGATATAAAAATGGATGGCTATATGATATTGAAATATAAGTATAAAATTATTTTATTTAAATTATAGAATAGTTATTATTATTTTATGGATTATGTTGGTGATGAGAAGGTAAAAAAAGTAAATGAAATTAAGAGGGTTTGTCTGTGATAATTACCTCCAGAATATAACCTCTTTAAAGGACCCCTTAAGGAACATGAAATCAGTATTTGGTTGAGACACGAAGCACATGGTGACGAGGAGGGTTTGGGGGAGAGTAATTGATATATATTTTAATATCTTCAAGGAGTTTTAGGATAAATGGGGTGGTGAGTAGTGGATTTTTTACATGATGAGAGATGGTTTAAAGTGATTTTATTATTATTATTTTATATTTAAAGCCAAGTAAATTTGGGTCGAATTAATTAGAAGTAATTTGGATAGTAATTGATGTTTTTTTGTCATTTTAAGAACAATAAACACCTCAAGGAACAATTTAATATTGTATATTTCAATTATTTTAAGATATTACCTTTTGACTATAAACTGCTACATAATTTTACCAATACTCTGGAAAATATATTTTTACCATAGTAACATTCTTATTCCTAAAAAACAAAATTAAAATATAACCTAACATATAAATATTATCCCAAACATGGAAAACATTATTAAAAATTCACAACACATGAGCCTCAAAATTAAATTTATAATTAAACCATCAAAACGAAACAAAAAATAGTTGTTCGGAAAAATGTGTTTTTAAGCACAAAAATATACTTATACAAAAATAAATCATAAATATTATTTAACATAAATTAATTGGATTACATATAACTAAAGAGTACTTAATTTACTATTTATCATTTTTAAAATCATAAAATTACTTTTAAATATATATAAAATCAGAGTTTTATAAAAATTGTTATTTTTTTAATATTTACTAAAAAATAATTTTTTAGAAAATTATTAATGATTTATCTTAATATAATTTACCCCTGTATAATAAAAAAAATTATTTCAATTTTATAAAATAAAATTTCAAAAATTTTCAAATATTATTTTTAGTTTTTTTATTTTAGAAATAAATAAAAATCTCTTTAGGATGAAAACATATATTTGATGAACAAATTGACTTTACTAAAATAAATTTGTTTATTTTTGGATCATACATAAATTTTTAATGATCAAGAAAATCATATATATTTCATAATATCATTATTTATATTCATACCCTCTAATTTAGCAGTTAATTTATAATGGTCATATTAAAAAAATATTTTTGAGTTTTTTTAAGATTTATGTTCTGTATAATGTGAACTATTGAAGAAAATATATTTATTCAAAAATAATCATAACATAAAATATTAGGGTTTAAAATTCTCTATATACCATGTATGAGATATATTTACAAAAAATATTATTATAGTTTTTTTCTTTTAATATTATTTGTTATAAATTATTTATTTTTTATTTTTTTCAACAGTTATCTTATCATTGTCATGTTGTTCCACCAAAAATATAATTTAGTCATTCATTTATAGTTATAGATATTAGATTTTTAAATTGGTCAATTTTTTCACAAGAACCTCAAATTTATTATTTATACACTCAATTTTAAATATGGTTTTCTGGTCTATGAAAATGACTGGTAAATCACATATAGTATCTTCAATTATTACCATGAGTTGATTTATAAATTCATGTAAATTTTACCACCCATAACTATGAAATAAATAGAAAATACTGAACTATTTTACATTTTGATTATATTTTAGTTTTATTATTATATATAATTTATATATATGTTACTATATAAAGTGTATATTTCAGAGAAATGTCTATTTTTACCACAAAACATATTCATTATAATGACACACTTGCTTTGTTCATGAAAACTCCCATAACCGGTACTCTAGATTTATTACTATTCCTACATAACCTTAAGCTATGTTAAAAACATTATAAAATATGGAATGAGAATAACAAAGGTCAATAAGGTCTATAAAATAAAATAAATCTATTAGTTAGTTTGTAAACCTGAAAAACTCATAAGGAAAATTTTTTTACATAATAAAAATTTCATCTCAAATGTATATTAACTTTTACATGAAATAAACTTTATTGGTCCACAAATTTCATTGAAAATTTCCTATAAAATCAAAACGCAAAAATCATACACATAAGAGTTTCTGGGAAATATGGTATATGATGAATATATTTCATTGAAAATTTAACTATTAAATCTTTTTTAAATTTTATAATCTTTAATTCCCAAAATATTATAATTTTATTACATTTTGAAAACAATATATTCAATTTAAAAATAATTTCAAGCATATAATATATGTACCTTTGGAATTTATCCTTACATTCACCCTTAAAATAACCCTTACAAAGGAATCACATATCTAAAAAAATCCCCTCGTCTCCTATGAGTAACTTATTACTGGAATACTCATTCACATTACCAAATGAATTTGAGAGGTATACCATGTCTCTCATCATCATAGATATATTGGGTACACCTTTCATTCATATAAAATTTCCATGAACAATAGCATGAATATATATATATATTTATCATTAATAATATAATACATTTTAATATTAATTCAATACCAAATTCAATAACACCTCAAGTTATCTCTTATAAATGATACAAAATTTTCATTTGTTGAGAATTTTCTTTTTAAAATAAATTATTATATATTGATTAAAATATTTTACATGAAAAGAACCATGGTAGAAAATAAATGAAAATGTAAATATAATAACATTCATTCTGATTGGAAATAATATTCATACAATAATCATTAAAACAATGAGTCTTTCCACACATATCTAAAGAAAGTCAGAACATCTTGTACAAAATGTGATGAAAGGGCTCCTCTTTAATTATTTTTTATGAAATTAAAAATTTGTCATAAATAAAAATCAAAAACCTTTGGATCATAAATTAGAAAATTATTTAATTTTTATTAAATAATATTTACATGGAAGAAAAAAATTGGAAGGAAAACATTAAAATATTATTTTAAAAGAATGCCCCTTACATCAACTTCGATTACCCACCCATATTCTTTTTGTTTTTTAACAAATTTATATTAATTTTTTAAATTATTTAAACAAATTATATTATTTTTCTACCATAATATATTTTATTTCATTTACTACAAATTCTTATATAATTACTAAATCTATTGAGATTATGTCAGATAGTTTGAGGTCATTCAGTTCATAATCCCAAAAAAACATTAGTAGTTTGACAATAATAAAAAGTCCATGGTTTAATCATACTCATAATATTAATCATGAAATAATTATCATTTTTATATATTAAATAAAAGGTTAGATTGATCCATGAAAGGAAGATATGAAAAATGATTCACATAACTTCATGGAGGTGGTATTCTACATGTACTCGTGAACGATGCTATCAATTTCCAATGGATAGACTTGTAAGAGGGTGAGTAATATTTTATATCTCTAAAATCAGTATTATGTCATGAATATATTATATATTACAAAATCAATCAAAATATACATCCTAGTGTTGTGATGGTAAAAAAATGAAAAACATCACTTCGTGGAGGTGGAAGTCCACACATATTCATTTGTGATATTTTCTTTTCTTGTAGGATGGAAAAGAAGATGAAAATGGGTTATCAAATTAAAATAATAAAATTATATTATATTGAAGAAAATTTAATTATTATTTCATTGTAGTTATATACTATTTTAAGGTTATGGAATAATAAATAAGCATAAAAACACTTGGATAAGAGTTATACCTTTTCTTTGTAAAATCTCAATTAGGTAATACCGTAATTATTCTTGGTTGGTGTTTTAGTTATAAATACCCACTAAGAGATGATGAAAAAAAATTAAAGAATTTTTTATTAATATTGGTTAATATAAATTACTTAATAGATGTGGTAAAGATATAATATGAGTTGTTTTTATTGGTTAAGTGGGTAGAAATCTCCTAAATACTTAAAATATTAATAATTTTTTTAGAAAAATGAGCTCTGAGGCACTTTAAATTGAAACGAGACGATACAACAGTCTGAAATAGGTTATTTTACATTTTTCCAATTGTAAAATATAACAATGACCAATTATAATAATTTTAGAATGAATTAATACCTCCTCATTCCCACCGTTATTTGAAAGGGCATCTTCAATTACATTGGAATCCTAAAAGACGTGTGTGATGATGTAGTTCATTAATGATATATTATCAAGGGAATTGATCTATTTCTTTGCTTTTTTCCAAGAAATATGGGTCCTTATAGTTATAAAATCCCTCACAATGTTTTTGGAGTCACATTCATACCATATATTATTTCATATCCTTTTTTCCCATTAAAACATAATTTAGTATTCTAGTCATCTCCGCTTCCATGGTTATAGAAATGTCACAAGATTCATGATAAAACTCAATAACATCCCCATTATTGTACCTGAAGAACACATCATACCCAATTAGCCTAGTATTTCCCATTAAAATCCCATCATAGTTTCACTTAATCCAACCATAAAATAAGGGAAACCAAAAGACATCATGAATATGATGGGATAGTGGATAGTTACCTAAGACCTTCAAACACCTTAACACCTTCATGGAATTCACATAATTCTTGTAGTGATCCATTTGAAATGTGTTGGAATTGGATGATTCCAACATGATAGCAGCAAAAGAGGACTATGTTTTGAATCGTGACATTTCTTGAATTTCCTTATTTATTTCTCTCCATATGACATAAAATAGCTCCATACATGCCACCCTAAAAAATATGTGTTAGTGGTTTGGACGTCAGAATATTTAGAAGAGAAGGTAGGAAGTCAATAATTTAATCTTCTTGTGATGTATCATCCAAAATATTATTTAATACAACATTCCATGGAGATGATTCAATTTGATATTAAAGGAAAATGTTATCAACATCCTCATGATTTTGATGACAAAGTATACATCAAGGTCAAATTAAAATACCTACACTTAAGAGGGTAGTATTGACAGGAAGTCTTATGAAATGGATTCCCCATATCAAGTTAAAACTGGATGGATATATCTCTATTTTTATAAGATCACCAATCTATTTATGAGAACCATTTATCAACTTCTTGTATAAGACCTTGGAATCCAGAAGGCTATTGGTGGTATTTTCTGATATGATCATGTTATCTTGATTGATAAATATGAAAAATGAAACAACCAGTTTGATGTTATATGGAAGAGAATTAATTATTTTCTATTTTATCATTGATGGATATTTTTTAGTCAAAATCTTGTTCATCGGAACTGAACAGATCTATAAGAGGGACATCAACCCTATTGGCAATCCAAAACATGAGTGAGGAAGTGTCACTGATGGGCTCGTAAGAGTGTGCATGAATTTTATGAAAAAAAACATTAAGGCCATTCCATATTGAAGAATCAATATAACATGTGTTCCCAACTGTTAGTTTGGGAATGAATTTGGGTATCAGAAATCCTAAAAATCATACTTTTTTTTAAAAGATTTTTAATGAACTGATATTTAAGGGACTAAATGAAAATAAACCATATTTCAAAAATGATACCTCCAAAATTATAGTGAATGCAATATTTAGTCCAAAAGAACATGAAAATATTTCATTAAAGCATTCTTCCACACCCAAAAAAATTTCTTATCAAATTGTTAATAGATTTAATAACTGGGGTAGTCTAGTTGTATACCATGAATTAGTAGACTAATTTTGAGATAATCACATGATTGGAAAGTTAAGATCTTCTTACCATTGAAAAAGTGTTTTATTTTCTTCAAGTAATGAGTTCTTTTTAACTAGATCATTCTGTTGTTAAATTAGGATTCTAGGGGTCTTTCGAAAAACATGGGAACATCGTGGTAGATAAAAGAAAAGGAACCCTCCCTTATTATCCGGTAATTGATCATAAAAACTTTTCTATATGATAGAATATTCATTATAATGTAAATGAATGAAATGATACAACTTACTAATTAGCCAAAAAACATTCATAATCCATAAGGGAAGGCTTGAGGATTTTGATATACATCCTATATCCCTATGTAAATAAAATAATATCATCATCAAGAAATAGTTTAGAGGGTACATAGATACCTAAGGCTACCCTGATGGTTTTAAGTCACCATTGTACCCCATATGAAGGAAATGTCTGCTAATACAATCCTCTGATATAGAAAAAATGATAGATGAAAGGGGATATCTATATATCAACCCTATTATGTACCGTAAGTATCCATTAGGATATCAATTAATTAAAATTAATATTTGTGTAGACTTGATAAAGGATTTGACCCAAAATGGGAATCTTGTGCTGAATCCAAAGTTTGAAAAGACCTTACTAATAAAACCTTTGTCCATAGTATCAAAAGATATTTTGATTTCATGTTTGAGAGAAATGTTTCATCCCATTGTGTTTTTCTTAAGAACATTAACACATGTCGAGGTACTTATCAAACAATCCTAGATACCCTTTTCTTTAACAAATCCCAATTTATTCTAAGAAATTATTTTGATTGAAATTCTATCTAGCCTATTGGAATGAATTTTGGAAATGATTCTATAAATTATGTTGATGAGAGAAACAGGAAGTAATTTACTAATTTAACTGGAATAAAATACTTTTTGGATGATTTAAATGAATTTGTAATTAAAAAATTGAGTGAAGGATCCACCCATGAAGATATATTTAACATGATTGAAAACATCAATTTGTTTAAAATCCCATAAGTGTTGGAAGAAATTTATGGTATATCCATCCAAACGATATGAGATTCCCTTATTGAGATTAAAAATAACTCCCTAATTTCAGTATATAAAGGAGTTATTGTGCGGAGTACAATATATTCATCATTGATCAGATTATGATTGATATCTTTCTTTAGTTCCTCATTATTTGGTTGTTTATAAAAAGGGTTATCACAAAAAGAGACAATGTGTTTGGAAAATGCGTATATATCATTCAGAAATTGGTAACAATCCTTTAAGAGGGAAATATGATTATTAAGCTTTCTTTCCCTTTGAATATAATTGAAGAACATAGAGTATATTCCCCAATAATTGAGCCACCTGACTATTAAAATACCCTTTATAATATTTTATTTTAGTTTAATAAGATTATAAAGCATGGTGGTAATTTTTTATTCTTGTCAAATTCCTCCACGGATGTTGGTCTTAGTGATGACTTCTTAAGGATAATGAAGAGAGAATTCAATATCATCAATTTCATTATTATTTTGGATAAAAATTTTCCTACACCAATCTTTTATCATAGCCTCAATAATTCATTGATTTCAGATGCATGAATGTGGGTTTCATTACATTCATCCAAGATCTAAGTGTCTTGATGAATTTTGGAAGAATTCTATAATGTTAGTATAAATATTATTGAATCTAAAATTATTGGGATATATTCTATCATTTCGATGAAAACTCAACAAAATGGGATGATGATCAGTGTTGTGATTTTCTAGGGTGTCACTGGAAATGGATATCCAAATTCAATAAAATGCATTATTAACAAAATCTCTATTATTTTTTCTAGCTTCCATGTCATTAATATGTATTCTGCACCAAGTGACGTTTTCTCCAATGAGATTAATCTTAATAAAAATAGCACCCTCAAAGTAGGTATAGAACTCTTTGATGGATGATGAGCTAAAAAGTCCCATTTTATTATCTATTTTTAGAATGGAGTTAAAATCACCAATAATTGCCCAAGGATTAGTGATAAAAATGGACATGAACTTAAATTTAACCCATAGAGATCTATTATAAATATAATTGTTTATATCATAAATGAATGTGATATAAAATTTCCTATTAGTATTGGAGAAGCAGTAGGTGATGAGATTTTCATCTTCTTAGACAATTGAGGGAGATTCGATAGTGTTGAGAACCATGAACTAGATCATGTCAGGAGTGAAGGAGGCTTGAGTTTTTATGAGAAGTTTATACCCACTATTTTCTATAGGAGTTTCCTTATGGGAGAGTGTTTTATTTGGATATGCCACCCCAATTAAATTAGGTGTATATTTTCCTCCAAGTAGCCTTAAAGAACATTTAGTGCCAAGTTTTTCTATACATTGGAAATTCTAAAAAATTATATTAATGTAAAATAGATTGAACATTATAATATAAGGACCATAAGGTACTAAAAAAATTCAATTTTAAAATCATTTTAAAACATATCATTTAGTTGAACCCCATATATAACCCTTTTAATCCTTAACATTTTAACACATGATTCAAAATTTAAGGACCAATGGAGTAATTTTAAAAAATAAAAGTGAAATATAAATAAAAAATTCGTGATAGGACATAAAAATACACACAAAATGGACTTAAAATAGGATTTTTAGGATTTTATAATGGTTAAAAAATTAATCATTTAATACCATTTAATGTCATCTTTGGGAATATTCATAAAAATTGCAAATAACACATCAACTTTATAATGTATTTATCATTTTATTATTTAAAAAATTAATTAAATTTAACTTTTTATCCATAAAATTATTACAGTCACTAACTTAAATAAAAAAAATGAAATTTAATATTTTTAAAACTATTTATTTTTATTATTCACCCTCTTTCACAAACATTACATAAATGATTTTTAAGAATTATTTGTAGTTATTCAATCTTCAAAAAATTATAACTAAATTATTATCATAAATATATTTTATTTATATTTTATTTTATCACCTTTATCCATTCATATAGTATTTACTCTATTTCATTATCATCAAAATATAATAAGTGAGATAAAGTGACAGTTTTGAAAATATAATTTTACTAATACAAAAAAGGAAGTAATATTCATGAAAATAAGATTCAGATTCATCCATTAATTATTATAATATCTTTTTTTGTAGATGAAATTACCATAAAACAATTTTAATAGTAGTTTTTAATGATATTTTAATCCATTAAAAAATGATTTAACAATTTCACCATATTTATTCCTTTAATGCAGTGATACATTTATATCATGATTACAATTTATTAGGAAGAAGAAAAATTATTCAATTACTAAATAAAAAATGATGTTAAAAATATATGGAATAATTTTTATAATATTCAATTTCCATAAGTCGTAAAAATTACAAAAATTATAAGATCATAAAATGCCACTCAAAAATGTTTTTAGAAAAATACCTATATTAAATAAAAAATTATTCCATAGAAAAATATTTCAAAATATTTATTATTATAGAATTATTTTAATTACGAATAATGTAATTAAAATTACAGGACATTAAAAAAATCAAAAACAAATTTTAATGTTCATCATACATTGATTAAAAAGTAAGAAATGAGTTTTCTTTAAATGGTATTTTCCAATATTCATTAAAAATTTTACATTTTCATACAAATACAATATAATTATATTAAAAAAATATATTATTATTTAAACAATTTAATCCATTTCATAAAATAATATTTCTAAATGTTTCATAAATGAATCATAATATAATCACACATAATTAACTAAAAACTATTTTTTAGAAAAATGTATTTTTGCAGTACAAAATAAATCTTTATTCAGCCTTTATCTAGTGCACACTATTGGGTAAATGTTAATATATTGGTTAATATTTTTAAATAACACATGTTATAATAATCATATTTTCAATGTATTTAATTTATAATGATAAAATATAAAACACTTTAAAATATATATTTAAGAAAAAAAATTTAACAATATCAAATCAATTTTTAACAAGTTCACTATTATTATACCCAATTATAATATGAGGTCAAAAATCATATAGGTAAAATGGATAAATAATCCCAAAACCCATTGGTGTACAATGGATATATGATCCCAATGTCCATATAAGGAAAACATCTATATTACATTCATATATAATAGTGCATAAATCCCTAAAATAATCACTTCTCTCTCTTTAAGAAAATAATTATCCAAATAATTATATTTTTATCTGCATATTTTATTGGGGTTATGATCTCCATTTAGGAGTTGGTGGATAAATATTAAATTCCGATGGTATTTATTATATATTTTCTCATTTATTATGATTTTCTTTTTCTTACTGCTATGTTTTATAGAAGCCACATACTGTATGTATTTTTATATGTATTTGTAATATTTTATCTTAATAAAACATATCGTGATGTATTTTATTTCTTTGTTTCACCTAATAGAAGCTAACAAAAAAATTATTTTAAAAAATACACATTCTAAAATTGGGGGGGATGTCATATATTTTCATCCTTAATGAAATTGAGTCTACGTAATTTTATCGCATGTCAGATAAAAAGGGTTTAAAAACATTTTATTGTCAATTAAAACTATTGGAAAATAAATATATTTTAATAACAAGAAATAAATTTCAATCTATATCAACAATTTTTCTTTTTCAAAATAACATTAATATCTAGGTCAAGATGAGGAAACTTATTATTTCATAAATATATCCTAAACAATGAATTTCCCATAATACGACTCATTCTATAGAATGCATCTCGTAAAAAATACCTTCATTGTGGTGTGAAAAATTCCATATAATAATCAATAGATTTTTCTTCATATAGATTCATTTGATGAGATATTTTACCATAAAGATATAATATAATATAGAATATAGTTAATTAATTTCATTCCATACAATAATCATAATTTTGTATTTAGATTTTGTTTCAAGTAGTTTCAACATTTTTAATCTAATATTATAAAAAACAAATATACAGAGTGAATCATTTTAAGGTTAAATATATAAAATTAATATTAAAGAGATCATAAGACACTAAAAAGGTTGAAATGTTATATATTTTTTATTATAAATTAACCAATAAAAAAATATTCTTATAATAAAAAATGATAATATATTATATGAGAAAATACTATGTTTTTCTTCAATCCTCTATAATAACTACTAAAGTCAAACATTATAGATTACAAAAATAAAAATCCATTAATCTCTTCAAAAAACAATATTCCAAAACTAATCCTAAAGAATAGATTTATTTAATCACATTTTCTTCTAAGATAAAAAATTACTTTAATATCCAGATAACATCAATAAATACTAATTTCACAAACAATAATGGATTATACCATAATCAAACAATCACAAAAATATCCTCCAAAATATGATAACATTTTTTATAAATTACTTTAATAACTATAATTCATTAATTAAACCATATATGCATCCAATGTAAAACTATACATTTATTTCCCTGTTAAATACTAATCATTTACAATAATATTTCCATTTATCTAGATAATATAATGTACCCAATATAGTGATCTTTTTTAAATAAAATAACTTCAATCACTAGGTCTACAAATCAATTTTGACTTCTAGGGTTATTTATACAATATATAATATGTTCACAACATTTGATAACACTTTTATCCAAATTAACCATAATTCTCTAAATATCTAATATCATGATAAACATAAAGGTTATCGATATCTTTCATATTTTTTCTTCTCATGTATGCATTTTATTCATTTCAAATGAGTTTATTTTAGTTTGGTGATTGGATATTTTTTTATTATTCGTGGATGATTGTTATGGATTCAAAATGTTTAATTAGGTATCATGATGGTAAAATGATCCTTTAATTATGTCGATTGTTTAACTAGTCTTAAATTATAGCAATGTGTTGCAATTGAACTAGGAGAGTGCACATTTTTAATATCATTTTAAAAAATAATGCCCAAAAAATATTTATTTTCATGAAAAGATATATTTAATAATTCCATTAAATATTCTATTATTGCATGAGAAATTTATATATAGACCATTAAATTATTTATTATTTGAGAGATGGGTAAACACGTGTTGAAGAATTATTAAATTTCCATGAAATTATTTGAATACCATAGAAGAAATAAATTAAATTCATCAAGAGATGGTGTTTATTAGATATAATTTTAGAGAAATTAATTTATAAAGAATATGAGAATTTAATTTGAAAATTGATTGTTCTTATATTTTATAATTAGAATTATTTAATGTATTTATTCATTGGATTTGAATAGAAAATTAGGCCAACAAAATCATACTATAGAGTTCCAACTAAAAAAATGTGAGAAAGCTCACCTTTATGTGATCCAGTACATGAAAAGGTAACCATGAAGGTATGAACCTATGGGTATGTAGGTAAAATCATGAACACAATACATACAGGAGGAGATCTGGAACCACCATGAAGGGATGAACGATAGTTGAGGGATTCCAGTAAGGAATGATGTGAGTGAAATTGGGCGAGAACACTGTTACTCACCAATAAATAACAAAGGGAACACAAATTCTTATATAAATAAGGGAAGATATTGATAAGTCTAGTGATGGATGATCAGACATGCTTCACTATTTACCCACATCAAAAGTATGTCAATTTTTTATATAATGTTCAATCAGAATAAATAGTATTCGTTTAAGACCTCCATGTCATTATCTCTTACCATCTAATTACGTACGAAGGTTTAAACATGCACTATATATCATGTCATTCCATAGTTGATCAAATCCATACAATCATTAGATTTAATATCTTTGATTAATTCACTAGTATGATAAAAATAATGTGATATATATGTTATTCCCCTTCAATTTATGTATATGAAATTATAGAAAAATGAATATAGTGTCTAGGTCAATCTATGTCTGAGAAAATAGTACATGAGATATTCAGGAATACGGGGAATTTAAATGGGAATCATGAGTTGCACATTCATTTTAAATTTGTTTCATGCATTCCTTTTGAGTCTCTAAGATTGGTAAACAATGCATGGATGAGTAATATCCCAAAAACAATGAGTATATTCATTTTTTGTATAAATAAAAATGATAGTCCAAATATTTAATCCCTTATAAATAAGTCTTTATGAATATAAAATATCTTATTAATAATGAAGGTGTGATAAACATATAGAATATAAGAAATAATTCTAAACCCTTGGAACAATTGAAATAAAGGATACCAAATTATTTTTTGTGTATTGAAATTAGGTTGAGTGTATATTAAGATTTATGGAGTAAAAACACATTATCATGTATTTAAAAAGAGGAATATAATTTGGTTTATTATACCACACTTAAAAGTAACAATATGCATGATTCATATGGGAATATTTAAAATAATTAAATAAATTACTTTAAGAATAATTAAAAATACCCAATTCATTACAAGTATTTAAATTGGGAAAAATAAATATATTATTAATAAAAAAAATTAATCACGTCATTGATGATATATTATATTCAAATTATTTTTTTTTATTGTTAAATGTGAGCATAAAGGTGATGAAGATAGGGTAGGTAAAATATTCAGATATCTATAATATAGTGTGAAATATAATTTAGTGAAGCTTGATGTATCATTTTTTCAAAGGTAGTAGTATTCAAATATTGAATATTATAAACGAAGGTGATGAAAAGTTCATGAGTATTTGAAGAAAAAAATTCTGATCAGTCATGATCTAAAAGATTTTTTGGGCTAATAAGATTTTATTATCCAACTTTGACGTCCTTGAAGATCGGTACATAGGTAAATGGAATCCAAATATCATGTGGAGGAAGACCATCTGAATATTAAGACCTTTTTATATCTAAATCATCATTGAAGATAGATCTAATAGATATGGTGTAGAATATGATACCAGAGGCTTGTCATTTTGGTTTCTATGTAATCGTGAAAGAGGATTAGTTGGGGTGATTAACTATTTGAAAAGAGATTGTAACTGGTCCATTTAACCATATGTATTCACAAGTGGGAATAGGGGAAAATCCATTTTAGGATATATAACTGTCATGTAAAGGAGTAAGATTTTATTCTAAAACTGGTAAATTCAGTTTGATGCTTTGTATTTTACTAATACCCTTACTCATGAGGTGAGACAGTGCGACAAAACTGATTGAACTAATAACTTACAAAAGCCTAATAATTTGGGCTAAAAGGGACTATCTCGTTAAAATAAATAGAACTCGCTAATTAAACCTGTCTCCCTCCCAGCGATTCATCCAGCTTATGCACTCCAATTAGTATCAGTGTCTATGTTCTCTCTAAAAATCCATGAAGGGTTCCAAGACATGTAAAATATTACATCAGTTAATACCAAATGTATTCCCGAATCCTATGGGAATAATTATTATAGATACTGGAATATAATTCCACTCCATCTCATAGTACATATTCTAGAATCAATCGCTAATTTAATAGTATGGTTTCCACCCATTTCATATAGAGTTCAATGAATTTAGATTATTAGATAAATATGAAGGTATGCCCTAAGTTTGAAAATGTAATCATATTATCTTTATTAGAAAATGTCTATACCATGGTCATGGGTCTTCAAACTATGAATAAAATCTAGTAAAAATTAACAATCAAATATAAAGTTAATATCAATGTAAAATCATCCCTGAAACAATTTATTAGGATCCAATTTGAATTACACAACATAAACGTAGTGAATGGGAAGAGGAAAACACCAATTTCCAAGAAGAATGAAAATTTTGAGATGGCCTTTTAAGTAATCTAAAAATTTAAAATTAAATAAGAATAAGTTTTTGAATCCAGTGATTATGAAAATTAGGTAGGTGTAGATGACTTTAATTATGTTTTTATATTCTTTAAAAAATGATTTGAAATGTAACAAGGAATGGGTGAATAAAAAATCACCAATGTAATAAACTTATAATAGATTTTGATAGTTTTCCTATGATTTACCATTGAAGATAGTAGAAGAAACTAAATTTGACTAGGATGGCGAGAGTTCGGATAAACATAAATTATACAAGAATAAGAAGAATCACTTCAGCAGAAATAAAATAAATTCAATGATAAAGAACAAAACATGATTAATAATAAATTAGTTCTTTAGATGATGAAGTTAGTTTCTTTTCTCTTGTAAATAATAGATATGATTCATTGAGTAGTAGTGACGATAGAGAATAAAAGATAAAAAATTAGTGAGAACCAAAATTAAAATTTGAATCATTCCTTAAATTGATTTCAGAACTAACAAAAAAAATAATATGGTGTTAAAAGGGAAAAAAACAAGAGGCTACTGGGTAGGAAGACAATGTCAAGAAGAAAGTGAAATACATAGATGAGTTAAAGAAAAACAAGTTTAGAGAAACATAACATGACATGATTATCATTGATTTTAATGATTAATTGTCTACAAATGAAGAAGAGTTGTTTGTGGCACAAGGAACATGTGTTAGAATTTAATGTGATTTGAATAAGGAATGATAATACATCAAAAAATAAATTTATGTCAATGGAGAATATTCTCAAGATGGGGTGATTAAGTTCTCTGAAAAATATTTAAAATCTAATTCCTAAAATAGATTTTCTATATATAATATTCCAGGTATGAAAGATAAACTATTAAAATATTGGATCAAGAAAGAAATTAAGAGATATTATTCCACCGAAATGGAATAATGAAGGTAAATATGTTTATTTCCTCCAAAAAACCCTAAAATTGATTAAACGAATCAAGAAATAATTAAGGATATATCTGGAATATATATAAAAGATCAAAATTTAAATTATAATTTAAGTGTTGTGGAAGGTATGTCCACAAAGACTATTATTTTTTCAATAATGTGGATTTTATAATAAGTAGTCAATATCCAATGGGGATTTTCAGTGAATATCTAAGGAAAAAAAGAGGGTAAAATTGGTGACCAAACTGATACAGGAACCATCTACAAAAAACAATTTCCGGATTCTGGAAGTTGTTTATAGAAGATATATTTTATAAGGCCACAAGGAAAATGTTTTAATGACAAGGTTATAAGGATAGGTTTCTTATCCTGTGAAAGAGAAGATGTTTCAAAATAAAAAAACTATAAGTCATGTAATGATTCTGATATGTTATTTACATAATGAAACTTAAATATTTTTATTGGAAATTATTTTATGATATTTGAATGAAATTATATCCTCTGATAAGAAGAATATTTCACATTGAGTTTCAATTTTGATGGAAAAAATATGTTCATTCTTATTCCTTATGTTTTATATGTCTGAAACTAAATTTTATGGAATTGATAGATTGGTCTTAATTAATCAAAATATGACATTTTGATGATATATTCATTCATGGAGTCTCTTAATTAATACGAATTTAAAAATGAGGAGTCCAACCCTTAAAAGGGATGGACTCATGAGAATTAATTTTTCATTTTGTTACTTAGATTAAATTTTGAAATTTTATATTGATTTGATAAAATTGAAGTAATAGGTCTATTATCCATCATTATTAGTTGTATGAGTCATATTTAATAAGGGGGGTTTTTTGTTTTATCAAAACATGATACAAAGAAGTATTTGTAATCTTAAAAATGAAATATTTGATTTTCCATTTGATCCATGTGTTGGATTTTTCATTTCATTGATAATTTTTTCAACCCACTAAATGAGAATCGAAAATTTTTAATCATGATTGTAGATTCATGGTAGTTTATATGAAATATAGAAATATTTGGTTTTATCTCTCTTATTTCCTAAATCATGTTATCCTATATAGACATAATGTTTATTAACTAATTAATATTTTTTAAGAAGACCATATAATATCATACCTACACAAAAGTCTTCAAGAAACAATAATATATGGTCAGGGAACAAGATTTTGGAAATTTTATGAGATGATAAGATCCCCACAAATACTTTTCAATTTATTATTAATAAGGGGGAGTATTCTACCAACATATATTGAATTATAAGATGCGGGGGAATATTGAAAAAAAATATAAAGGGGGAGATTTCTTAACCCAATTATGTTTTAGATTTTTATAATGAGTAAATATGTGTTTGGTGAGTGAGGATTAGTTGATGATGCATTTATAATTGTTATAGATTCATGTAATTTCATTCATTGTCATTCTTAATGAAAATACATTAAATTTTAATATTGGGTAACTATATTTAATGACTAATAACATATTCCAATTTCACTTGGAGAGTGAACATTATTTACAAAATTTAATAGGGATAAGGCCATACAAATATTTATTTTCTTTAAGTGATATTTTGAAGATGTTTAGTTAAATTCAATGTATATAGTTTGTATTTTCATGAAAAGAATTTGTGGAAGACTTATTAATTTTCAATTTTATTATTTTATTTTCATGTAAAAATTAATTACATTTGTTAGGTATTTATATATAATGGAGATAGATTGAGAGGAAGTAATTGATGAAGAATTTTATAATCTTATGTCAGAATGGGTAAGTCTTATATTATATACATAGATTTATTATAATTATTTTGTTTTGTTTTTTTTGAAAAAATAGGCCAAAAAGGACTCAAAGAAGTGATTAAACAACAACATATGAGATAAATCGTGACCATGTAAGAGTTATCCCATGAATTGGTAGACATGGTGTAAAAATACAATAGGTATTTAAGAATATAAATTCAAAAAATGAAAAAAGTAGAAGACTTTGTGACACCATGAGGTCCATCACGATAGTAGAGGGGTGCTAACATGGGTTAGTGCCTATAGAAATGGGAGTAGACCACATTAATTTCCACTGACCGGAAAATGGGACACATTTTTTTATATATTGGAGGGAAGCCACTATGAAATAATATGTGGGATAAGAATTTGTACTACATAATTTACTAAACATAAAATTTTATTCATATAATCATGTATATTTAATCATCAAATATATAAAACTCATATAGAATCTATAACATTATATAACATTATATAATTATGATGTTTTCTATGTTCTTTCCCTTGTCACATCATGCTTGATCAAATCTATACCATTAAATGTGCTAAAATCTTGGATTAATTCACTATTATGATCAAAATATTATTATATACATAGAGTTTAACAAGAATGAATATACATCAACTATGAAAAAGAATAAAATTCCATCCATGTTGAGCTACATTTAAAAATATAAGAAATTTTGTATCCATAGTTTGATTTATTAAAATGGATATTCTTGGGAGGTGATAGAATTATAAATGAGATGTATGCATGCATTTTGTTCCACTAAGGTTTATTAAAGCTATATGGGTGAGTACAAACATGATCCCTCAATTATATTAATTTATAATGTGAATAAATAGGTTATCTTGAATCTTTCTTGAATTATTAATGTGTTTTTACGAATTTGAAAAACTATTTTAAGAATTATGGTTTGAGAAGCTATAATGACCTAACTCTTATTAAGTTACTAATTTAATTTTAAATAAGTATTTATATTCATGAATTCATGAAAATATTTTTAGGTTTATAGTATTAGATAATTAGGTTAAAACTGATACATAATAAGAAGAAAACATTATATTAGTATCCAATTTCTCCACAATACAAAAACTTTTAAAAAACAATTTTTTTCTTGAAAATTCATTATGATTTTCAACATAAATGGTTTGGTTATACTCATACATAAAACATATAAAATAGATTTGGAAACATGGTATGAGCATAAAAATCTCAGTTATGGACATAAAAAATAATAAATAAAATTGTATGTATATTTTAATACCATGAGATCATAAAATAGTGTTTACATTTAACAAAGTAAACATTAAACTCAAATAATCATTTAATTAAAAAAATTGATATTTACTAGAAATAGTTTTTAAAAAAATTCTTATTAAGAAAACATATAATAAAAATAATAATCCTAGTATTTTTTTACAAAAAATGAAACCCTAGATCAATATTTTCGTAAAAACATACATTTTTACCTAAAAGAGCATAATAATTCCATTTAAACAAATCACCAATAGCTCACCTTTTGAATTTGAGTTCAAATATCATTCACAAAAACTCATTAACATTTCATAGAAAATTCACTGAGGTTTATTGTGATATCATCAACATAGAATCATTTCAATAACCCTTATAATTATAATAACCGTTACAGTTGAATCCCAATGAAATTATCTAGAGAATATATCCATTACCATTTGAATAAGACAATCACATTGATATCACATAAATATAATCAATGTAAAATGACTATATTTTGAATAAGGTTTTTAATATTTCACCATTTCACCATAAATCCATTGAAAAACACTTTTAAACCCATATGTAAAAAACATTCAAATATAAAAAAACCATTTTCTTTTAAAAAACTAATTTTTAATACTATAATACCCAGAATTGAGTGATGGGGTCTTCTTTATTTTATGGAAACATGGTAAATCATAGTATATTAAAAATATAAAATAATTTTTTTTATAGTGTGGAATGTTTTCACCATTATATATGTTAAAATGCAACATTATTTTTTCATTTTGTAAACAATGTCGAAACATTCGCTAATAAAATAAAAAATAAGATTCATTTTGAAAACATCTGAAATAAAGTCAAAAGTGATAAAACAGTATCCATTATAATTCATTATGTCTATGAAAATAATTCTGAAAAATAATTTTAATAATATCTATATAGAATAAATATATTTTTTATAATTTACCATTAAATGAATTTAAAATGTGTTTTAAATGTAAAGTGTTCATTACCATGATTATGGATCATCGCATAAATTTTTTTAAACTCATAAATAATAAAATAATTTTAATTATTTACTTTCTTTATAAAAATTTTATTTTCTTTATTCTTTTTATTTTATTCATTACCATGTTATATTCATTTATATAATCAATATGCTCACATTAGATGTTTTGATGATATTTATCTCATATATCCTAAATGGCATTCGTAGTTTGACTAAGGTCCAAGAGGTCATTATTATAACATCCCAAGAATAATAATCAAGAAATAATTACAATTTTATATATTAATTTTTATTTTAAAACAATCCATTAATGATAGTAATGAAAAAGGAATTATGTTACCATCGTGGGGAAGGTAGATTTACAAACGCGTGAGTAAAATTTTCATTTTTCAAGGAGAATGGGGGAAAGAAGGTAAATATTATATTATAATTTCCAGAATTTTGAATACATAATCAATATCATATTATTACATTAAGAACACTTACATATATATATGTCATGTCATATGGTCATAAAAAACAAATCATATCACATTGTGGAGAATGTAATCCACATGTACTCATGGACGAAATTGTTATTTTTAAATGTTTAGAAGGGAATAAAATTTTATAATAAAATATAATTATATAATGATAACTATCTCATTAATATCATATATAAAAAATAGTTCAATCATTATTACTATCCTGAAGAGGTGGTCATAGAAAAAAATACATCTGTTTGTCAGTCATTACTCCACCATACACATGAATGATGGTTTCATTTCCTATTTTATAGAAAAGGTTATGGATATGAATTAATAATTGATCATAGTAACATATTATTATATAAAATATAATTATATTAGTAGTTATTCATGGTTTAAGAATAATTAATGTAGGTATAATATAGAATAAAAGAAAACACAAGGATAAGAACAATACCTCTACTTTAGACAACCTGTTTAGGTTTATACTTAAATAATTCGTAGAATATTTTTATGATAAAAACATGGACTCTAAGACATAGTCGGGATATACATAAACGATTTTATAAGTGTTGGATGTTTTTTGATGATCAAATAGTGTATGGATGTGTGAATTGAAGGTTTCCTTTTATAAGTGAGGGAATTAGTACTCTTGGAATTACGTGAAGCATTAAAATAATATAAATAACTTTTATGGAAATTTGGAACCGTAGAACACCACATAAAAATATAGGATGTAAAAGGTTCTAAATAAACAGAACCAATCAAATTAATACTTGTTTTAGATTCATTTTAAACCTTATCATTTATTTAAACCACTTTAAACTCATAATATCTTTAACCGTGTTAACATAACTTTTTACCATGATCAATTAATTATGTGTCAAAAAATGAATGAAGAATTATAAAAAAAATTAAAAATGATGATTCCATTTTAAAATAAAATTTATTTCAGGTTTAGGTTCTATTTTTATGATAAATTAATTTTAATATAACAACACAAAATGCATGAAACACAACTTTTAGGAAAATGGCCATTTGATATGTAAAAATAATCTTACATTGAAATAAAGTAATAGATTTATTTCTATAACTTCTTCAGTGAAATTAAAAAAAAAATTAATTTTTTTAAACATTTAGAGAAATTAAAAAACTGAATGGAATCTACCAACTATGACATTAAATGAAAAAACCCAAAAATAGTCTTAAATTTGAACAAAATAAAACTTATCTTCTCAGAAGTATAGATTAAGTTCTCAAATTAAAAATACCATTTTGAATTACATTTTTATACCAATAATTGAATATTTTTTCAAACAAAACTCTTCTAATAGGATAACAGAAAGTTATTGGGAAATTATAAGTATTATCTCTTTAGTTTAACCCCCATGTAATCCTTTTTTAACATTAATCGTACTAACAAATTTGTACTATTTATTCTATTAATTATGAAAAATCAATAAAATTAAACATATTAAATTATACTAATTATGAAAATTTTAAATATTGAATTTATTTTATTAATTTCAAATCATACATACGGTAGAAATTAATTTAAAATTAAACTCACAATATAATGAAATTCATCTTTCCAAAAAAATGTCTTTTAAGTATAATAATTGATTTTATACATAATTTTTATATAATGGTGATTATACCAAAAATAATTTAATTATGATTAATCAAAATGAGAAAATAAAATTTTAAAGCTAACATAATATTGAATGTGACATTCTAAACACATGACCAGAAAATATAGTTTCCAATAAAAATCAATATTTTTCAATATTCATTGAAAAATTAAAAATCTTAGAAAGATATCATGAATTCATACTAAAATAATTTTTACATAATAAATTCAAAAATTATATTTTTTATATCAATTAAAATTTCTAAAATTAGAATAATTTAATTATAATATTCTCTCGTAAAAAGTAATGAAAACCATTTTTGAATAAAAAAATATTTCTGAATAATAAAATGAATTTACTAAAAAGTTATGAACATATTTACTATGAATTAATTAATAAATTTTTATTTTTCAGGATATTTATATATATTTCTTAATATGGTTAATCTTATTCATACCCACAAATTAAATGGATAGGTTATTACCGAAACAATTAAATATTAATAGTATATCATAGTTCATTTATGCTCGGTGTTACATTTTGTAAACCCAATTGAACATAAATGTTTTTCAAAATTTTACAGTTTTGGATTATTCCCACATTATTAATTTGAATCCTAATAATTTTAACTATAGATCTATAATAAAAGTTTTTAAATTTGAAAATATCATTTTTGAGAAAACCCCATCATAAAAGGGGTTCATAAAAGATCCTTTTGAAAATTGGGAATGAGAATTATATGGTTCATCTATAATAACAAATAACTAGGGTTCAAAATAGGGTAACATTGGTGGGATTTCATAATATAATCATGGGGTGAAAATATAATGTTCATATGATTGGAAATAAAAAATGGCGTTATGAGAATGTTAATGACAGAAAACCATAAATCAGAAAGGGATTATGAACACCATCAATTCATCAGAAATGAAAGAAGTATGTAAATATTTTTTTCAAGATTAATTTTCATTGATTTAAGGATTTCATTTACTATATAGACTAAGAACATAATAAAATATACATACTTTATTTTCTTCAAATACATATATTCAATGTCATTCATTGATTAATTTATACCATAATATCTTCTTATATAAACGATGATTATTCAAGATTAATTTTTCCATCTGATAGCACTAAAATCATTTTATATGAGATCAAATAATCTAGAAAAAGATAACATTATATTCATATAATCATTATATATTAACTAGAAAAAATAATTTAGCATAAGTTTAGATAATATCCAAAATGTATATAGCATTATATGAGTAGATAACAACAAATCCCCAAATTAAATCATTCTACAAAAAGATAATACTATATAAGAAATAATCTCAATAACCACATCATAAAATAATGTTTTAACGTAAAATTTTATATCATAAATCTCAGTATAAATCCCAAAAACTATAATAATATTCATAAAAAAATATCATTTATGTATACCTTAATGGTTTTATATACCTCACAACAATAAAAATTTCTTAAAATATAATTAATTATCAAAAAATACCAAGAAATTAAAAATTATTTGATATTATAATATTCTTCACATACCAAAAAATGAATATTCCTTATTCAAATATTGTCTAAAAATTTGAAAATATTTTCACAACAAAAATTGACCCCAAACATTTTTTATCAGTTACCACAATAAGAATAATCATTATTTTCCATTTTTTTTACTAAAATAGAAATTTAATACTCTCAAGGGAATCATCTATTATTTTGTTTGGTGTTTCGTCCATGTTTCTCTTCAATTGTGGGTTCAAGCCTCACTACATTACTGGAAGCGATGGGTTGTCATCAGACCTATGAGTTGTCCTTTTTCTAAAACTATATTAATATGATTACATTGTAAATTTTAAAAATAATGTTACAATCCTAATAATAAGTCACCTTTATCATATAATATTTCCCCAATAATAATATATGAATAACATCCTCCAAAAATAACAATAATCATCAAATTAATATTTAACTCCTAATGTTTTCTATAGAGATTATTTCTTCCTCAAAAAAAAATAATCCAAAATAACTATTATTAACATGAAATCAATAAAATATTAACAAAAATAATTTTTTATCATTCAATAATATATCCTTAAATTAATATATCTAATAATTTTCAACTTTTCACTACATCTATTTTAAATGGTTTCAATTTTTTTTAACAAATATTTCATAATTTTGAAAATAAAAAATACGTTAGAATAATCATTTGGTGTCTCATGATTCTCATAAATTTTAAATTTTATTATAATATCATTGATAAAATACCACTATATAATAATTATTCAAACACAATACATTATAAAATCCATTATTTAACAAACTTGTTAATCCTTTAAAACTTTGTTTTCATATTATTCCTTAATACCTAAATACTATAAATCAATTATTTGAATTATTTCCACATTATTATTCAATATGACTCAAATATTATTTAACAAATTGAAAATAATTAAAATAATTCATACCTCAAATCCAGACATCATGATTTTCTTAATATACTATTTATCTTTCCTCATGATACCCAAATTCTAGTAAATAAATGGCCATGTTACTTGTGGTTATTATATTATCAGGATATATAGAATAATTGATATTTTGAAATCAAATAAGAAATATACCATGAATCATATAGTTTTTAGATAAAAAATGTGTTGGAAAACACAAATAGTTTCTTATAATACTCATGAAGATATCAAAATAAATTGAAAAGGAATTTATGATAATAGTTATTATCAAATCATATAGAAGGGATAAAAATGTTATGGAAGATCTCTTTTATGACATATTTATAATTGATTATTATTATGTTTAAAATAATATCATTAAATAATTAAATGAATTATTTAATTTAAAATATTCCATAAGGGTAAATATATTAAAAAAATAATACACTTATCCATTAACTCCTTTTAATCTTAGTTTATTTTTTATTTTGTCCAATACCCAAATTATAATAAGTATCCTTAGAATAATAACCATAATTATCTATAAAACACTCAAATTGGTGGTTATATATGAATTTTAACTTATTTTTATATAACATATTAACTTATAAAGATATCTAGGCCCTACTGTGATACAAAATATAATAGTATTGACATATAACAAGTGGGATATAATTAGTACACATCAGTTCAATCGATTAAAGAATAAAAATCATGGGTTGTAATCTTACTACCATTCCTAGTGGTGGGACATTCCTCATGAGGACCTTGTATATAGAGTCATGCTTTGTCTAATTTTCACACGGGAGTGTTCATTAGGATTAGATAAATTTATTTTCTATGATACCAACTATAAGAACCCATCATTATTAAAAATATAATTTCGTTTTTATATATGAATTCAGTTTTATATATTATAAAATATAATTTTTGTTTTATATTTTTATATAATTTTGAAATTACCCATATATAAAAAGTTGGAAAATTTATCTTAGTATCCATTTTTCCCATAATAAAACCACTTTTTGAAAAAAGAACACTTTATTAAATAAACAATATATATAATTTTCAAAATGAATTATAATTTATTCAAAATCATCCTTAAAACAAGGGAAATAATTTAAGAACATGGAATGAGGATAAAAATCTATATAAGGGACATTAAAAAAGAGGAAATAAACTTGTTCTGCCATTTTAAAACCTTGACATCATAAAATAGATCTTTCCTTTAATATAATAAACTTTGAGATCAAATAATCATTTAGTCAAATAAAAAGGTTTCTTTATTTTCCAGAGTATTTGATAAAAAAGTTTATAAGAAAATGTGATGTTAAAATAATAATCATCATGGTTTCTCAGAAAATATGAGAATCCATTAACTTTTTTTCTAAAAATTATACATTTTACCTTGAAATATCATATTCTAACCTTTAAAACATAATATTGATATCATAATATTTTAAATAAAAAAGTTCATGAAAAATTATTACAAATAATAGAAACATCATCTAGGTTCTATGGTATTTCATCTTTATCGAACCTTTAGATTAACCCTTAAAATAACCCTTATAATTGGAATAATAATTACAGTTGACTTTTAAAAAAATATTGAGTACATAATCATTTCCCAATGCATTGGAGAAATATACTAGGATCACCCAATAACAAAAAATTTACAAGGACTATATCATGAATAAAATATTCTTATATTTGACCTTTTCATCATAAATTCCTTGAAAAAATCATATGAACCCATATGTAAAACACTTTAAGATAATAAAATACCCTTTTCATTTTAATCTACTTTTTCCAAACAAAAATAAATAGAACATTGTGAAGTATGTTTTTTTATTTAAATAGATAAATGAATCTTATAAATGATTCCACATATCAAATAATATTTGTAGTGTTTTGGAAATTCATTGATATCATATATGATAAAATTGAATATTAATTTTACCAATATTAAAGTGATTCAGAACATTCTCTAATAATATCTGTAAGAACATTCCTTTTGAAAACCTTTTAATAAAAGTAAAAAAGTGACAAAAATATCTTTTATAACCATGGTATTTCCATTTAAATACTTATACAAAATAGTTTTAATAGTATGTACATGGAAGAAAAATTTTCCAAAAAATATATCATTAAAAACATTTAAAATGAGTTTTTAAGGTAATGTGTCCCTTACCTCGAGTCCAACTCATCAGATAGGTTCTTTATCTTCCAAAATAATAAATTATGTTAATTATTTAATTGAATTTTATTTTCAAGTTTGTTATTCCTTTTATATTACTTATTACTATGTTATTTATAATGACATAATCAATTTAGATCATGTTAGATGTTTTGATGATATTGTGTTCATTTTTTCAAAATGAATTCACCAGTTTCATTAAGAACAATGATGTCATTATTACATCATATACAGAATAATTATCATGAAATAATTATAATTTATATAAATTATTTAAACTTTGAAAACCAACTATGAGTTATGGTTCGGGAAAATGAATTTTGTTACAATTATGGAGGTGCTTGACCGTATGTAGGGAAGTGTAACATTTTCATTTTCCAAAGAGCATATGGGAAAGAAGCTAAGTATTATATAATAATTATAGAATTATTATTATATCCTAAATATCATATTTCTTCTCTATATACATTTATGTATACCATCTATATGATAAGATCATGAAAAATGAACAACATAGCTTTTTGAAGTTTGTAATACTCACATACGCATGAATGCCATTATGACATTTAAATGGATGGAAAGATAATAAATCAGATAATATATTATTTATATAGAGTTGTTTTTTTGGAATATAATATATGTACATTAAATCATTCATTATAACTTTCATTGATAGGTGGTGATAGAAAATGACATATATTGTTTCGTGAGGCGGTATTCCATTGTACACACGGACAATGGTTTCATTTCCCATTTGATAGAAGAAGAGATCGATACAGGTCCTTCAAATAACATAATAAAATATAATAATATGTATTATGGTATTATTCAATTTTTTTACATAATGAAATAAAAAAAATCTTGGTTAAGAACAATATTTATTCTTCATAAAACCTCACAAGGTTTATACCTAAATCCTTCCTATGTTGGTTTTATAATCAAACCAGGGACTCTAAGAAGTAGGGAGGTATGTATATAATTAGTTTTTACAGATATTTTATAATATATAATTCTAAAAATACATGAGGAATAGAGGAGAGGAGGTGACCATTATAAGTGAATGGAGGGGCACTCTTGAAAATACTAAATATATTAAATTAATATAAATTAATTTCAATGTGAAAATTGAATTAAGGAAAAAAAATTAAAGGATAATGTGTAATAGTGATTAAGTAATATCAAATAATCATAAATATATAAATTTTTCAAAAAATATAAAACATTAAAACATAGTTTAACCTCATTAAACTAATTTCATCCTTATCCAAGATTACATAACTTTTTAACAGATAACATAATTATATAACCAAAAATATTATAGGTATTTTAAAATAAATTGAAAATAATGAAAATTTTTGTTTATTACATATTACCAGGATGAAAATATGTTGGTATAAGAAATTACTTTTATCATTATAATAAAAAATACATGAAAACCTATTATTAAGAAAACACCATATTTATTTGAAAAAATATGTTTTCCATGAAATCAAGTAATGAATTTCATTAAATGATTTTTCTGTTAAATAATGAAAATGAAATTTTTTAATAATTTTATATAAATCCTAAAAATGAATGAATTCATTCAAACATTCCATTAACTACAAATACCCAAAAATAGTTTTTAATTTGAAAAAAAAAATTATCATATCAAAAGTAAAACACTTATTCATAAATTATATATAATGTTTCAAAATAAATTACGTAATTTCTTAAATAGATATTTGGTTGGGAAAAACATATCCAATAGGATTAATTATTGGTTGTAGTTAATTTAACCCCTTTCACTTTAGTTTATCTCCCATGAAAACCTCTTTTAACCTTAAATATAGTAAATTTTTTAATTGTTTTAGTATTAATTATTAAAATAAATTATGTGTACAATATTAATTATTATTAATTATTCTTATTTAAAATATAGAATCAATTTTATTAATTTATGTTCATTGAATTTGAAAATATTAGATTAAATAAAACTCTCCAAATGCAACAAAAAGTAGCTTTCCATTAAAATTTGTTTAAAGTATCAAAATGTTTTTATACTATATTAAATTATAAAGATGATTATAATAAAAATTATCAGATTATATTTATTTAAAATTTAATAAATTAATTTCAAAATTAGTCAAATATAGAATGTAACCACGTAAATACTTGAAAATAAAATACAATTTCACTAAAAATATGTATTTTTCAATATTCATTGAAAAACTAAAACATCTCTGAAAATTCATAGAACATAATACTATGTTAATTTTTACATGGTAATTTTTTGATAAAACAATTATCGATTAAAATTTCAAAACATGTCATAAATTTATTATAATATTCTCTAAAAAAATCAATAAAACCCATTTTTTGAAGGAAACATGATTTTTAAGAATAAAAAAATTGTATTAAGAAAGTGAGTACCTATTTCCAAATCATTAATAAATACATTTTTATTGATTATAAAAACTATATATATTTAATATTTGGTTTTATACTATTCATACCCACCCATTTAATAGCTACTTTATAATGTTAACATTTTAATAAAAATAATATATTGTTGTACATATATGTTGAGTGTATTAAATTGTATATACTATTGAACATAATGTTGTTTTAAAATTTCATGGAGACATTGTATGATATAAATCATAATTAATAAGTCCAAAGCATTCAACTATTTTAAATGATGGAATCCATATTCTTTTTAATCTATTTAAATGAAGTTGAGGCTACGTAATGATATGATTTATACCAATAGGATGTTGGGTATCTCAAAAAGGAATATAATATGTTTAATTATACCACATTAAAATGATATAGTATACCAAAACTGTAACGACCCATCCTCGGGGCCTGTGTCGTGACTACCCCAAGCCCACCTTCCAGAGGCCAGGGGCTGATGACAAGCACCAAAGGCGTAAATCCTGATATAAGGGAAGACATTTCCTTTAAGTAAGATACCAAACAGAACAGAGTATGCAAGAAAAATTAAACACTAAGTAAACCGAGTACAAAGGCGAGTGCGGAAAAGTAAATGGGCTAGAAATACAAATGTAACTGAATGTAAAGTACAACTGAAAAGAGAGTACACCGGCATAAAAGTAAAGCAGCAACACCGAACCGTCCTCTGGAAATCCAACATGAAGGGTGGGTACAAATAGTCTCCTCTGCTCCTTGGCCTTAGTCGCCCGCTCCGTGTACGCCTCGTCCAGGGATCCACCTCCGGGTACCGTCCAGCTCCACGAGCTCCAAACCCGATCAGCGTTGTCTATCGTCTGCATCCAACACAACGTAGTGCAGTCATAGCCCGTGCAGGGGTGAGTATACACAACTCAGTAGGGACCTTGAGACCCCCGAAGGTCTCCCAGAATCAATGAAGGATAATCCTCAAAGGGATGATACAATCACTAAGTAACATCCAAATCTACTTAGATATATTCCCATACATATACCTAAGTCATCAATTCTAGTTCGGCTCCAACATCTGAGCCCAAGTTCGATCCAGTCGACACAGGAAAGCACAACCAATCCACAGAGGATATCACAACCCAATCCACATAGGAAAACAAGTCAATCATTTCGAAGATATTGATTTAAAGTCAAGACTCAGCTCACACAGGTATACTCCTCATAAGGTGATAGAGATGATCAGATGTAGCTACTGATTCATCTAAGCTATCAGACCCACATAGGATACAAGACCAGCTAAGCTGTCGGACCCACAATGGATACAAGACCAGCCACTCTACCGAACCCACATAGGATACAAGTACAGAGTAAAATACTGTCAGACCCACAAAGGATACAAGAACAGTAGTCACGTACTGCTGGACCCACATAAGATACAAGAATAGTAGTCAAGTACTACCGGACCCACATAGGATACAAGAGCACTAATATTCGCCATCGAACCCATAGAGGATTCTAGTACGGTCGTCGTCGCTGACAAACCCACGGAGGATCCCAGTATAGTCATCATCACCGTCGCAGTCGCATCCAGCTCTAGGGTTCCCGCACACAGCATGCTTGATTCTGGGAGTGTCTGCTGCACGAGCCAAGGGGGTCGATACATCAACTGAAACGTTGTCAGGAGTTGATGTATCCCAAAGATCTGTTCGCCAACAGGAACTCAATGTGATAGATGGCGCATCAATCAGACGCCTGGTATGAAAGTTATTGGATTTTTCGTCCCAGGGGCCCGGTTGGTTTTAAGTCCATCCAACCTGACTGTACTCCATCTGCATCCAAACCTCGAGAGGAGTAATCCAAAAGAACCATCTCACTAAGAGGAATCTAACAAAGTTGACGGCATGTCAATCGGACATCTGGAGCTCAAGTTATAAGCGTTTCTGCTCCACAGGCCCTCTTGGTTTCATGTTCGAGCCTACCCAGCCATACCCAAAGTTCTCCGAAACCATGAATTTAATATACAGAAGTGACTGTCTCGATCCAAGGATCGCTACAAAACTGAAGGTGCATCGATTGGAGGTCTGTAGCCTAAGCTATGGGCATTTGAACAGATCTGTCCGAAAATAGGGGGTTTGGGCCCGGCCCACTACCCCATGGGTCGGCCCAAACCGGGTCGACCCAACATGGGTTCGGTTCCGGCCCAGTTAGACATGGACCGAACTGGCTGGTGTGGCCCAGCCCAAACTGCGCGGCCCGGCACGACGCGAGTGTCCGGCCTGGCGCGGGCACTCCGACCCGGTGCGGCGGGTCTGGCCTGGGCGCCCGCGTGTTTAGAGGACACGGGGGGGGGGGGGGGGGGGGGGGCGCTGCCCCTCATTCTTCGAAACGTCGGACCCTCGGGTCCGCCCTGCTGAGCTGGCCTGGAGTTCAACCCCCCCCCCCCCCAGTTTTTCTGGATCCGACCGGCAGTAACGGCTGGGCGGTTGTGCCGCGCGGGACCAGCCGGTCTAGCCTCCTAAGCGCTGATGGCTGGTGGTTCCATCCGCCCTCCCCTGCTCTTCCATGGCCAAGGGATGCGGGCTTGGTCCAACCGGCATGGTGTGACGACGTCATGCCCCTCCATCGCGGACCGACTCCAGTCGCAGCTTCTTTCAGCCTCAACGGCGCGGCGCGACGGCGCCGTGCTCATTCGCCGCGTGATATTCCTCGTTCTCGCGCGGTGCTTTTGCACTGCGCCGCCTTCGTTCCAAACCACAATGGTGAACATTGAAAAAGGGGGAGCAGGATCGGCCGTGTTCGAGCTGTCTGAACTCCTCCCATAAATTTGATAACAGGCAGCTAAGAAAATTAACAAAGAACACAAAAATAAGCAACAAACATAAAACAATCCCCTGCCTTGATAATGAGTTGACGATCAGTGAGCATTGCGGAAAACGAAGCCGCGGGGTGAGGCTCCGTATACGTTGACAGAAGTCATCCGAGGTGGAGCAGCGTCTCACATAATCTGTAGAGAGGAGAATAAAGGCATGACGATCTCTCCTTGCAGTGACGGCGTTCTTCATCGAGGTCTTGACATTCCTCACATTCTCCAACGAAGAAGATGAAGATCCCCAAGGCTTTGTGTATTTTCTCCCAATTCTTCTCACACAACAACCCCCCAAATAAAATAAGGTTCACCCTTATTTTTTTAATCCCAATCCATGAATTCAAAATTCAACACTTAATTAAATACATTGATTAACTTAATCATATAATTTAATGAGAGAGTTGACTTGTAATTAAGAGGGGGATAGGATGAGTTACACATTAAAGCTAGAGGGGGGTGTTTAATGGGGGTGCTAGAAAATATAAAGAGGTCGGGGCTCATGTGGGCCCCACCCTACTTCCTCACAACTTCCTTTCCATTAACTCTTAAACCACTAGTGGTAAAATAAAATTATAATTGTAAAACAACTATAATTTAATTCTCCACATTTTTAACAACTGCTCCCGAGAAAAAGCACCTTTGGAAAAAGTTTTCCTAAGAAATTACTGGTGCTGCAGTTTCATCGGTGCCCTCGGATATCGATTCCGATCACCGATTCAGTAGTTAGGAAAACACGCGCGTTCGTTCATTGAACATACCCGAGCTAAACCTCGGAAAATGATTCCGGGCACACCCGGCCTCAAAATCAGGTGCCGTCAGAAACTGCAAACTTGTAAAATCCTATATAAATTAAGAAAAAAAATCCCTTGAAATTTACGTGTCTTTACATTACTCTCATCTCAGGGCATTACGTCCCCGTAAAGATAAATCACAAACTAGGGGATAAAATGAGGGTACTAAGCACGCATCTGATCCTCCCTCTCCCAAGTGCTCTCCAGGAGGTTCATGTGCTGCCACCTGATGCGCAATAGAGGAATTGACCGCCCACATAGGACCCGCTCATGTCGATCCCTAATCTCCACCGAAAATTCCGCAAAAGTCGCCCCGTCATCAATGTCTTACTCCCCATGGTCGATGATATGCGTCGGGTCATGCTCGTACCTCCTCAGCTGAGATATGTGGAAGACATCGTGCACCCATTGCAACTGAGGAGCAAAATCCAGGCGATAAGCCACCTCACCTATCATGCTTAGAACCTGGAATGGACCGATGAATCGCGGAGATAACATACTGCCCTAGCCAAGTCTCCGTAATCCACATCAAGCTAAATCCCGCAAGAAAACATGGTCGCCATCCTTGAACAGTAGTGGTATCTTCATCCTATCAGCATAAGACTTCTGTCGGCTCTGAGCTGTCCTCATCCGCTCCTGGATGACCTGGAGCTTTTCTGTCCTGGCATGTACCATCTCTGGTCCCACAAGGGCTGACTCCCCAGGGTCTGTCCATTACAGAGGTGATCTGTAAGGTCGTCCATACAATGCCTCGTATGGTGCCATCCTGATGGTGGAGTGGTAGTTGTTGTTGTACGCAAACTCCACCACGGGTAGGTGATCCTCCCAGTTGCGACCAAATTCTAGGAGACATGCATGGAGCAAGTCCTTGAGAGTCTAAATTGTCCTCTCCGCCTGACGATCCCTCTGAGGGTGAAAGGCGGTGCTCAGAAATAGTTGCATCCCGAATGCCTCATGCAACCCCTTCCAAAGCCGGGAAGTAAAGCGAGAATCTCGATCGGAGACAATAGATGATGGCACACCATGAAGCTGTACATTCTTCTGAACGTAGAGGCGTCCCAAGCTCTCCACTGAGCCCTACTCTTTGATGGGTAAAAAGTTGTCCGACTTGGTGAGTCGGTCAAAAATCATCCAAATGGAGTCGTGACCTCTAGAAGTACATGTAATTCTAGTCATGAAATCCATAGATATCCCATCCCACTTCTACTCTGGGACCTCCAAGGGTTGTACCAAGCCTGCTGGTACCTAGTGCTCCACCTTCACCTACTGACAGGTAAGGCATCGAGAAACAAACTTTGCCACAACCTTCTTCTTACCCAGCCACAAGTTCTGTCGTCTGAGATCCTAGTACATCTTCACTACCCATGGATGTACTACTAAAGGGGAAGTGTGGAACTCTCTCAGAACCTCCTCCTGTGTAGCAGCTGGTACCATGGTACATCCTCTAAAAATGACGTCCTGCTCTCCTCCTATAGAGAATCCATCAGGTGCCTATCCTGAGGATATATGTGCACGCTGTGTCTCATAGTCAACGTCCCCACACTAAACCTCCCTAACCCACTGTAGTAGTGGAGGAGTGACTGTGAGTGAATATATAAAGTCTGCTCCATCTCTATCCACGATGGATATCTGTAAATTGGCTAGCTTCTTTGTCGCCTCCCCAAGTAGCAAAATGCCCGTCCTCCTGCTGAGAGCATCAGCTACTACGTTCCCCTTCCCAGGATTATATACTTTCTCAAAGTCATAGTCCTAGAGTAACTCAAGCCATCACCACTATCTCAGGTTCAGGTCCTTCTGCAAGAAGATGTACCTGAGACTCTGGTGGTCAGAATATACTGTAAAGCACTCACCCATCAGATAGTGCCATCACATCTTCAAGTCAAAGACCACTACTGCTAACTCTGTGTCATGGGTATCATAGTTCTTCTCGTCCTGCCTCAACTATCATGATCCATAAGCGATCACTTCCCCCTCTAGCATTAGGACACACCCAAGTCCGGTCCCTAATGCATCGCAGTAGACTACGTACCCTACCCCCTCCTCTGGTAGCCTCAAGATAGGTGTGCTGGTCAATCTCTGTATCAGCTCCTGGAAGCTATGCTGACATCTATCTGATCATACGAATGGTTTCCCATTCATTTTCAAAGATTAAAGTGGTGCTGCAACTTTGGAGAAGTCAGGAACAAACCTCTAGTAGTACCCAGCTAGACCCAAGAAACTTCGCACCTCTGTCACACTCTTAGGTGGCTCCTAAGCTAGCACTGCCTCGATCTTCGCCGGATCCACTGCAACTCCTGCCTTAGAGATGATGTGTCCCAAGAAGTGGACCTCACGTATCCAAAACTGACACTTCGATATCTTTCCATAAAGATGATTCTCTCGGAGTGTGTCCAGTACAACCCACAAGTGGTAGGCGTTCTCCTCCTCAGTGGTCGAGTATATCAATATATCGTCGATGAATACCATGACAAATCGATCAAGGTAAGGCTGAAAGATCATGTTCATGAGACTCATGAACACTGCTGGAGCATTGGTTATGCCAAAAGGCATAACCAAGAACTCATAGTGGCCACACCGACATCTGAAGGCCATCTTCTGTACATCCTCGTCCTGAACCCTGAGCTGATGATAGCCTGACACAAGGTCTATCTTCGAGAAACACCGTGCTCTCTTGAGCTGATCAAAGAGGTCGTAAATCCTCGGCAGCAGATACTTTTTAATCACGGTCACCTAGTTCAGGCGATGATAATCGACACACAGTCACAATCTCCCATTCACCTTCTTGGCGAACAAAATCGGGGAAGCCCAGGGTGAAACACTGGGTCGAATGAATCCTCCGCCCTGCAAGTCCTCCTGCTGTACCTGTAGCTCTCGATGCTCAGCGAGAGACATCCGATATGCTGGAGTGAATATATGGGTTTTCCTGGGTTACAGGTCAATATAAAAGTCTACCCCTCTATGAGGAGGTAGTCCTGGAACGTCGTCAGGAAAAAAATACGCATACTGATCCACCACTACAGGAAAACTCAGAAAACACCTGTCAACTGATCCTAGGATGAGGCTAGCCAACTGATTGGTGATCGGTTGTCCTCTCCTATGCGTGAGTCCATCCTGCACTACAAAGGCTCCCTTCTCACTAGTGAAGGTTAACCTGCACCCATCGGTGAAGTCACACCACACCTTGCGCCTAATGCACTCGATCTATGAATGGACTGTAGATAACCAATTCATGCCCAAGATGACATCGTAAGGCCTCTAAGCCACAAAAAAAAAAGATCCCAACTGAAGCTCTCGCCTCCTAGAGTAAGCTCACACTGCCGGCACTAGTGCATAATCATCGAGTCTGCTCCAAAAGGATTCTATAGCCATAAGGATCGAGCCAACGGCTCCGTCAGAATCTCAGAGCTCCGAACAAGGGCAGTGTCAATGAAAGAATTACTCGCTCATGTGTCTATAAGAACTACAGCAAGGGTGTAGTAGACACAGATAGTAGCTCGAATCATCTCTGGTGCACCGTGGTCGTAGGCCTCCCTTGCCTAAAGCTGAGCCTGCCTCTGCCCTCCAGCTCCCTGTGGTCGGGGTGGAACTCCTGGTGGTGGAGGTGGTAAAGCCTCAAAGCGTCGCCCACCACCCGTTGCTCGGCCAGCTCCTCTGCCTCGTCCGCCTGCTCCCTAAAAGACCGCCACTTTCGACCCTCTACCACTACCAGGGTGGTCCCTCAACCGTCGGCTGCTCCTCTACATGGCGGGTCGGGTAGTCATGAGCCATGTGGACATGCCCACCACATGTATATCACTATATACTCCTCGGAAGGCTGGCTCTACACCATCTGCCACGCACCTCAGAGCCAGTGTCCTGAGGTTGTCTGCCTGAGGGTCTGTTCCGCTTAGACCCCTCTGACAGCCATCAAATTCTAGCTGTAGAAGACTCAGCTACATGCCGCCCTATGATAGGTCTCGCTGCTGGTGTAGGCTCATCAAGAAAGCTTCCTACGAGAAGGGTTCGCTGCAATACTCCTTCCAGCATCGGAATGCTGAGGGAGATCATCGATGCCCTAATCTCGTGCCTTAATCCCTGCTCGATGGTCCGGGCCCGGAAGAACGGGTCTCGTACCATGTCTGTGGAATAGCACGAGAGATCGGTAAATCTTGCCGAGTACTGGTCTACCGTCATGCTGCCCTACCGCAGCTGTAGTAGCTCTTGAATGTGCACCGCACAGAGGGTGGCTGGGATGAACTCTGAGCGAAAGAGGCTCTCGAAGTCCGACCAATGGAGATATGCCTTGTCAAGCACCTAGAGCATCAGGCTCCACCATCTTCCTGCTGCCGCGTGCAGGAGGCTCTCTACAAGGATCACAATGAGGTCAGCTGGTGTCCCAACTAACCTGAAAAGTCAAACTACAGCCTCCAGCCAATACTCGTCTGCCTGAGGGTCTGTCTCCCTGCGGAACCTGGGAAATATTTGATGTTGAAACTCGTGCAGTGCACAAAGGCGACATGCACTCTCAGTGGCTGGAGCTGGTGGCATCAGTGTCTTGACAGGTAGAGTTACCGCCGGTCCTCCACTGTAAAAGGGCCCTACACCGAGGCCTCGTTGATCGGTGGGCTGTCGTCTCGCACAAAGCTCGAAACCCTAGCTGGTTGCGGTTGTGGGTCCATACTGAAAAGAAACAGCTGGGCCATGGTCAATACAATATACTTGGTGAGCTGACACAACGTAATCACAAAGAAAACTTTTGAAACACACATGCAATCAATGTTTTTGTTCACTAAGTCGGAAATCAGAAGCCAGGGTCCTGATGTATGGATACATCGGCCAATGCACCAACACTGGACTCCCTGGACTGATAACCACACTCAATACCCTTAACACTATTTCTTCACATATAAGAAATATCAAAGTCTTGAGTTCTGCGGTAGAACTGAACTCCTATGACAGCAATTTGTCATGAGCCATCCTCGGGGTCTTTGCCGTGACTACCCCAAGCCCGCCATCCATAGGCCAGGGGCTGGAAACTAGCACCAAAGGCGTGAATCCCGATATAAGGGAAGGAATTGACTTTTAGTAAGATAACAATAACCATAGAGTATGAAAGTAGAATTAAACACTATGTAAACTGATTACAAAGGCGAGTGATGAAAAGTAAATGGTCCGAAAATACAAACCCAACATAAAGTAAAGTACAACTGAAAAAAGAGTACAACGGCCAAAATGTAAAGAAGTAGAAACGAGCCGTCCTCTCGAAATACCACCTGAAGGGTGGTTACATATAGTCTCCTCCACTCCTCGGCCTCAGTTGTCCGCTTTGTGTACGTATCGTCCAGTGATCCACCTCTAGGTATCATCTAGCTCCACGAGCTCCTACCTCGATCAGCGTTGTCCGTCATCTTCATCCAACACAATGTAGTGTGGTCATAGCCCGTGCAGGGGTGAGTATACGCTACTCAGTAGGGACCGCGAGACCCCAAAGGTCTCCCAGAATCCACGAAGGATAATCTACAAAGGGAAGATACAAACACTAAGTAACAACCAACTCTACTTAGGTATATTCCCATACATATACCTAATTCATCAATTCCAGTTCGACTCCAACATCTGAGCCCAAGTTTGATCTAGTCCACACAGGGAATCACGACCAATACACATAGGATATCACAACCCAATCCACATAGGAAAACAAGTCAATCATTTTGACAATATTGATTTAAAGTCTAGACTCACCTCACACATGTATACTCTTCGTAAGGTGATAGAGATGATCAGATGTAGCCACTAATTCATCTAAGCTATCAGACCCACATAGGATACAAGACCAGCTATGCAATCAGACCCACAAAGGATACAAGACCAGCCCCTCTGTCGGACCCACATAGGATACAAGTACAGAGTCAAATACTGTCGGACCCACGTAGGATACAAGAACTGTAGTCACGTACTGTCGGACCCACATAGAATACAAGAACAGTAGTCAGGTACTACCAGACCCACATAGAATACAAGAATAGTAGTCTTTGTCGTCGAACCCACGGAGGATTCCAGTATGGTCGTCGTCGCTGCCGAACCCACAGAGGATCCCAGAACTGTTGTCATCGTCGTCGCAGTCGCAACCAGCTCTAGGGTTCCCGCACACAGCATACTTGATTCCAGGAGGGTCCGCTCCACGAGCCAAGGGGTTCGATACATCAACTGACACATAGTCCGGAGTGGATGTATCACAAAGTTCCGTCTCGACAATAGGAACTCAATGCGACAGACGGCGCGTCAATCGAACGCCCGGTCTGAAAGTTATTTTCTTTTTCGTCCCAAGGGCACGGTTGGTTTTTAAGTCAAACCAAGCGAATTGTACTCCAAATGCGTCCAATCCTCGAGCATAGTAATCAAAAAGAACCATATCACTAAGATGAATTCATCAAAATCGACGACACGTCAATCGGATGTTTGGAGCTCAAGTTATAAGCGTTTCCGCTCCGCGGGCCCAGTTGGTTTCATGTTCAAACCAACCTGTCCATACCCAAAGTTCTCCAAAAACTTGATTTTACTATACTAAAATATTTTTCTTGATCCAAGGATCGCTACGCAAATGAAGTTGTGTCAATCAGAGGTACGTAGCCCAAGCTATGGGTGTTTGAACATATTTGTCCGAAAACAGGGGGTTTGGGCCCGGTCCGACCCGGCCCATTACCCCCTGGGTCAGCCCAAACCGGGGCGACCCGACCCGTGTCTGGATCCGGCCTACTTGGGCACGACCTAGCCCAGCTGGCGCGGCCCAGCCCAGCCAACGCGAGGGTCCGGCCCGGTGCGGCCGGTCCGGCCTGGGCGCCCGCGCGCTGAGCGGACGCGGGGGGGGGGGGGGGGGGGGGGGCTTTCTTCGAAACAACGGACCCGAGGGTCCGCCCTACAGAACTGGCCGGGATTTCAACCCCTCCCCCCCCCCCCCCCGGTTTTTTTGGATCCGTCCGGCTAGAACGGTCGGCCAGTTGTGCCGAACGGGACCAGCCGGTCTCGCCTCCTGAGCATCGGCGGCCGGCCGCCCTCCCCTGCTCCACCGCGTCCAAGGGTCGCGACGTTGGTCCGACTGGCACGGCGCGACGGCGCCACGCCCCTCCACCGCTGCTCAACTATGTCCGCGGCTTATTTTGGCCTCAACGGCATTGTGCGACGGCACCATGTGATATTCCTCGTTCCCGAGTGGTGTCGTTGCACCGCGCCGCCTTCGTTTCAAACCACAACGGTGAACATCGACAAAGTGGGTGGAGGATCGGCCATGTTCGAGCGGTCCGACCTCCTCCCGTTAATTTGATAATAGGTGGTTATGAAAATTAACAAAGAATGCAAAAATAATCCATGAACATAAAACAATCCCCTACCTCGATAATGAGTTGACGATTGGTGAGCATTGCGGAAAACGACATCACAGGGTGAGGCTCCGTATAAGTTGATGGAGGTCATCCAAGGTGGAGCGGCGTCTCACACTGGCTGCCGAGATGATAAGAAAGGCACGATGATCGCTCCTTCCGGTGAAGGCGTTCTTTGTCGAGGTCTTGACGTTCCTCGCGTTCTCCAACGAAGAAGATGAAGATCCCCAAGGCTTTGTGTATTTTCTCCCAATTATTCTCACACAAAAACCCCCCAAATAAAATAAGGTTCACCCTTATTTTTTTAATCCCAATCCAAGAATTCAAAATTCAACACTTAATTAAATACATTGGTTAACTTAATCATATAATTTAATGAGAGAGTTTACTTGTAATTAAGAGGGGGAGAGGATGAGTTACACATTAAAGATAGAGGGGGGTGTTTAATGGGGGTGTTAGGAAATTTAAGGATGTGGGGGCTCATGTGGCCCCCAGCCTACTTCCTCACAAATTCATTTCCCTTAACTCTTAAACCTATAGTGTTAAAATAAAATTAGAATTGTAAAACAACTATAATTTTATTCTTCACATTTTTAACAACTCCTCCTGAGAAAACACACTTTGGAAAAGGTGTTCCTAAGCAATTACCGGTGTTGCGGTTTCATCAGTGCCCGTGGATTTCGATTCCGAGCACTGGTTCAAAAGTTTGAAAAACCTGCTCGTTCGTTCACGGAATGTACCTGAGCTAAACTTCAAAAAATGATTCCGGGCCCACCGGGCCTCGGAATCAGGAGCCATCAGAAACTGAATACTCGTAAAATCCCAAAAAAATTATGAAAAAAAAATTTCCTTGAAATTGATGGGTCTTTAAAAAAACATATGGGTATTTTTAAAACTATGGATTAATATAGATTTATAGGACATAAAAATACTCAAATATTTATGGGAATATAATTTGAGAAGAATTTGTTTTTTATTTTTAAAACATGTAAATCATTGAATAAATGTTATATTATTTTATCAATATTTTTTTCTTCTGGGTAAATTTTTTAATATATGCGATGAATATTGGGTTAAAAATTTATTAGAGATCTTTTATATATTGTGAAGGAGAATTTTTAGTAGCCCAATACATCTCTGTATCGACGGAAGAATGATTTAATGCTATGAAGTTATATAAGAAGGTGATCACATGTTCCTTGGTATTTAATGAAGAAAATTAATATTATTCAATATCTAACATGAGTTTTAAGGATAATAAAATTGCCCAAAACAACATCTAATTGCCTTCAAGAATCATACACAAGTAAATTGAATCATGGTATCTAATGTAGGAAGAACATCTGAAGAAGTATATCTTATTATCTCTGGATCATCAAATAAGAAGTATCATGTAGCAGTGGTATATATCTAACTAGTTATAGAGTCATGTGACTATGTTATCTTAATAATTACAAAAGAGAATCAGTTATGGTGTCAAACCAATTTCTAAGATATTGTATCTGATTTTTCTATCTAGTTGCATTCATTTATGGGCATAGTGAATAATCTATGTTGGGGGTATCTAACCATCATTTAAAGGAGTAGGTTTTTATGCTGAACCATTTAAAAATTTTGTTTCTATTAATATGTTACTTGAATTACATATGAAGAGAACATTTGGGAAAAAATTTAGCTGATTAAGAACATAAATACTTTCAAGAGGATAGGAAGGATCATATCTAAGAAAAAAATCACTAATCCACCTCATCTCCTTCTGAATGATTCATCCGAACAGGGCACTGCAAACTTATGTCAAAAAAATATAAAATAAATTTTCCTTGAATAACATTTTCACTACAAAAAAGATAAAATTAAGGGTAACATATACCTCCAACATATATAAAAAATAATAAATGTGTCCCAATGTATTCCTATCGAGGCTTTCAGGACACCCAAAGCCTTCGGGCCAGTTGATTCTCAATGCCTTTGGGCCACCTTAAGGCCTTAGGACCACCCCAAGGCCTACGGGCCACATGAATGCAGGCCCCAGACACACTACAAAATAAGAGTAGCCCTAGAAGTGGTTTCAGAGCAGGTGCACTCACCATATCAGAGGAAAATGGATTTTCCTAATGAGAGGGTATGGATATGCCATCGGTACCAGCCTGTGCTAGCACAGGAAGCCTATCCAGACAGTCATTCAATGGTGGAGAGCAACTATCAATATGCATATGTTGGGGAGGGGAAGTTCCTTATAGATAGTCTGGTTGAATTTCCTAAGCCCTTCGGGTCATGTAATCTCCTAAGCCTATGAGCCATGTAATCTCTAAGCCTACGGGCCTTGTAAGGGTTCCCCCTCATCCCTTGAAAGGGGGATTATCAAAAATCAATAAAAATTAAGGTCTTCGGGCCATTCTGGAAAATGAAAAGACCTAAAAAATAAATCCTCACATGATTAGGAATATGGATACCAATAGTTTCATCTAAACTAATAAAATATGATTCTTCTATTCAATGATAGGTTATTCCATAAAACACTATAAACAAAACATGAAATTTAATGTATGCAAGCTAAAATGAACAAGATAATAAATCCAGGAGAGAAACTAGAAGATATGGTTGATTAAATAAATTCTAAAATAATATATTGAAAAGTTAAATGATATTGGAAACTTGGAAAAATTATGTATCCATGTGGAAGATCTAAAACCTAAAATATTATGAAAGAATGCATAATTATTTTACCTAGTCAAATTATAAGCAGGTAAATAAATATAGAGAGCTAGAGATGAAGCACTTGATAGAGCAAAGAAAAAAACTAATAAATATCATTCAATTTGAATAATAATTTCAAATTCATGAGAGGTTTTGAAAAAATAAAAAATCATGTGTCACACAAAAAATCTATATAATTTGTATGAAGACAAGACATAATGTAATAAATTGTATTCCTATTTTATCAACTCAATATGACATGATGAAGATAGAAAAAATGAATCATGAGAATATATTTCACTACTAGCAGATTTGAAGATAAATAATCCACATAAGAATATGTTGAATTAATTTAGAGATTCCAGTTTTCAAATAAATTTCATAATGTTAATGATAGATAAAACACAAACCCAAAGAGTACCAGACACATTAGAGTTATAGGGAAATTATCCTATGGGTCGAGTTCAAACACTCAACCTAGTTGCACTTATTATGAATATCATAGGTGTTCCAAACAATTTCCCTACTTATTGTGAAATAATTGTGTTTTATATTTCAGGTAATGGAATCATAATTTCATTCTGAAGAGGATAACTGAAAAAAGTACATGAAAAAAAGTTGAAATTATTATTCATGATCTGATAAAATACATGAATCATCAATAATGGTGGATTATCAATATGAAAATCATTATGGATATCTAATGAAACTCTCAACATTGTAAAATGAAGTGTGTTTTCTCCTTTAGTGGGAGAAAACATAAATGAGTTATTTTAAATGATTATTCCATGTATATTTGGAAGATATGATCATATATAAAGAATATGAAAATAGAGGATAATATGTGAGATGATAAATATATTTTTATTCTATTTATATTTTAGATATGAAATTGTTCTACGAATTATCTCACATGCATGGTAGTTTATAGATTTTATAGAAACCCTTTAGTATATCTCTCTTATTTTCTACACTAGTGTATCCCTTATATGATTAGATTTTATTAATTAATGACTCTTTAATAAGGTAACCATGTGATAATATCCCTCTCTCAAAGGTATTTAAGAAAAAATCATCAAAGGGATTAGAACATTTTTTCTTATAAGAAATATGGCATTATAATTCACCACTTATCCATTTAATTTGATTTTCAATAAAGGAGAGAAATGTTCAACCAAACATTTTCTTCAATGATATGTTCTTATATTTAAAACAAAATACAGCGGTAGAGATTTTTGATACTAAGTTACATTTATTGTCAAATGATCAATATGTATTGGTGGATGAAGTGGTGACTCTGGGATAATTTTTTTGGACTCATTTGATTGAATTGGATTTCATTATTGACCTTTTTTATATGTTTACATGTGATGATTTTTTGAATTGATTAAGAATTTAAAATACATGTGAAGAAGGATATTTACAAAGTGAAGTTTTTTAGTAAGATGGAAAGGAATAAATCTATTTATATACAAGAAGATAGTGCTTTAATGAGGTAACTAGTCGGTTGGGATATTTCTATTGTGAATTTTGGTTGGAGTTTAGTAAAAAAAATATCCAACCACAAATATCCAGACAAAGAGATTTCATCCATTTCCTAGGATTTTAGTCAACCTATAGTCAATATGGTTTGGTGGAAGAGGATGAGACTGGGTCATGTATAGGATTGTAGGAGCTTACTCTAGAGTATCCATAGATGTTTTAGGCTAGGCTGCCAGTGGGCCAGTGTAGGTGGGCATAGCCAATTAGGCATGTACTGAATGTGTTTTGAGTGTTGATTCCCTAATTCGAAATCAAGTATGATATGAAACATATTAAATTATAAGGGGGAAAAAAAAACCAATGTTTGATGTGGGATTCCAAATTAGTTTTAATATTCATGTGTCATTAAAAAAAATTCATATAAGCATATTTGTTTGATATAGATTATATAAATCGTAAAATTTCATTGTGAAATATCCATTATAATCTAAAATCATATGATCATAGCTATGATGGTTTTCTAACACTAAAAATCAATGATGTACATTCCTAACCATGAGGAGAAAAATCAAACTACATTTATTATCTTTCTGAGATTTCTTCCCATTTTTATCATGGGTGTGGACATCATTTGTTAGTTTCACACAATGAGGTTTATTTGAGACTCATGCATACGGGTATCCACTATTCTGATTTATAGAAAGTTGAATTGAGGATTTTTCTAATGATAGTATATGAACTAATTCAATGGTGATATTGAAATATCAAATTCACATGGTTAGAATTTAGTACATGAACATTGAATGAAGGGAATGAAATGTCAATGCTTCTATTGAAGTAATAATTCATGTGCAAATTTTTATACATATCTATTTACAAAAGTGGGTCATTTAAAAAAATTATATTGAGTGAATTAATGTAATTTTTTATGTATCCATTTGGAGATTCAAAAGAAATAGTTGATTCCTACACATTTAGTTTTTTTCTATGTTTTAATTTTATGAAGAGATCGATATGGATGATTTTCTACATATCTAAATATTTCATGTAGGAAGTTTCTAAATAAGGGTTTTTGAGTTTATTCCGCACTACCATTTGTATGTATAGGGGGGGTTGTTTGTTGAAACCTGAAATGTGGATCCTTACAAATCAAAATATTTTAAATACTGTTTTAATTAATGTAAGAGTATCAAAGATATTTTGATTGGGAATGTTAATGATTTATCAGATATATTAAATATAGTCATGGAATAAACTGATCTTAAAAGAATAACATGGATCAAAGGTTGTTCGAGAGGATTATAGTTACCATGACATTGAGTCCGATGAATGCTAATGTTACTAATATTATCTACTGAGGGGAATCTAATTTCAAAAAAAAATTAATTTGATCGAAAAAAGTGATAATCTGTGTAAACCATTCATGCAAATGAGAATATACTCTCATGATTCATTCAAGTGAATTAGATGATCTAAATATCACTTTTGAGCATGTGAATAAGGAACCCTAGAGACACTTTGGAACATGAATACAGAAATATCAATTCATATATTTCATAAAATTGAACCAAACACTTACTATGGTACATGAAAATGTAATAAGGAACAAGGACAACACTAATCATATCCTGCTTTCATAAAAATAAGAATACTGATCTATGGACATACCTAGTTATGATATGAAGTGATAGGAGATCATGTGAAGTACTTGATTGATCTCATTACAATATTGAGGACATACAAAGCACTATATTGTGTGATCCTTATTACACAAAGAAACCATGACATCATTTTAAGTAAGAGAATATAAAAATATAGATATCGCATGTATAATTTTTTGATCATGAGAATATAGTTGACAATGATTTTGTTTTAGATTTCATGCAATACATGTGAATTTTTTGAGAGAATAACAGAAAATAAAATAAATATATATTTTATATGTGTTAGGGATTCATGAAGTGGATTGAGTAATGGATGTTTTTTATTTTTTAAAATATTATTGAAGAACATGAGTATACATTCCAAGATTAATTATTGTTGGAAAATTATTTGATAGAAGAATTATCTAACCAATCATTTATTTATTGAGGGAGAAGTAAATTGTAGAGTGATGGTAGATTCTTCAATTTATTGTTTTGGAATGATATTGAGTTGGATTGGGAGTTTCTTATTTCACCAATTCAAGTATATTTGGAGGATATCCATAGTGTTCTAATTATACTGTGCTAGTCGAATACAATAATCAAGGGACACGATAATCCAACTGATGCAATGTCATCCAGTTTAGTAGAAAAATATTTTTTATAGGTTTACTGAACAACTATTGAATGATTGTTGGGGATATTGTGAACATTTCCATTAATAAATTGTTGCTACCAATATAAAGAATGACACTGAATCGGGTTTATTGATAATATCTTTCTAGAATATTGTGGCCTAATTCTATGAGTTTGTAATCAATATAATGTGTAGTGACAAGAGAATCAGTGAAACAACCATAAGTTGATCATAGGAAGGAGTATAACTTTGTACTAATCCTTGTAAAAACCATTATGTAGTGTTTTTTATTTTATTATCTGCATTACATTTTCAGTTGGTTTTTGAGAGATAAAAATGGATCCATTCATTTTAATTGGGACTGTGGTTTGAGAGAAATAAGAGCTAATAAAAAAGAAATTAAAACTCAATAAATTTCAGGAACATTGTTTCACCTTCCCCGCTTAATGTCCTAACATGATCTATATGGGCACTTCCTGTCCACTAGAGATTGTTTAGTGGGATGGTAGTTTGGATTAAAAATTTGAATTACCACTGAAATTGACATCAATCCACAACTTTATTCATATATCACATCTCCACAAGAATCTTTATGAAACTTCTCATGTGTAGAGTTATGATGAACATAATGTTAAAACCGATATATATGTTATAGATAATCCATTTAGGATTACTGATTTTGATACAATGGTTCTTTGTTGGAATTATATAATTTTGGTCTATGTGTTATGGTACCATGGTTCTTATTCAAATGAGACTTAGGAGCATAAGGAACTGGAGGGAGATAAGTGTCCTCATCTCTTAAAAATGAATTGTTTTTATGGGCATCCTAGGGACTCAAGGTGTTTATTTTATGGATTTTGTAACATACCATTACCTTGTTTTAGGTAATTGAAAATTATTATATTGATATCATTATGCATGTACATTTTATCCCGTTGTTTTGTGTGATACTTGAAATGTTATGGAGTTTTTTTAACTGAACATTGTTGGTGTGTGGTTTGGTAAAAAGGGATGGTCATGACTATAAAACAATGTTTTCTTCTGGGATGATCTTTAGGGTGGAACATTATTGGTAGATAGAAAAAAATAATTTTATGTCCAAACCATTTACTCCATCATAAATCCTAATAAAGTTCATGGTTGGTGTATTGTTAGTACTCACCATGATGCATGACCCATTAAAAAGTGTGTGTGGATTTATAATTCATAGATAATGTTATAAAAATCATGGGACCCCTAGATAATCTGAAAATCACCTATCAATTCAAAAAAAATTCATTACATGGAATTTGGAGGGTCTCAAGATGTGAAATTGTCTCCTCAAACATATCCTATTTATGTATTTAAGCATATATTATTGTGTTTGATATCATAATGAGAATTAGATCTTACCTTATTTAATTTATTCTAATAATCTGTTCCATTTTTATTAGATAGGGATATATCATCCCGTCATTGTGGGATATAATACTTGATTTTATGGATCTTGATTCGAATTTTGATTCCATGGCCTTATTTTCCTTTATTCATAATTTTAGTTTCTCGGTGCTGGTGTAGATTTTATCTCACGATTAATGGTATATGGTTCCATAAGGCTTTACCCAACAATTAGAACACTAATTTTTTTATTTATTTGAAATGAGTTTATAATTGATTTAAAATTTTTAATTTTTATGGTTTGCTGTTTTTTTAAAAATTGTGTTGAAGATTGTCAAAACCCCCAATATCAATAGAATTGAAATTATTGGGTGGATTTTTAGAAAAATGGTGTCTTGAATTGAATTTTTATTTGATGAAAGTATTTGATGTTGATTCTTGAGAAAATTGTTTTCAAAATAATGATTATTTTTAAATTAATTAATTTAATAAAGACCAAGGATTTTGTTTTTTAATTGAGATGGCATGATGGCCATTAAATTGGAAAATTGAGTTTTGAATGATTACATGATTTTGAAATGAATGAATTTCCAATTGATGAATGGATGAATGGTTAGCTTTTTTTATAAACATATGAGACTAAGTAGTTATTAGGTAATTAGGGTACTAGAACTAGGTCTCTGACTCCTTAGTAGTAGATTGAGGATGATAGCCCTAACTAAACCATGTTTCAAATGATTTTCCATGATACGTCTACTAATAGAGTGTTTATTTTTTATATTGATGGCTTTAACCTCATGAAGTTTTCTTTAAACATGAGCCATTATGATGATTGAAAATTATGTCGATCCTATTGCCAAAAAACTAACATAGCTGAGGGATTATGACCATGGTGGTTTGTTTTTTTGGAATGATTACACATGTGATTGTTTAATTAAATATTTTATTCATTATAGTTGTTTTATATAAATGTTTTATATAAAATTTTAATGTATTTCTTTATTGATATATCTTAAATAATTTTATTTTTAAGAATGTTTTATTCATATGAAATTGACTTTCACAGATACATTTTATTTAAATTGGAAACAGTAATGATTTAATTGTTATGCAATTTATTATTGAACACATTCTGAGACTCTATAAGACTATTTAGCTCAAACCCTACTTTTTCCTTTATGAATTTGTAGATCCTTTTTTCTAGAACTAGGGATTGGGTATGCACTGGGTGGATGTGATAATTGTGATTCATAATTGGGACTCTGGATTAATGATGGTCACCGATGGAGTTATGGTGCACCCATTGTGCATGGGTTGAGAGACTTATTATTGATGGATGTTTATTTTTCTTTTGGATAATGTTTTACTATAGTTTATATATATATTAATGGTACATTTATCCCTAAAGAGTGTTTGGAATACTAACCATGTAATGTTTTATCATCAACTTTTTTATTATATCATTCCAAAAAAACCATTCCCTTTTTTCTATGATTGGATTCCGGGTGCTAGTTTCCAACCTTTAGGGATCAGGAATTCCCATCAGGCTAGGTCAGGATTGATTCATTTATAAGTGCAGTACTGTATCCATTCTTATTCATGAATGTAATAATTATTGAATAAACAAATTATATAAAATATAGATTCTTTGATCAATGATTTAATTTCTAACAGTGGTAAAAATTACATTTATTATATGTTCTCTAAACACAATGAAAAACATTTTTTTCAAAAATTCATGTGTTATCCATAGAAAATATTTTTTTACTAAAATCATTTATAGTTTTTATCCCAATATCATTTGTTAAATTATTATTAATAATATGAATTTTATATGAATTTAAAAAAAAATGAAAAATAAAGGTAACAATGATATATATTTTATTAAATGAAAAGAAATTATAATTTTTTAAAAATATGTATTTTGAACTATTCATTAAAAGTATTATCCTTTTCAAAAAATCACATTATAAAATATTAACTTTTTTTTAACATGAATATTTCAGAAATTATTTCCAATTTATCAAATGCCTATTCTAATGTGATATAAATGTATTATAATATCTACTCACCGAAATAAATTAAAACCATTTTGGATGAAAATTTATTTATTAACTATAAAATTAAACTATACTCATTCTTTGTCTAGTAATCACCACTAAATGAATGTCAATATATTAGTTAATATTTTTAGACATCACATATTTTCATAATCATGTTTTAAAATTGATTAAATTAATGTTGTAAAATACACAACACCATTAAAATATTTAATATAAAATATTATTTTAATCATATCAAATCATTTCTTTTACATTTTTGGGTATTATACCTAACTAATATATAATACCAAGGTCTGATGGATATATATTCCAAATGAGCTTATAATGCCAATGGCTATATAATACCAACAACTATATAATCCCAATGACTATATTATCTTCCAATATAATCGTGCTTAAATCGCTAAAATAACTAATTCTCTCTCATTTCATATATAATCGTTCTACTTATATTCATTTTATCAATATATTTTTTGGGTTATAATCTTCATGGAGGACCATGAAAATGAAGATTATATACTCGTGATATTTTATATATTTTTTCATGTCATACAATTGAATTTTTCATACTATAAATGGTCATTATAGGTCCATTATGTATTAATGTTTATCTAGAAATGTAATATTTTATCTCAATAAAACACATCATGATAGATTTTTGTTTTTTTTGCATGAAACATAATCAATAAAAAATCTATTTAATGAAATATAATTTATAAAATATCAGTGTGTCGATAATAAATATGAATCTAAGTTTATGATTTTCAGTATCTTATGTTTCAACATAATGTTATTTTATATGTCTTAATATAAAATTTTATAAATTATTGGATTTTTTATACTATGTGTTAAAAGAATATATAATTTTATATCAAGGTATAAGGTTTGTTTCATGAGAAAATGTGTTGTGTGAAGTGTTAGAGGATTAGTAGTAGTGCTGGTAAAGTAATTATGGATGGGAAATATTGTAATTTAATGATTAGTTGTGATGTTTTGCTTATAGGTGTAAATAAATTAGATCAATTAATATACTCAATGAAGAAATTGAGTTTTATCTTCCATATTAGAAGTAAAGTTGTTATAAAAACTATGTTAAAAAATCACTAGTGATGAATATTATTTGAAATTTTAATCCATGTATAGAACATTGACATGACCGAGTCAAACAATTTCTTATAAATAGGTAGTCCCTATGGGGGGGTTTGTAAGTAATATTTTTTTTTTACTTTTTTTCCAAGTTGTGATTTGTTATATCACATTAAACAGGATATTTTCTCTTCACTCTTCTAAATTATTACAATTTCAATCCTTAGATGTTGGTAATTTCTATGATTATATTAAATTCCTTCTGTGTTGGTGTAGCGTGTGTGAGACCCTTAACTGTTCTTCTATTGTTTTTTGTTTTCATTACATACTCAAATTTAATCGATATGAAAAATATAGTTATTTAATGGATACTATTCTATTTTTTTATTTAATATATGGTTTTTATTCTATATATGATGTAATGAGTGTATTTTTATGGTGAATGCATAAAAATTGGTATCAGACCTATGTTTCTTTTCATTTTGTGGTGATTATTTCAAGTAAGTATTTTTGTATTTATATTTTACATCTGATGATTTGTTAGGGTTACTATTAGAAGGAATTAATGTTTAATGATGGAATAATAATGATACGTAATTTATATTATAATGGATTATTATTATGTATGATATAAAAAATAGATAGGAATTTTTGGTTTTTTGATGTCAATACAACGACAATGGTTGAAAGTGAATATGAGACTGTTTACGAGATGTCACATGAATTAATATGGGTTATTTTACCGTTGAATGATTCTTTAAATATTTGTGAGATAAAGGAAACTAATAAGTTGTAATGTACTCTTTATAACATGTATGATATTCCTACCATAATTAACAAGGTGTTTGAGATATATGGACTCTTTATTGAAAGCAAATTTGAAGGAAATTTAATGGATGATCACTTAAATAAATTCAATATGATAATAAATTAGATGGAATCTATGAAAGTGTTGTTTATGAGATAATTATTGAGTTTTATCTTGTCATAAACATTTCTATAATCATGGGATGTAATGGTTAATGTTGTGATATCTCAAAAGGTAAGATTAAAAAAATATTCAATGACACCGATTATTTGATTCAGAATTAAGCGATAATATAAAAAATAGTATTTAATTTTAACCAACTAAAATATAATATAGAGTGTATAGGATGTTCAAATAAATAATGGTATTAGATAAATATATATAGATCAAGATAAAGAATCTTGGGTAAATTAGAGTGTTTAGGTCCTGAATGTTGAAAATGTAAGAAAAATCAAAAGAATCAAATGGTAAACTCTTTAAGGTCATCAAAAAATACTATAAATAAAAATGATGATAAAATATTATTATCAAGTTTCAAAAACACATTATAGTTATCAAAAATTAACTAAAAAGTGACATTTCAATCCACATAGAAGATATGATTTAGGAAAAGTTATATGTACGAAAACTTTGATAATGTTTTTTTATGATGATGCTCTGATGATTATAATAAAATGTAATGTGGAGGTTTATAAAAATAAATAATGTTTATTTATATTTTATGGATTAATAAATATACTAGTATTGAGAAATAATATTATTTTTTTAAGTCCAAATAATATTTTAGAATTCAATATAATATTTGTGAATGATATGTGTAATTTAACATGATTTTTCTTGGTGGTTTTCACAGGTATAGAAAAATAACATTGTATCTAACAGATATTTCAGATAGAGAAATTATTTTTTGGATCATCTACCAGATATTTTCAATTATAGAATTATTCTCTTGGTCAGATAAGTGATATTTTTATGATATTTTTGGATACAATAAGAAGATTGAAATTCATGAACATGGAGTTTGGAATATGTGAAGATAATATCTTTTAAAATTAAAAAATTATGTATTTTTTCGATGAAAAAATATACAAACTTGTTTTAAAAGTTGAATCTTGTGTATAAATGAAGTATTTTCCAAAATGTTGAACTAGATATATATCATAACATAGGCCCCAAAATACCAATCCCCATATTCTTTCGTGTATCATTTATTATACATTTAAAAACTAATAAAATAAATAAAATAATAATTTACAAAACATCAAAGGCCTGATGTAATCCTTGCAATCTCCACTCATGAAAAGATCATAATATAAAGAAGGATACAAAAACCTAAATATAATCCACATATATTTTTATTATATTTTTTGAGTGATCTATAACCTTCATGTTCTATAATGATATTGTCGAGTGATTTATTATACCTATATAACCATGATTATAATTTCTGAATAGTTCATTAAATATGAATTGACACATCTTATCCTTCCTCTTTATTTTCCACTATAGTTATTGAAATATCATATGATAGAAATTAGTGTAATTAAATTTTTACCTACACACATATTATGCATAAAAATGGATATATACTTATGTTTAAGTTTACATAAATTTAATTTAGGTCCCTATGAAAATATTACCCTCATAAATGAAAAAATGACAATTATGAATAATATAATACATCATAAGTGTCATAAAAATCTTATAAATCACTTCAATCAAAATAAAATGTCAACAGAATCTATAAAATTGAATTGGTTTATAGTGAGTAGACTAATAAAACATGTCATGAGGATCATAAATATTTTATCTCTCACTTGTGAATACCTTGAGATATAAATTCAACTTTCATTATTATAATATAGGATAAAATATAATTTAATTTTGTTAATAATTCACCTAATATATTTTATAAATTTGTATACAACATCCCAAAAATTTGGGGTACATTTTAACATAAACTATTGTTCATTTTTATTGATAGAACTTTTAGATAGACTTTTTAAGTGACCCCCTAGAACCATATTCAAATAGATATGAGTCATACTCACAGACCAAGAGCATAATATAGAAACACATAATTTCCCATTAATAGATGATGATATGTAATATCTATAAAAACCTACCATAAATACATAATACTTAATATAATCAATTTTATGGGATATCTCTTAAATTATGATACGTACTTTCTATCTCAATTCTTTTAGGATTTATTTTTCTTACATTAACCTTATTGTATGGACATGAATTCATCTAATATGTTAATAGATTTAGTCAGTGAAATCTTATCCATGTAAAATATCTATATAGATAATCTTCTTATAATTGAAAATGATAAATTTTATCTTAATAATTTAATAAAATTCATGCTATTAATGAAGAAGTTGACACAAGATGCCTTTCCAAAATCCTAAATTGACATGGTTTTTACCATCCATTACTACATGTTATTGATTGATACACATTGATTTTTCAAGTAAATAGGAAAATATATATTCTCATATATAGGATGATCCAATAACACCCAAACATGTAGTGTTCCGATCAGAGGGTCAATCCTTTTTATCAGCAATAATTGAGATCAAAAAGTTTGTACATTAAGATAAAAAATCCCAATTCTTACAAGCCTCTAGCACATGAAATTCAAATATCAGTTGATTCATATCAAATATATGCATATATACCAAATGAAATATTTTATTATTCCGATCATATTGTATTGAGGTTCTCAATTATAATTGGGAACTACTATAACATTTTGACATGACTTTTAATCTAAGAACATTATAATATACAATATTTATATAATTTTTTTTAATATCATGCTAAACATAAATCATGTTTATATATCATCTTGTATAAATCACATGATATAGAAAAGTATAACCATATTTTGTGTTTAATATTTTTAAAAACACTCCCACCTTCACTAGAGGAAACTTCTAACTATTCAAAAACATCTATCTCACACATGAAAATCATTTTCTTACTGAGATATGAATTCCGTATTATGGTCTATCATTTTTTCATCTATGGGTATTCTACTAAATGTGACTTCACTTCTATGTATAAAACCCAATATTAGAATCTATTTATGATGTATATACATTTTTCCTCCATTATAACCTGTAATTCTTTGAAAGTATCATAGATGAAATATTATTAAAATTCATATTGTGAAAATATTGCATGTTATTTTTACAATACAAATATTTGGGATAAAGTTTCAGATTCCAACGAATTATTCAGTAACATCATAATCCAATATATACTCTAATTTTATAGAATCAAATTCTACTAGTTATAATGAGATTCTCTTCCTTCTTTATATTTCTTACCTTTGATATTATATCAATTTGATCTATTTTAAGGATACAATTTTTTCCCTATCTGACAATTAGCTTTCCTTTCACTCTATGTGCTTGGATCTTAACTCGTGTAATAATTATATTCTATTATATAGTTACAAAAACAGCCCAATGAAACATTCAGTGATTTGTTATATATTATCTCACTATTCATTATATATAATTTATACCTAATCTATTATATAACAGTGAATATGTGAGATATATTATCCCCAAAGCATAAAGAGTTATAATCATCTTCTTAGTCTCTTTTTTGTATTAAACACATCACCTTGAATGGATTTATACCATGTGATATAGGAATAAAATATATCTCAACATGTTCTAACTTGTACTTTTCAGTTCCCTATTAACATATGCACTTTGACATCATCCAATAATCCCATAGATCAATGTATATAGTACTTGTAGACTATAACATGGGATAATACATAAAGCTATAATTTAATAGATATTTTCAACTATGTCTAAACCTACTATTAGTATAATATATTTTTTCACATGTTATCATGATATTTCACATGGAAAAACATTACACTCCAACTAACCAATTATAGACCCATGAGAAAATGGTAATCCCATGATTTAATATTTTATTTTGGTAAATAAATTAATCATGTTAGTTTGATAATTATATTGGATAATTGATGTTAAAATTTAAAATAAAATAATCATGGAAAACTACTATTGAATAAACAATTTAAATATATTTTTACTTTTCTATTAGTAGAATGGTTTCATAATAGATAAAATTTTAAATTATCTTAAAGACTTCAACAACCAATATTTCTTTATAGGTCTTTAATTTACTAGCTATGTTTATACTATCGTGAAAATATATTTTAACCTAGTGGGTTTCCTATCACCATGTCACACTACCAAAAATAATATTAATTTTGGTATATGGAATCCATTTTTGTATTCATATTGAATTTTCATTTTTAAATGGTTTTCCATTTTATACATCCTAATTTTATAAAGATTTATTATTATTAATGAATAATATATCATCTATATTGATAATTATGAAAACAATCTATATTTTGTTTTATCATTCCTACACAAAATATGACTCTGTAACTTTCTTTTCAATAATAAGTTTTTGATATTGTTCCAATTATAACCTATCAAAAACCATCCCCACTTGAACCCTCATTGGGATAGTAGTGAAGATGAATTTAACCCCTTAAATTTCACCTCAAATAATCCATGGTTTTATAAATAGAACTGAGGGTATGAAACACCCATAATTAGAAGAATCGCCATCATAATCCTTATAAAAAATAATCAAAAACTCTAGTAATATCAATATAATGTAAAAAAAATAATTGAATCCATAATACATATAATGAAATTTAAAAAATAAGGTCTTCTAATTGATAAAAGAATAACCAACTCATAAGGAAGTGACTCAATGAGAATAAACTATCTTGATGTCATGAGAATGTAATGAGTATTTGATCACTAACATTATCCAATAAATTTGTAAAAATAGGATATATAATATTGGGGTGTCTATAGAAGTATAATTCATTGGATCCCCCTCAAAATCTCTTGTTAATATGTGGAATAATATTATTAAACATCTATAAATATACATAAATACTAATTTGTTACCAATAACAGGTTAAATAATACCCAACCACACAATGGACCACTCAATAAATTATCATTCAAGTATACCAACATAACAAAAAATATATTATATTGTGTAAGGTACCACACACCCACTTACCCATAGAATCAGTAAACCACATAGATTAGTGGAATATATTTTGGCACTCCAATCCCTTACATATCCACATAACCACATATCATAATACACATCATACGAAGAAAAAAAGAACCATATCCACATATGTATACCATAACCTCATAGCATATAATTACCGAAGACCACATCACATATATAGTGAGACCAGGATGCATCATGAAGGAAATCAATCTCATACCATCCTCCCTATATACATCATTTTCAAGAAAAAATGGTGTCTCATAATAATCACATATCAATATAGAATATCCTTATACCATCATAATCTATACAATGTCAATAAGAAATTAGGGAAGGTGGAGGAGTCATCCATCTATATCATATCCACTCAGTATATTGGGGGTATACCCGGAACCCAAAAATTTATATAGGCATCAGTAAGGTTATCTATCGTGGGTGGTTGTTCATAAGAAATAAAAGAAAATGTAATGGAATATAATATTGAACAATTACTACCATCACATCTATAAAAACAACCTGCATCACCATAACCCATTGAAATTAATTTATACCGTATCTAATAATAAATATTAACAACCCCACTATAACCACACAATGGAAACAAGACAAACACAAAACATCCCATTTCACATTTCATTAATAATTTCACAGTATCAGTTACCATCAACATAATATTTTTTTTCCTATAATTATTTATATCCACTATAATTTCATTTAACTACTTCTACTTTAGAATTTAAAATTTCATTTACAGTATGTCAATAAAACACAATTCATTTATTAATTAAATCTATTTATTTGTATCATCGCATCCCATTTCAAATTTTAATTTTATCTATTTCAGAACCATTACACATTCCATGGAATGGTTCATACATAACCACATCAACCCCATTATATTCTACCACTACCAAAAATTCAACAAAACTATCTCCTCCACGTATGCCACATTATGACTACCACAACTACTATAACAAAATTCAACATCATAGGAGCACAAAATTATCCCTATAAAATTTCATAAATTATAAAATAAATATAAAACATCAATATAAGAGAAATCTTATTTTCCAAATCCACTATTTTATTACATAAAAAGAACAACTATGAAAATGTTAAAAAAATGGATTCCCTTTCTTCACTTACATTACAAAATTTATGTCGTTTAAGTAATTTCAATAATGATTTTACATATTAATAAAAAAATAATGCATAGATACATGTTCTTTACATGAAAACCATACATAACAATCATTAATTGAAATAATAATGTAAAATATTTAAATCATTCATGAACATACCATTTCCACTGATTTTCTATGCTCAATTTTTTATCTTTATTAAGTAAACATAAAATTTTTAACTAGGGACAACCAAAGCATGATAATCCAATAATTATATGTAGAAAATGATCAACCACCACCAAACTCACAATAACTCTCCACAAAACCAACACAGGAAAATACAGTATCTACTCTATAACAAAACATCATAAAAACAGAACCACCCTCATTATCATGGACTTTTAGATGAGAACATACAATTACTAATGAAGGAGGGAGGGAGATAAATGTACATTAATAATTAGTTATACATCACATATAAAAAATTATTAATATCCACCAAGGGATAACAAATGATCAAAAACATTTAACAAGGGATGCTTAGGGTTTATAGATATCTAAGGGAATTGAAGGTAATTTAAAATTATGATTTAATTTATTTTAAAATTTTAAGGACAATAAATATTTTCATGATATAAGAGTCAAGCCACATTGTGATCGAGTCAACCGACCCTCCAAAAATAAATGTAGAAATCACACAAAACCACTGGGATATATGATAGATCTAATATTTTAATTATTATTCATATGTGTTTAAATGAATTAATCCCTTAAAATTAATCAATGTGATTTTATTTTCATAATTGTATGATTTTTTTTATTTTTAGTTTATATGTGACAATTGTTAAATATGGACATTTAATAGTTTTATATTGCTTATATTTTTAGCATAACTTTCAAACTTTTGATCCAATTTAACTCATTAATTTTTTTAAGATTTACTATTTTGTGGGATAAAAATTATTCTTCTGTAACTGTAGCCCATTATAACTTCTATATTCCCAAATTAATCGACTAACATGAATAGCTATTCGGTTCGACAAAATGGACCATACCTTATTAAATGATGCATATCTCGAGATACCAACCTCCAAATGGTTTCATTATAATTGTGATAGAAATATTACTCATAGTTGACGTTTAAAAATACATTTCAATGAGAAATTAATTAACTATTTCTACACTTGAATCAGTCAAAGAGGGGTTAGTGGAATAGTGAATATATTCCATAGAAAGTAACATCTTTTAAGTATGTGATAAAATCTATTCAATGGCTCTAAATTCGTTGAAATTTCAATGTTAGATAGAATAGTAAATTTGGAAAATCATATAAGAATTGACAACAATATTTTTCTATTATCTGGTCGGAATAACCAAATCAATCATCTGGATAACAAATTTAAGATGATTTATTTTCTCGTTCTTTGTTTTCTTTATTTTGTTCTTCTTAATATTTTAATTTATTTTTGATCCCCCTTTTATCAATTAGCCTTACCATAATGGTGTAATAATATAATTTATTATATAAGGAGACGTTTATTCTTTTTTAATTCAGTAGTTATTTCAATTAATTTTTTAAATTCCTTTTCACTCTTCTATGAAATTAGTTTCAATTATAATAAATATTTTAATTAACATGTGTGATTGTATTTGATTTTATATTCTATATTTATTTTTGTGTTTTTAAATAAAATTTTTCTCCATCCATTGTTTTTTATCTATATATGTTATAATAGATCATGTATTAGTGGTAAAGTTCTTGGCGATCATCATTACATGTGGGAGGAATTTGCATAATCATAGTTATTTGGGATAAACAAGACCTGATATGAATTACCAAAATCAACTATGGATATTCGCTAAAAATATTAAATGAAATAAAGTATAGTAAAAAAAACTAATATCTTGGTAAGGATTACTCTCAACATCACTATTTTATATGTTAGTGATAGGTTGTGATCGTACAATCTCACGTTTACCTTCTTAATAGAAGAGTATTAGATTAATTAGAACTATAATAAAATTTCAATTGTAAAAACAACCCAATCTGGTTAACCCAATTCCTATAACTATTTTTAATCACATGATTTCTTAATTTATTTAAAATATATTTCATTTTTTATTTTTTTTGTTTCTTTGTTTTCAAAACCAAACAATTTCAAAAACAGCTAACTTCTTTCTAAATTATACAGTGACCTTGATGATTGTTATGCATGACACTCTAGAGAAAACATAGTTCAACAGCATTACTACATTTTAACTTAGAAAATTTTATTTATTTGTCACAACCCATGAAAGGAATGTTTCAAAACCTGGTTCTATTTCTGAGGAGGTAGTTCCACAATATAATTATAAATATTTCACACCTTTGAAAAAAAACATTTTCCTTGCTTTCTTCAGATAAGTATTTCTTTAATTCATTGAATAATTACCAAAAAGTGCATGAACCAGTTAATATATAACCCCTTTACATGGAGGATAGTATTTATATTATCATAAGATAAGTGAGGTAATTTTACAAATCAAATAATGGGGATCATACCATAAAATATTTCATAGCTGACCTAAGGGACTACATAAACTAGGAATGTTTTCAAGAAATGTCCAATGAGCTAACTGAGTTCTCCCAGCACATTCAAAATTTTAATAATTTTGGTAATGATAATGAATATTTCACCTTAGTCTTCTAGGATTTTTCTATGGAGATCCATGAATTGTAGGTGTCTAACTACCTACCTTAATGTGTTACTACACAACTCTAATAAGTTCATTCCTATGATGAAGAAATTTAAGCTAAACAAACATATAGAGATAATATTTTCTTTTAATCTTTTCATTCATATTTTAATAAAGTTGAATTTAATATTACCAATTAATGTTTTTTGTCTTTACATTCATCCCACAATTTTATTTCCCAGGTGGATGAAAAAGAAACAAAATACACTCCCAATGAAGAACATCAAGAGATCCTTTGAATGTGTTGAACACTCATTAAGGGAGTTAAATAGGATACAAAAGTGGATTTTCTTGATGAAAAAAAGACACATGTTTATTACATTTATAGATAAGAATATAAAATTTCTTCATCATGTTTTAATTTTATTAAAATATAATTACACTTTGGTTTTACCTTTGGCTATTATATTGATGCATCATACCATGAGCAAACACTGGAAAATTAAGTATAAGTAGAAAATGTGGAAACCAAGAAAGAGGGAAGCTCATTATTTGTCAAAAATCTATAATATAAGATGAATATCATTTTCATGGGAGTGGATTTGGTGTATTATATCAAGGTAGTCCAAAAAAACTAATTTGTTCTTAATGGAATCAATAAGTGTAGGTGATTCATGATTATGATACTCCAACCACAATTAGATTGGGGATAATTAATGAGAACTACCCATCTAGAGGCAGTCTGTAGAGACCAAAAGCTTGACGTACATGGACATTACATTACTTCTGTAGAATACTTAGTACATAACAAAAACAGACACCAAATTAACATAATAGTTTATTGTCTTTGGAAACTTGGAACGTAATCTACTAATTGTAGTGAAGGATCTTCAAATTCTCCCATAAAGATCTTCACATTTTGTTTTCTTACCTAAAACATTTCTTTATATCACAGGGAAAATAAAACATAAAAAGGCTGAGCTCAAATGCTCAGTAAGGGAAAACATAGTGAACATAAAACAATTCATAAACATTTGAAAGCAAAAACAAGAATATGAAATTTAAACATCAAAATCTTGAGCAAGGACATGAATCTTGGAAGTACTTAAGGCATATATCATATGGGAACATCAACCATGATAAAATAGCATGGGAATAAAACATGTAATTATGGGAACCATTAATCACATGTTAGCCAAGGCATTTCTTCCAAGACCATCTTAGTGGACAAAGTCCTTTTCTAAATCGAGTTCACACCTAATTTCAGTCATGTGACACTGAACTGGATTAACAAAACGTTCCAGCCATGTTTATCTCATGAGATATAAATCTTTACCCAATGCATTTGAGGGATATATAGTTCCCACCCATCTCATAAAGATACCATTCTTATGTGTTCCACAAAATAATAAACCATATATCATAGCATAACCCATGTAATAAAAATGGGAATCTTAAAACATCATGCCATCATAACATAATCCATATAAGTTAAAAGGACATCATAAAAATAATTCCATCATAACATAATAAAATCAATGTAAAAATAGTAATAGAAACAGAACCCTATATTATCTTAGATGAAAAATAATTTTTATAAAACATTTGAACTTCGTTCTTGAGGAAAATATCATTTCTACATCAAAAACATTTTTCCTTTCTTAACATGTCATATAATTTTGAACTAAAAGAAGTTGATTAAAAATAATCCTGAAAACTTGTAAATGAAGCTTCTTGTAAATAATGTTTTAAAAATCCATTCATGTCGTATAAGTTAAAAAAACATTCTTCTCGTACTTTTGTCGGAAAAGTCAAAAAGTACATCGTACGAAAAACTAAAAAAGATACCTTTCATATCTTTTACTAAAAACTCACCTAAGTGTAAAATTGAATTTAAAAAATTGTAGGTGGTTGGAAATAGTATTACATACTCAGGAAACATTGATGTGGATGATAAAATACACCCCAGTAAATACCAAAGTATAAACAATCTCGGATAAAAATCAGATTGTGATATTTTCCCTTAACTTAGGTCTGATATGCTTCGTACATTTCTAAACCTCCTGTATAATGATTTAAATAATGTAATTGACTTATTAAAGAATAATATTTATTGTTATGATATCATATATGGTTTACTTATGACTTTATATTACCCGTTATTTTGTAAGTTTCATGTTAAAGCGACATTTTGGGTTAAATCATTTTATTTATCATACGTGTTTGGACTTGTTGATCTTGATATTAATACTTATATCCTGATTTACATAATTCCAGAATGTAAAATATTATTTATATATAATATATATTCATTATATAAATATATATATGATAGATCGATTAAATGGAATGAAATACACCGTTCATGGAGACGGTATGTCGTACGTACGCATGAATGCAGTTTTCGTTTCCTTATTGAATTGAATGAAATTAAGTACATGACATACATATAAATAGACATAAATCCAGTATCATTATTATGTTATAAATTTAATTATTACTTGTTATATATACTTTATAATCATTCATGAATGGTTAACATGGAGAATGAATCTAATCGCATCGTGGAGAAGGTACTCCGTACGTACGCACGACCGATGATATCATTACCATGATCGTGGAATTGCATTAAAGTTTATGTATAATATTTCAGAATCAATATCACTTTTCAATAATCATATATAGTTATTTATTTACACCATTATACTCATCCAAGTAAGGTGGTGGTCGAAAACAGATTACACCACGGCGTGGAGACGGTATTGCGTACGTACGCACGCGCGGTGATTTCATTTTCCGTAGGATGGTTAGATGGTGAAAAAGGAATGTTTCATACATATAATAACATATAATTATATTAGTGATACTGATGTTATTACTTCATAATGAAACAACTAAATAAGAAGAAGTATAAGAAGAAATAAAGTTGAATGAATCGGTAACGGACATTACCTCTTCTTTGAAGCGCCTCGTTGAGACCTCCTCTTAGGGAAATAAATTTGGACTTTGAAGAAGACGAGGACCTCTAGGATGTTTCTAGGGAATTGGAGAAGAGAATTTGGCAGTGTTTGGCCGAGGTTGAAGGCTCAAAGTTGTGCGAGGAAGAGAGGAAGGAGGTGCCCTTTTATAAGGGAGGAGAGGGGCACCTTTGGAATAACTAAAAATATTGTTTTATTATAAAGTCATATTCGGTTTTTAATAGCTCCAAATTGAGTTATTTAAAAGATAAGGTAGGGATGGGTAGAAATAATCTCATCCAATATAATTTAGACATGTTTAGGTTTCTATTTTAACCTTATCATTTAGATTTAACTTTAAGTTAAATAATTTTTCTTTTACCGTGTTTTCTTGTTTTCTTACACTATAAGGTTAATAAACATACTATAACACGACAAACTAACCCAAAGTTGTTTATTATTAATATATTAACCTTATATAAGTCATTTAACTGATCCATAGATTTTGAGGAATAAAATAACAATTAATAATATAATTTGTTTTAAAAACACTATTCTATGTCAATTTTGACACTATTTGGTAATTGATTTTTTTGAAAATCATAACATAATTATTATTTCGAAAAACGTTTAATAAATCAATAATAACATGTCATATTAGCCTATAAAATTAGTGGAATGCATAAAAAGTCTCAAATTACATTTATTTGGGTATTTATAACATCAATTATGTCAATATTTCATTAATAAGATAATTACTACATCATCATTGTGTCATAAATAAATTAAATTATTTAACGTCTAAAAATTATAAATAAAACACAATTATGTAGTAAATCTTTTTATATTTCTAATTAATATTTATAGTTGAATTTATTGTATGTATAACCCTATATTAAAAATCATTTAGTTATTAAACTTTCATTTTAACTATTTTGACCCTTCTTTAAGTAAATTAATAATAAATGTCCTAATCTAATCCAAGTGGGACTAAATGGTCATATTTTATTACTATGTTTTTTCTGGTTTAATTACACTTATAAAATAGAATTAGGATATGTTTTAGGGTAATAATAATATCATTTTACCCTTAATTACCCTCTTTACTTTTAACCGTGGTAAATAAAAGTAAAAAGTTACTATTAACAAAAAAATATTTTCATCTCCTTGAACCACATTTTAGTCCTCGATATTATCCGTGTCTCTCGAATTTTATAAATTCCACTCACAGAAGCTGTAAAATTATGTTTTATATGAATTTCCAAATTCACCTAGGAGGTGGGTAAAAGACGGTGAAAAGTTCAATAAAATTTTAATATATCTAAAATTATTATAAAATGATGATAATGAATTACATTGAACTTATATAGGTATTATGTATCAATTTTGACCTAAAATACATAAAATAAATAATTATTTAAATAAAAAGTCTGTTTTTGAATAGTAACCCAGTGTTTTTACTATTCATCAAAAATTGAAAGTTTTGAGAAAAATACCAAAAATTCACCCTAGGCTAATTTTGATATTCAAAATCCAAAAATGTAGTCCATTTCGAAAGATAAAATTTATAAAATTTCAAAAAGTGGGTATTACTATTCATAATGGCTAGTTTATATAACATATCGTTGTTTAGCAAAACTCGGTATTGTGTACAACACACGCTATCGTGGAAGGTCGCGATTGCGTGTAATGCAAGCCAAGTTAGGGATGCTTGTCATGCAAGCTCCTTTTGGTGTAGCATACAACACAAGATATTAATGAAATTAAAAAGAATATTTTTCAAAAAATCTCAGGGTGTTACATTCTACCCCCCTTAAAATGAATTTCTCCCTCGAAAATCGTCGGGGATATAAATGGTTTTCTACTTGAAAGTATATTTAATTGAAACCCACATCATAAAATTGAAGACCAAAACACAACTTTAAAAACAAAAGTATGAAATGTAACGGTTACCCAAATTAATTAATCGCTAGGTTTCCATATAGGAGGACATAGGTGAAAATATGGATATGTAAGAGAAATCTAACCATCATGTTCTGATGGAGAGTGGTAGAGAACATGGCTATGAAAAAGCCAACAATCACAAAGCTGTATATTTTTTATGATCTAGGGTACCATCTGATTCATCGAATATAAGGGCACTTGGACAACATTTTTGGTTTTCAAGATCATTTCCCTAAAGTTGAAGAATTTGAATTAGAATAAATACATACATTATTTTGGTACAATCTCATTGTTGTTCATGCTTTGAACAATTTAAACTTCATCTCTTAAAGAAATGAAGTTGAATTTGATTTTCGTGAAGTGTTAAAAGATCATGTGATAGAATGATGGGTCATTCCCTCTATTTCAAAAAAATGTTAGCAAAAGTTATCAAATATACATAAGTCCATATATGGTGAGGTTAATCATATATGATTCCAAAAATGACCTTATAATTCATATATCATACTGCTTAATAAAATAAAACTAGTTTCTACTAACCAGGGACTTCCTGTAGGCTAGTGGTATACTATAAAGGCCAGCCGCACTTCGGTTGTGGGTTCGATTCCCACAGCCTTGTCCGACGCGATGGATTGTCACCCATCCTACAACTTGTCCTTTTTCTAAAACTACATTACTATATCATCCCATCAATAATATCGAAAAAATTTATATCCTTAAATAACACTAACTTATGTCCAACATAATCCATTCCAATCTTTAGGATTATCTAAAATACTTCGGTCCATGCTCATAGTATAAAGAAAATTATTACTTGAAATGTCACATAACAATCACGTGAATGCCATCATTTATCCCCAGTATATCACAAGATATATCTTGTTGTTCAAATTAAAAACATGTGAATACCTTAATCATGTATTCTCTTGAATAATGAGTACCGATTTAACCTTAGTGAAAACATGAATGTTGTTAAATTTTAACACTTTCCACATACCAAAATCCCAAAAATTCCATATACTCAAACCATAATATCACTTAGTCCTTATATAAATCATGATCTCATGAATACAATAAAACATATCATTATATTCTTATCCCTTCATTATGCGCATATCATCTACTTTCCAAAAATATATGAATAACCTTTCATGGTTACCGGTACTATTCATCATATAATTTCAAATACTTTAGAAAAAACAATAGTGTAACAATCCTTAGATGATTCTTTATTCCATAGTACCATACATTATTCTTTATAAACATACAATCATTCCACTAACTTCTTATAACATTGACCATTCTACAACACTTATTTCATCTCATATATCATTTGTAGTCTCCTCATCATCATCCACATAAATACAACCCATATGACCATGATGATTCTCTTCATGAGATTTCTCCTTAGGGCATTGGTTTGCATAATGACCATACATTCAAGATTTAAAACATCTAATCATTTTTGATGTCATAGAAATACCATTATCCTTATCCATGGTGTTTACTGAACCTTTTCCTTTGCACTTACTGGATTTGTGTCCTTCTTTTCCACACCCAAAGGATCTTCCAGTTTATTTGAAACATTCTCCTTGATGCCTCTTCCCACATGATTTACATGATAGAAATTTAACTTTCCTTCCTCTATGATCATCATGAAACTCCATCTTTCTCTTATTAGCAGAGGTAGGAAACTTACCAATTTAGAAATTATTGATCATGTTATGAGATTTCTAATTAGGCATAATAACGATATGTGGACCTCCAGATCCAATTTCATTCGGTTTCTCATGAATACTATCATTCCATTGTCCACCATATCCTCTGTTATCGTGAAATCTTCCAGTTCCCAACCATTTTCTAAAACCCAAAAAGTATATTGTGAGAGGCTAAAATCATAATCAAGGGAGATTACCTTAAATATCTAACATCTTAGGTTAAATTCTATGATTTTTACCATAATTCTAGGACTATATCATATACTTATACTTATCCTTAGGGAGATCCCTAAACATACCTTAGAAATATCTCTAGGGATCTGACTAACGTTTTCACATCTTAGTTTCCAAAGGTTGACTAAACCTTTCCTCTGATACCAACTATAGAGACCCAAAGCTTTCCGTACATGGACATTACATTACTTTTACGGAATACTTAGTACATAAAAAAAACAGACACCAACAAACCGTAATAGTTTAGTGTCTTTGGAAACATTGAACGCAATCTACTAATTGTAGTGAAGGATCTTCAACTTCTCCCATAAAGATCTTCCCCTTTTTTTCATACATAAAACCTTTCTTTATATCATGGGTAAAAGAAAACATAAAAAGGGTGAGCTCAAATGCTTAATAAGGGCAAACATAGTGAACATAAAACAATCCATAAACATTTTTAAGTAAAAACATGAACATGACATTTAAACATCAAAATCTTGAGCAAAGACATGAATCTTGGAAGTACGTAAGGAATATATCATAAGGGAACATGAATCATGATAAAATATAATAGTAATAAATAATGTAATTGTGGAAACCATTAATCACATGTTATGATTTCCATAGTAGCCAAGGACTTGCTTCTAAGACCATCTTAGTGGACAAAGTCCCTTTTCTGAATCGAGTTCACTACTCGTTTCAGTCCTATAACACTAAACCGAATTAACTTACCATTCCAGCCATGTCTATCTCATGAGATATAAATATTTACCCAATGCATTGGAGGGAGATATAGGTCCCACCCATCTCATAATGATACCATTATTATGTGTGCCACAAAATCATAAACCATACATCATAGCATAACCCATGTAATAAAAATGGGAATCTTAAAACATCAGGCCATCCTACCATAATCTATATAAGATAAAAGGACATCGTAAAAATAATTCCATCATAACATAATCAAATCAATCTAAAAATAGGTATAAAAAGAGAACCCTATATTATCTTAGATGGAAAATAATTTTTAAAAATCAATTGAACTCCGTTCTTGAGGAAAATATCCTTTCTACTTCAAAAACATATTTCTTTTCTTAACATGTCATATATTTTGGAACTAAAAGAAGTTTATTAAAAATAAACTTTAAAACTTGTAATGGAATATTCTTGGATGTAATGTTATAAAAATCCATTCATGTCGTATAAGTTAAAAAAAACATTCTTCTCGTACTTTTGTCGGAAAAGTCAAAAAGTACCTCGTACGAAAAATGACAAAAGATTCCTTTAATATCATTTAATAAAAACTCACCTAAGGGTAAAATTGGATTTAAAACATTTTATTTGGATGTAAATAATATTACATATTGAGTAAACATGGATGTGGAAGATAAAATACACCACAGTAAATACCAAAGTATAAACAATCTCGGATAAAAATGAGATTGTGATATTTTCCCTTACCTTAGGTCTGATATGTTTCGTACATTTCCGAACCTCTTGTATAATGATTTAAATAATGTCATTGACTTATTAAAGAATAATATTCATTGTTATGATATCATATATTGTTCACTTATGACTTTTTATTACCCTTTCTTTTGTAAGTTCCATGTTAAAGCAGCATTTTGGGTTAAATTGTTTTATTTATCGTACGTGTTTGGACTTGTTGTTATTGATATTATTACATATATCCTGATTTACATAATTCCAGAATATAAAAAATGATTAATATATAAAATATATTCAGTATATATATATATATATATATGATAGATCGATTAAATGGAATGAAATACACCGTTCATGGAGACGGTAGGTCGTATGTACGCATGAACGCTGTTTTTGTTTCCTTATTGAATTGAATGAAATTAAGTAGATGACATACATATATATAAACATAAATCCAGTATCATTATTATGTCATCTATTTCATGATGACTTATTATATATACTTTATAATCATTCATGAATGGTTAACATGGAGAATGAATCTCATCGCGTCGTGGAGACGGTAGTCTATACGTATGCATGACCGATGATATCATTCACATGATCATGGAATTGCATTGAAGTGTATATATAATATTTCAGAATAAATATAAATTTGAAATAATTATGTATAGTTATTTATTTACACCATTATACTCATCCAAGTAACGTGGTGGTCGAAAACAGATTACACCACGGCATGGAGACGGTATTCCGTACGTACAAATGTGCGGTGATTTCATTTTCCGTAGGATGGATAGATGGTAAAATAGGGTTGTTTCATACTTATAATAATATATCAGTATATTATGGATACTTCTGTTATTACTTAATAATGAAAAAACTAAATAAGAATAAGTAAAAGAAGAAATAAAGTGGAAAGAATCGGTAACGGACATTACATCTTCTTTGAAGCGCCTCTTTGATACCTCTTCTTAGGTCACTAAATTTGGTCTTTGAAGAAGACCAGGACCTCTAGGATATTTCTAGGTAAGTGGAGAAGAGAATTTGGTAGGGTCTGGCCGAGCATGAATGCTCAAAGTGGTGTGAGGAAGAGGGGAAGGAGGTGCCCTTTTATATGGGAGGAGAGGGGCACCTTTGGAATAACAAATTTTTTTATTTTATTATAAAGTCATAGTCGGTTTCTAATATCTCCAAATTGAGTTATTTCGAAGCTAAGGTGGGTATGGGGCTAAATCCTCTCATACGATATAATTTAGGCAAGTTTAGGTTTCTATTTTAACCTTATCATTTAGATTTAACTTTAAGTTAAATAATTTTTCTTTTACCGTGTCTTCTTTTTTTCTTACACTATATGGTTATTAAACTTACTATAACAAGCCAAACGAACCCCAAGTTGTTTATTATTAATATATATAACCTTATCTAAATCATTTAGCCGAACCTTAGTTTTTTAGGAATAATATAAAAATTAATAATATAATATTTGTTTTAAAAACTATTTTATGTCAATTTTGACACTATATGGTAATTGATTTTTGTGAAAATCATAAAATAATTATTAGTTCGAAAAAAGTTAATTAAATCAATACTAACATGTCATATTAACCTAGAAAATTAGTATAATTAATAAAATGTCTCAAATTACATTTATTTGTGTGTTTATAACATCAATTATGTCAATATTTCATTAATAAGATAATTATTGCATCATCATTATGTCATAAATAAATTAAATTATTTAATGTCTAAAAATTATAAATAAAACACCATTATGTATTAAATATTTTTATCTTTCTAATGAATTTTTAGTCTAATTTATCCTATGTATATCCCTATATTAAAAATATTTTGTTATTAAACATTGATTTTAACTATTTTAACCCTTCTTTAAATAAATTAAAAATATATGTCTTAATCTAATCCAAGTGGGCCTAAATGGTCATATGTTATTCCTAAGGTTGTTTTTCGTCGAATTACACTTATCCAATAGAATTATGACATGTGTTAGGGTAATAATAATATCATTTTTACCCATAATTACGCTATTTACTTTTAACCGTGGAAAATAAAAGCAAAAGTTACTATTCTCCAAAATTATTTTCATCTCATTGAACCACATTTTAGTCCTTGATATTAACCGTGTCTCTCGTATTTTTGAAATTCCACACACAAAAGCTATAAAATTATGTTTTATATGAATTTCCAAATTCTCCTAGGAGGTGGGTAAAAGACGGTAAAAAGTTCAATAAAATTTTTATATATCTAAAATTATTATAAAATGACGACAATGAATTAAATTGAACTTATATATTTATTATGTATCAATTTTGACCTAAAATACAGAAAATAAATAATTATTTAAATAAAAATTCGGTTTTTGAATAGTAACCCAGTGTTTTCACTATTCATCAAAAATTGACAGTTTTTAGAAAAATACCAAAAATTCACCCTAGGCTAATTTCGATATTCCAAATCCAAAAATTATGTCCATTTAGAATGATAAAATTTATAAAATTTCAAAAAGTGGTTATTACTATTCATAACGGCTAGTTTATATAACATATCGTTGTTTAGTGAATCTCGGTATTGCGTACAACATAGGCTATCGTGGAAGGTCGTGATTGCGTTAAATGCAAGAAAGTTAGGGATGCGTGTCGTGCAAGCTCCTTTTGGTGTATCATACAACACAAGACATTAATGAAATTAAAAAGAATATTTTTCATAAAATCTCGGGGTGTTACACTAGTCAAAACCGAAGGCCCACTTGGGGGATTCAACTCAGATATATCCTTCTTTTCTAAATCTATTTCTATTTTATTTTATTTTAAAAAAAATTCTTATGATATTTTATCTACATTTGGTTTTTGGTTTTCATGTGTGCAATACATTGGATCTTAACTAGATGATGCACTTCTAATAATTCAAGTTGTACAAATCCGTAATACTTTCTTGATTTCTATGATTAAATTTTAAAATATAACAACATGTTAAATACACATGAATTCATTAGAGACACTACATCATTAATAGTGCGGGGGTAAGAAACATTTATGGTTTAGTAATATCATGTTTTTTGATTTTTTGTTTTCAAAGAATAAAGGTTAGTTGTTTTTAAAATTTTTGTGTGTTTCTGAAAATTTTTACTGTTTTTGAAACATTGAAGCCAAAATGATTATCATTTCCATTTTTGAAATCAACTTCAATGAGTGATACACTTTATCCCATGAAACTGAGTATAAGTGAATTCTTAAAATGACTTTTTTTCATGATCAAATATTTAGTATATCCATTATAATTACCATTTTTTTAATACCATGGAACATCTCACTGTAATTATCATTAAAATACAATTACTTTGCGGCCTAAATACATAATTTTCATTACAGTTTCATTCACCTAACTTCTTGATAGAACCAAGATGTGCATTATTTAACTACAATTGGATTTATTCTTTTCATAACATTAGGTTTTGAGGTACATGTTTTTTATATGATTGAGACATTTATTTATATTTAAGGCCCCCTATTTCATATGAACATTTTTATATTGGAATTCCTTGAACATTTATTCCTTTTAGTCTTTATAATCCTTGAACATATTTTTTGTTTTTCCACATTACAATCCATTTTTCTGTATCAATCCTGCTCTTGATGAGAAATTTCATGATCTAGTTGAACTTATGTGTGGGTGGATGTTATCTTGTATTATGATACATCATTTGGTGATACTTTGTGTGAAAACAAACATTGATTATATGATCTCTCAATGAAAAAAACATTATTTTAAAGGTGTTTCATTTCAGGAGAATTCATGATAAAAGAATTTGTTACTTTTTGGATATTCTAATGGAGAAAGAATGTAGTTCATCTCAATAGCTTTCAAGAGAAATCATACATGAGTGGAGTGATATTGTTTCAAAAAAATATTGAATGGTGTGAACATTCCTTGAATTTTAAATTATATTTAGGATCTTATTTTCTAATAAGGGATGTGGGGAGAAGACCATACATGATTGTAAATTATAATCTTGTAATGTTTCTTCAAAAAAAGAGGCGATCCCTCCTTATTCTGCCTCAACATTTTTTCACATCAAAATCCTATGAACTAAAATAAACTAAAAACCCAAGAAAAAATATCATGGTAAACATATTTCCATGAACCACATAATGTGGATATGTAGGAATTTATTAATCCCACAGTGACCCTTTCATTAGCATTGGATGAAAAAGACATTGTTTAAAATTGATATTTGTGAGATAAAAGAAAATTAATGTGAGGTAAGTGTTTTTTGTGCCTGGGATGATAAATGAATTGGAAATATATTTATTGATGTGAATATGTAATTTAAAAAAAATTAGGTTTTATAAGGAATGATATCTTTTTCTTCATTGTGTTAAATTGGTGGATATCATGGATATGTGCTTTAAATTTTCATGGATTTGATTCTTATGTTAACATATCCATGAGTCCAAGTGCTATGTATGGTGGAATTGATAGAGTATATATTTTCATTGTTAGAAATATGTTTTAAATGACTTAATCCCTTAAAATTAATCATGGGGAGTGTTTTTCATCATTTTATGATTTTTGGTACAGTTTGAGCTTAAATGTGAAAAGTTGTTATATCTGGACATTTAATAGTTTTCTATTTCCTCAATTTTTGAAGCATAACAAGCATAGTTTTGATGCAGTATAAGTGATTCCTTTTTTAAGTATTTCATGGTTAATGGGAAGAAAACTAATCTTCTGGCACCATATACTATTCAAAATCCCTCATGGACAAATAAATCAACTAAGATGAAGAGTTATTCTGGTCGGTAGAATATACCCTGACTCATCAAATGAGGCATATCTCGGTCTACCTACCTACAAATGGGATTATTCTAGATGGGTTCTACATCCACCTCAAATAGTAATCATTAAAAAAATTCAAGGATTAATTATTTCATTAAGGCCTCCTTTAAATTAGTCAAATTTGGGATGGTGGAATAGTGATTAGCATTTAGTTAGTGTCCTATCTTTTAAGGAACCCATAACATTTTTGATTCAGCTCCAAATTCAATAAAATTTTTAGGTAGATGGAAAAATAAATTTGGACCATATTATAAGAAGGTAACATAGTATTTCTCTCATGTCTAATTTGTAGAACTGTAGTAAAACACTGGCATACAGATTCTGAAGGATTTTTTTTTAGTTCTCTCTTTTCATTATTTTGATCTTCTTAATATTGTAATGCCTTATAATTTACCCTTATTCTAAATTACCCATACTATGTTGGGGTAATAATATATTTTATTTGATAATAATAAGGTTTTCCATTTTTTAATTCATTATTTTATTGCACTTAATGTTTTATGATCCTTTTCTCTCTTTTGTGAATCAGTTTCAATTCGTATAATGGTTTTTAATATTTTGTACGATTGTATATGATTTTATATTTTGTTTTTATTATTTATTTCCTCAATGAAAATTATCACACTCCACTAGTTTCTCGTTTTATATGATCAAATATATCAGGTATTAGTGTTGAAGTACATAGTGATCATCATTGCGTGTGGGAGGATTAGTGCATATTCTTGATTTTTCTGGATAAACAAGACTCGATCAAGAAGTTCCAAAATAAATTAAATGTATCCACTAAAACCCGTACACAAAAAGAATGAGATTAGAAAAAACTAATATCTAGCTAAGATTTACTATCAACAAATGCATTGAACAAGTTCGTGAGAGGAACCGATCATGAAATCCCACTTTAACCAGCGTAGCTAAAGAGTATTGGATTAATTAAAACCATGATAAAATTTTAATTGGAAATACAACCCCAACCTGATAACCTAGATCATGTCACTATTTGTAATAACATTATTTTTCAATTTATTTTTAATATTTTAAATTATTTCTTTCTTTCATTTCATTGATTTTCTTTTCAAAACCAATCAATTTCATAAACAACCTAATGTTTTCTCAAATTTAACGTGACATAACTGGTTTGTGTGCACTCCTCTATGGAGACAACCTAGGTTAACCACTTTACTAAATTTTAACCAAGAATTTTTTTTGTCACACCCCATGATAGTAATGTGTCAACCTACAACCATTCAATTTAATATAAAAAGTTTAGATCATTATGAAATAGTGGACTCCACATTGCAATGTTCAAACACATAGAAATTACAACAAATACCTCACAACTATTATTAAAATGAGATAATCCTCTTGATAAAACCATGGTGTAATGATGTGAATCTTGCCACAACCTCATAATGAAAAAAATATATATTTTCATGGCCCTGAAATCCATAATGAATCACAACTCTTCATTCCATAATCTATCTAATAATAGAACAATAGACTTCCCCTAGTTAAAAATATGAATACTAATTTTTTATTTGTCAAGGTTCATGTCATATCCAAACTCACTATATCATTTATCTTACAAAACTGTATTTCAACCAGGATGACCCTTTTCTCAAGCTCTACACAAAAATAAATAATGTCAACAGAACCACTCCCATAGATTGGACCATTAGTTGAGTAAACGTTTCTTTTAAACATCATATATTACTCCATCTCTCATTTTTAAAAACATATTTATGAATGTACATTTTAATAAACCATAAGATAGAGGAATAATAGAGATAATTGCCTATATATTAGATACCTCCTAAACTATTCACATCATGAATAATCATAACAAAACCAAGAATAAAAAAATATAAAAAACTGGAAACCCAATTATATTTCCCTTGAAATGGGATTATTTCTATCACATAATCCAAATAAATAATAAAAGATAAAGAAACACAAAGTTTTTAACATAAAATCAATCTCAATCATTACAGAAAATACAATTATAAATAACTCAGGATACTGGGAACATGTATAGTAATCATTCCATCATGTACATTTCATAAATATATAATCCATCCATAATACATGAACCAAGGTAATGAATCATTCACACAACACTCTCCACTATAATTCATAGATCATAATGGGATGCTATATGAATGACACATCCTCTTTAATATCCTCATCACATAAACCTATGAGATTAGATTCATCGTGATGATAACATCATATTTATGAAAAATAGAAAATTTTAGGAATTTAATAATTTTCTAATGGAATAGATAACCAATATAGATCCTCAATGACCCAATCTAAAAAATCAATAACTCTTCAATCCCATGGAGAATTATTACTCTTTTGAATCAACCCATTCCTCCAACAATGTTGATAAACATTAAAAACATGATCACTAACCTCAATCTCTCTAGTTATTTTCTTTAATCATAATAAGTCTTATAATGTATTTTATCAGCCTTTGTCTACTCTTGATTCACGTATAACATATTTATAATACTCTACACCGAATCTAATTAGAAGATCATTGAATTTCCACAATCTTTATAATGTAATAGATATCTATAAGTCTCTCTATAAAAATATTTATATTAATTCATACCAATAGATTATAGATAACTTTTGTAATAATAAAAATTAGTGATATTCATGTTTGTTTCCCATGCACCACTAAAATCCAAATCACATGCATTGAATATGTCTTCTAGAATCATAACATTCAACTCAAATGAATAATCTATGTATGGATGAAAATTATTGTTATGAAATAATTGGTAACCAAAATAATTATATAACTCATTCACAATCATTAGTTAATTGAAGGATCGTGATCATCAATGATATTTCTTGGAATTTGATGAATCTACAAAACCTCCTCCACATATATCATCATCTAATAATCCACCACACAAAAATATTTAATCATCGATAAGTGATCTTACGTAATCGATTCATCTGCAATCATCCAGATAAAATAACATCCTCCCTGATTTCATAGTGAAATAGATATGTAATGAATCGATTAATTCTCTCACATATAATTAAGGACTTCGAATAGATTCAATAACCTAAGAGGAACACGATTTACTACCTCAACCCTACGAAAAAAATAATGAGATAAGAATTTATCCATTTATATTCCACTAGAATTTCATAGTTTTATTAAATATTTATTAAATTTTATGTGCTTCATTATTCATAAAATCCCACATTAATTCATTTTACAATTTATACATCATTTCTAATCATTTTTTCAATTATTGTTTATAATTTTCTAATCTCATCCAATTTTAAAATCATCATGATGAACTATCAGAATTAATTATTTTAATTATATATTTCTATATAATGATTATTATAATATGAGGAACTATTTTTATAGTTTGGTAAATAGTTGATTTAAAAATGATGATGATCATATTGGGCCACCAATACATAAACCTCAACGTAATGTGTATTTGTTATAAGCACATTAAAATGTATGTAGAGCCATAAATTTAAGTCCAATTAAAATGAAATATTACCTAAAATAGGGGACATAATTTTCAAAATATTATAAATCTTTAACCCCTTTCTGTTTATGCATGTCCTTTTATATCCTGGACTAGTCATACCACTTAGTTATGGTTGATAATCTCTATATAGGGGAGTCAAGAATACCCATTTTTCATCTTTCTTTTGATAATAATATTTTTGAAGAGATTAAATATGACATTCAGTCCACTCCAATGGAGTACCATCATCTTAAAAAAATCGTAAACTTGGGATGGAATCAAAACGGAAATATGAAAATTTTCATTGCTCAAACCACGAATGACTACTGAAAACCTGGTGGGATGCATAATTTTAATGATAATTAAATCCTTGAGTATATTCTTTAATTCCTCTCAATAATAGTTGAAGTTATATAACTTATAAAATATCAGAATTTTTAAAAAGATGACTCTCGAAGAAAAATTTGTTTAAAAAATCATCATATGACTAATAATACTTTAATAATTTCATAAATAAAAGAGATAATTTTAAAAGGAACATCAATGTAGGTCAATGAAATAAATTTTAAAAAGAGTCAAAAATAATAAAAATATAAATTTGATTGAGATATACCATCCTATATTTTATTGGTGGGATAATTGATTCACACTCAAATTTACTGAAGAGATGAATGTAGAACGGTCCTTGTAGTTTAGCATGGGTTATCGAATCCTTAGAGACCTAAGAAGTAACCTACAGACGCATACATTATATGGATTGTTTTTGGATATGAAGTGTCCAATATGGGTTGATTTAAGATTTTTTTAAATGAACTCTAAGAGACTTAAGTGAATTCAATTTAAAAGAGTGAGTTGATCCTAGGTTATCACTTGGGGTGGATTGAACGCATTTTTCCTTTTCAATGATTTTAGTTTGTTATATATGAGATGGGGTCATTTAAGAATATAAAACAACATCATCACTTACTGGTTTAATAATTACACCCTTTAATACTAATTTCCTACAAACTTGAATGATCAATGTTTTGAGCACTTCAAGGCAAAGGTTCATATTAGCACTTGAAGTGTGTGGCCTTAAATTCAACCAGGATGATGGAGTATAAATATCATCAAAAAAATATCAATTAAAAAAGTGATTAGACATTAATGGGGTGATTAGACATTAATGGGTTGATAAATAACATCCAATCCATCCCTTTACTACTACCTTGGATCGACCCATAAGTGGGATAACACTCCATTGAGGCTATGGTTTCAATGGATGCAGGAGGTAGACTCACAAGGGAGGAATTGAAGAAGTAAAGAAAACAATAAAAAGAAAATGATCACTCCACCATTGTGTGAATAATTTCACAAGGTTTGGTGTGGATAAAATAACACCTTGAACCAATGGTATAAAAAGGATATGAAGAACAACATAATAAGAGTAAAATGAGAGCTTATATTAATAAACTAAAGTGAATTGAACAACTCACATGTGAAAGACAAACTTGAGACAACAAAATCACAGCATAACATTTCAATTGAACAAAGCACCAAAAAAACTCCTCCACTACCACTACCTTAAATAGAAATTTTGGGACCTTTGGTTCGATCCTCCAACAGTACAAATCACCCCATTTGATTATGGTAGGCCTCGGGTGGTGAAAGCTTGTGGAACTTGGAATTTTCCACTTTGACCTGAGGTGGTATCCAACATTCATCAACCAAACATACGCACATGTATGACCTTCTATATGGCCGAATCATAGTGGGTCATAGACTAAGAAAATGGAGCCCCGGAGGTCTTATAAGCGCCTTTAGGATTTGGGCCTGTTTGGAGTTTTGGATTTGTGGATATGATTATATTGGCAGGATTTTGTTTCTGGGCCGCAGAATCTGGCCTAGAATTTTATCTCCAAATTGGGCCGCCTTAATGACCACCATGGAGGCCGAATTAGCACTGTATCCTAAAGAAATATTTGTTCCTATATATGTCTTATATAATCCCACGAAATTTGGGTTTCATTGGGTTTGTAATGTGGTTCCCAAATTATCATCAGTGGGATGGTGTCCAATCTGTCTTCTCTAGAATTGCTTCCTTTCATCATAAAATATCCCCATCTTCTTCCATGGATTCTCTATTGATCCTTGAATGAAACATGTTCATATTGAAGTGTAGATCAATTTCCCAAAATATCAAATTATAATATGTATAATTAGATTCCTTTAAATCAGATGAATCATTGGGTACTTTAAATGATTATAACGACCCATACTTTACATACATTATTAATACTTCAAAATTGAAGTACACTTATTACAACATATAACAAAACCATGAAAGGACCATATAGTTATATTGTCATTAGAAACAGGGAAACATAAACAACTGGTTCATAAAGCATCTACATTGTCTCCCTTTTATTTCATCATATCTTGAGTCCCTTTTGGCATATCCTACTTAATAACCTTTTTCCTGACATGGGGAAAGAAAACAAACAAAGGGTGTGAGCTCAAATGCTCAGTAAGGGTAAAAAAAAGAAATATCAATCACATCATATTCATAGGAACATAACATTTTGGAAATCATAACATTAAATAGTGATCATAATTTCATAACATGGGATAAATCATAGTAGTGAAATGTAATTATAACACCCCGAGATTTTATAAAAAATATTCTTTTTAATTTCATTAATGTCTTGTGTTGTACACTACACCAAAAGGAGCTTACACAACACGTATCCCTGACTTGTCTTGTGTTACACGCAATAAAGACCTTCCTCGATAGGGTGTGTAGTACGCAATGCTGAGTTTCACTAAACGAGATATTATTATAATATTATTATGAACTAGCCGTTATGAATAGTAATACCCACTTTTTGAAATTTTATAAATTTTTTATTTCAAAATGGACTTTATTTTTGGATTCGGAATATTGAAATTAGCTTAGGGTGAAATTTTGGTACTTTTAGGATAACATTCATATTCTGATGAATATTGAAAATTGCTAAATTTTAATTAAGCACAACTTTCTTAATAAAAATAATAAATAGTGATAAATTATTAATTTGAGTGGTTTTAAAGTATATTTAGAATATATTTTTACCATGTAATACAATGCTGGTCATTGGATGTAACTTCACATTTAAACCAGACATAAACAAGTGTCAATATTTTGATAGTTATTATCTCTTAAAAACACGCTATTTGTTTTGACGACGAGAATTAATTTTTAATTTAATTAATGCAACTGATATGTTTTGACTTTGGTAAAATAGAAATAATTTTTGAATTCATAATATCAAATATAGCTTAGGCCTAATTTTTGGTATATGTCTGGAAACTTTCAATTTTTGATGAATAGTGAAACCACTAAGTGGTAGTTAAAAAACTGAATTTTTCATAAAACATAATTTTACCGCTTCTGTCAGTGGAATTTCGAAAATCCGAGAGACACGGTTAATATGACAGACTAATATGTGGTTCAATGAGATGAAAATATTTTTTGGTGAATAGTAACTTTTTACTTTTATTTAACACCGTTAAAAGTAAATAGGATAATTAAGGGTAAAAATGATATAATTATTATCCTAACACATGTCCTAATTCTATTGGATAAGTTTAATTCGACCAAAAAAAACCTTAGGAATAAAATATGACCATTTAGGCCCACTTGGATTAGATTAGGACATTTAATATTAATTTATTTAAAGAAGGGTTAAAATAGTCAAAATCAATGTTTAATAAGTAAATAATTTTAAATATAGGGTTATACATAAGATAAATTCTACTATAAATATTCATTAGAAAAATAAAACTATTTCCTACATAATGGTAATTTATTTATAATTTTTAGACATTATATAATTTAATTTATTTATGACACAAAGATGATGCAGTAATTATCTTATTAATGAAATATTGACATAATTGATGTTATAAATACCCAAATAAATTTAATTTGAGACTTTTTATGAATTACACTAATTTTAGAGGTTAATATGACATGTTAGTATTTATTTAGTTAACTTTTTGTGAACTAATCATTCTGTTATGATTTTCACGAAAATCAATTACCAAATAGTGTCAGAATTGACATAAAATAGTTTTTAAAACAAATATTATATTATTAAATGTTATTTTATTTATAAAAATCTAATGTTCGGCCAAATGACTTAGATAATGTTATATATATTAATAATAGACAACTTGGGGTTTGTTTGGCTTGTTATAGTAAGTTTATTAACCTTATAGTGTAAGAAAACAAGAAGACACGGTAAAGGTAAAATTATTTAACTTAAGGTTAAATCTAAATGATAAGGTTAAAATAGAAACCTAAACATGTATAAATTATATTGGATGAGAGGATTTAGACCCATAACCACCTTATATTCGAAATAACTCAATTTGGAGCTATTAAAAACCGAATATGACTTTATAATATTTTTGGTTTTTCCAAAGGTGCCCCTCTCCTCTCTTATAAAAAGGGCACCTCCTCCCTCTCTTCCTCACACCACTTTGAGCATTCAAGCTCGGCCAACCCCGTCCAAATTCTCTTCTACACTTCCATATAAATATCCTAGAGGTTCTGGTCTTCTTCAAAGACCAATTGTAGTGCCCTAAGAGGAGGTCTCAAAGAGGCGTTTCAAAGAAGAGGTAATGTCTGTTACCGATTCAACTTTATTTCTTCTTCAACCTATTCTTATTTAGTTGTTTCATTATGAAGTAATAAAACAAGTATCTCTAATATACTGATATGATATTATAAGTCTGAAACAACCCCATTTCACTATCTATCCATCCTACAGAAAATGTAATCATCGCGCGTGCGTACGTACGGAATACCGTCTCCACGCCGTGGTGTAATCTATTTTCCACCACCACCATACTTGGATGGGTATAATGGTGTAAATAATGACTATATATGATTATTGTAATGTGATATTGATTCTGAAATAGTATGCATACACTCCAATAAAATTCCATGATCATGGGAATGATATCATCGCCCGTGTGTACGTACGGACTACCATCTCCACGAACGCGATGAGATTCATTTTCCATGATTAACAATTGAAGAATGATTATAAAGTATATTTAATGAATAATAATGAAATATATGACATAATAATGCTACTATATTTATGTATATATATATGTATGTCATCTATTTAATTTCATTCAATTCAACAAGGAAACGAAAACAACGTTCATGCGTACGTACGGCCTACCGTCTCCATGAACGGTGTATTTCATTCGTTTTATCGATCTATAATATATATATATATATATGATGAATATATATATTATATATAAATCATGTTTTAAATTCTGGTATAATGTAAATCAGGATATATGTAATAATATCAAGAACGAAATGTCGAAACACATACGATAAATGAAATGATTTTACCGAAAACACTTCTTTTACATTGAATTAACAAAATAACGAGTAATATAAAGACATAAGTGAAACATATATGATGTAATGACAATGAATATGATTATTTAATAAGTCAATTACATTATTTAAATCATTATACAGAAGTTTCAGATCCATACGAAGCATATCATACCTAAGGTAAGGAATAATTATTCCAATCTCATTCTTATCCGAGATTGTTTATTCGTAAGTATTTACTAGGGTTATTGTTCTCATCCATACCCATGTTTCTTAAAAATGGTTTCATGTATGTTTAATGTCCTTTTAACCCATTTTTTAATTTTACTACATGGTATGTATGGAATATTTTTTTTACGAGGTACTTTATGACTTTTCTGAAAAAAGTACGAGAATAATGTTTTTTAACTTAAACGTCACGAACGGATTTTTACAGTTATATAAAGCCTTATTTTCATGAAGCTTCATACAAAAGATTTCATGACTATATTAAAAAAATCATTTTATTTTAAAATTACATGACATTTTGTGAAAAGAGAATGATTTTGAAGAAGAAAGGATATTTTCCTCATGAATTCATTTCAACTGTTTTAGCAAAACCATTTTTCATCTAAGATGACATTATTTCATATGTGTATGTTTCAAGTATCATGTCTCTATGATTTACATGGTTTCACTTTTCTTATTATGAAATGATATCCATTTTTTATATGGATTATGTGATGATGGGATGATGTTTATGAAACCCATTATATTTATTGGGTTATGTATGTTTATTTTGTGGCACAAGTAAGAATGATTTAATTATGAGATGGGTGGGACCTATATCTCTCTCCAATGCATTGGGTAATGATTTATATCTAATGAGATAGACATGGATGGAATAGTAAGTTAATCTAGTTCAGTGTTATAGGACTGGAATGAGGAGCGAACTCGATTCAGAAAGGGACTTTGTCTACTAATATGGTCTTGGCAGCAATTCCTTGGCTACTATGGAAATCATATCATGTGCTTAATGGTTGCCACAATTACATGTTTTATTCCCATGATATTTTATCATTATTGGCGTTCCTTTATGATCTATTCCTTACATAATTCCATGTTTTATGTCATTACTCAAGTATTTGATGTCTAAACATTGTGTTCATGTTTTTAAGTTCAAATGTATACGATTTGTTTTATTTTATCCATTCTTCCCTTACTGAGCATTTGAGCTCACCCTTTTAATGTTTTCTTTTCCCCAGGATATAAAGAGAGGTTTTTGGTAAGACAAAATAAGGGAAGATATTTATGGGATATGTTGAGGATCTTTCACCAAGATTAGAAGATTATGTTCCAAGTTTCCAAAGGCACTAAACTATTACGGTCCTTTGGTGTCCGTTTTTGTTATGTAATAAGTATTCCACAAAAGTAATGTAATGTCCATGTACGTCAAGCTTTGGGTCTCTATATTAATCCCAATAATCATAAATTAAAACATGAAACTTTGTGTAATACACACATAATCATAGAGAATCATTCCTTGTAGTCAATACTCATAGCCAATACTATCTTAGCGGACAAAGGCCATTTCTGAACCGAGTTCACTCCTCGTTTCAGACCTGTTTCACTGAACTGGATTAACCATCCGTTCCAGCCATGTCTATCTCATGAGATATAAATCTTTACCCAATGAATTTGAGGGAGATATAGGTCCTACCCATCTCATAATAAAACCATTCTTATGTGTGCCACAAAATCATAAATCATACATCATAGCATAACCCATGTAATAAAAAATGGGAATCTTAAACATCGTATCATCATAACATAATCCATATAAGATAAAAGGACATCATAAAAATAATTCCATCATAACATAACCAAATAAATATAAAAATAGTGATAGAAATAGAACCCTATATTATCTTAGATGAAAAATCATTTTGAAAAAACATTTGAACTCCATTCTTGAGGAAAATATCCTTTCTACTTCAAAAACATTTTCCTTTCTCAAAATGTCATATAATTTTATAATAAAAGAAGTTGATTAAAAATAAACATGAAAAGTTGTAATGGAAGATTCATGGAAATAATGTTCGAAAAATCCATTCAGGCCGTATATGTTAAGAAAACATTCTTCTCATACGTTGGCCGGAAAAGTCAAAAAGTACATCGTACGAAAAACGACAAAAGATTCCTTTCATATATTTTACTAAAAACTCACCGAAGGGTAAAATTGGATTTAAAAAATTTTATTCGGATAGAAATAATATTAAATATTGAGGAAACAAGGATGTGGATGATAAATATTCCCTAGTAAATCTTGAAGTATACACAATCTCGGATAAAAATGAGATTGTGAGATTTTCCATTACCTTAGGTCCAATTTTCTTCGTAAGTGTCTGAACCTCCTGTATAATGATTTAAATAATGTCATTGACTTATCTTAAAATCATAATAATTGTTATGATATCAGATATGTTCATATTCTTATATTCTTATTATTAATATTTCATTGCTACTTGTTATTCGGGTGTTTATTACTTTTTTTTCTTATGCATGTTTTGTCGAATAAATTCTTATTATTCTCTTTAGGTTATAGATACCAAATTTCCATAATGGTATTAGTGTAATATATATCATATTTATTCATTCAATTCATCTATATAATCATTATTTAATGAAGATCATGTAGAACGTGTCGCATCATATCGTGGAGAGGGTAGGCCGTACGTACGGATGAGAGATGATATTGTTCCCATGATCGTGGAATTGTATTTAAGTGCATGTATACTATTTCAGAATAAATATAAATTTACAATAATCATATATAGATATTTTCTACACCATTATACCCATCCATGTAAGGTGGTGGTGGAAAATAGATTACACCACGGCGTGGTGACGGTATTCCGTACATACGCACACGCGGTGATTTTGATTTCCATAGGATGGATAGATGGTGAAAAAGAGTTGTTTCATACATATAATAACATATTAGTATATGAGTGATACTGATGTTATTTATTCATAATGAAAGAACTAATGAAAAAGAAGTATAAGAAGAAATAAATTTGAAAGAATCAGTAACACACATTACCTCTTCTTTGAAGCGCCTCTTCTCAACCTCCTCTTAGGGCACTAAATATGGTCTTTGAATAAGACCAGGACCTCTAGGATGTTTCTAGGGAAGTGGAGAAGAAAAATTGGCAGGGGTTGGATGAGCATGAAGGATCAATGTGGTGTGAGGAAGAGAGGGAGGAGGTGCCCTTTTATAAGGGAGGAGAGGGGCACCTTTGGAAAAACTAAAAATATTATTCTAGTATAAAGTCATATTCGGTTTTTAATAGATTAAAATTGATTTATTTTGAAGATAAGGTGGGGATGGGTCGAAATCCTCTCAACCAATGGGATTTAGACAAGTTTAGGTCCTTATATTAACCTTATCCTTTAGTTTTAACTCTAAGTTAATTAGATTGACATTTTCCATGTCACTTTGTATTTTTATATTTTATAGTTAATAAACATACCATATACATCCAAGAGACCCCAAAGTAGTCCACTAATGATACACATATAATTATATATGTATCATTGCTGAACCCCAGATTTTTAGGAATATAATAACAATTAATTATAAAATATTTGTTTTAAAAACTATTTTATGTCAATTTTCACACTATTTGGTAATTGATTTTTGTGAAAATCATAACAGCATGATTAGTTCGAAAAAAGTTATTTAAATATATACTAATATGTCATATAAAACTATAAAATTATTGGAGTTCATAAAAAGTCTTAAATTACATTTATTTGAGTATTTATAACAATAATTATGTTAATATTTCATTAATAATATTATTACTGCATAATCATTGTGTCATAAATAAATTAAACTATTTAATGTCTAAAAATTATAAATAAAATACCATTACATAAGAAATATTATTATATTTCTAATGAATATTTATAGTCGAATGTATCTTATGTATAGCGCTATATTAAAAATCTATTAGTTATTAAATATTGATTTTAACTATTTTAACTCTTCTTTAAATAAAATAATATTAAATGTCCTAATCTAATCCATGTGGACCTAAATGGTCATATTTTATTCCTAAGGTTGGTTTTGGTCGAATTACACTTATCTAATAGAATTTGGACTTGTGTTAGGGTAATTATAATATCATATTTACCCTTAATTACCCTATTTACTTTTAAACGCGGTAAAAAAGTTAAAAGTTACTATTCACAAAAAATTATTTTCATCTCATTGAACCAAATTTTAGTCCTTGATATTAACCGTGTCTCTCAGATTTTTGAAATTCCACTCACAGAAGCGGTAAAATTAAGTTTTATGTGAATTATTCAAATTCTCCTAGGAGGTGGGTAAAAGACGCCGAAAAGTTCCATAAAATTATTATAAAATGACTCCAATTAATTAATTTGAACTTATGTAGGTATTATGTATTAATTTTGTCCTAAATTAAATTTAAATAATATAAATAATTATTTAAATAAAAATTCAGTTTTTAAATAGTAATCCGGTGTTTTCACTATTCATAAAAAATTGAATGTTTTCAGAAAAATACCAAACTTTTACCCTAGGCTAATTTCGATATTCCGAATCCAAAAATGAAGTCCATTTTGAAAAATAAAATTTCAAAAAGTGGGTATTACTATTCATAACAGCTAGTTTTAATGATATTTTAATAGCATATCGTTGTTTAGTGAAACTCGGTATTACGTACAATGCAAGATATCGAGGAAGGTCGTGAATGCGTGTAAAGTAAGCCAAGATAGTGTTGTGTGTAGTGAAAGATTCCTTTGATGATTTATATAACATAAAAACAAAATATTTCTCATAAAAATCTCGGGTGTTACATTCTACTCCCCTTAAAATGAATTTTGCCCACAAAATTCGTTACTTTGTAACAAACAGATGAGGATAACTCTCTCTCATCATATCTTAAATATCCCATGTAGCTTCTTCTAATTGGTGGTTACTCCATAAAACATTCACAAAACGAGTGGTCTTTTTCCATAGGACTTTTTCTCTACGATCCGGAATCTTTATCGGTTGTTCTTGATAAGAAAGATCTCGCTCCAGCGGTATAACATTTGTTCTTAGTACATGTGATGGATCGGGTATGTACTTTCTTAGAAGCGATACATGGAACACATCATGAACATGAGAGAGATTCGGTGGAAGAGACAATCGGTAAGCTACCTTCCCAACACGATCCAGTTTTTCGAAAGGACCGATATACATAGGGCTCTGCTTTCCCTTCTTTCCAAATCTCATTACTCTCTTCCAAGGAGATATTCCTAAGAACACTTTATCACCTACTTCAACTCTAGGTCTTTTCTTCAGTTGTCAGCATAACGTTTTTGTCGACTCTGATCTTCTCCTATGTTTTGTTGAGTGGATATGAACTTTTCTGCCATCTCGTCAACAAGATCCAGTCTTAATAGCTTTCTTTCCCCAACATCATCCCAGCATGTTGGAGTTTGAAATTTCTTTCCATAGAGAGCTTCATAAGGAGCCATCTGAATACTGGTGTGAAAGCTATTATTATAAGAAAATTCTACCAAAGGTAGGTGTTGATCCCAACCACCTTTGAAATCTATAGAGCAAGCTCTTAACATATCTTCTAGATTTTTAATTGTTCTCTCAGACTGATCGTCTGTCTAAGGATGATGAGCAGTGCTGAAACTCAACTCTGTATCCATAGTATGCTTAAGACTTTTCTAGAACTTTGAGGTAAACCTCGGATCCTGATCAGATATAATGGAAAGTGGTACTCCATTCAATCTTACAACTTCTTTTACATATATCCTGACAAGCCGATCCAGAGAGAAATCCTCTCTAATAGCAATGAAGTGTGCCAACTTTGTAAGATGATCAACTATGACCCAGATAGCATTATTACCTTTGGATGTTTTAGGATGTCCAATGATAAATTCCATAGTGATGTTTTCCCATTTCCATTCAGGTATGGGTAATGGATGTAACATCCCCTTAGACTTCTGTCTCTCAGCTTTAACTTGGTGACAAAATAAGAATCGAGAGACATATTCAACAACATCTCTTTTCATGCCATCCCACCAGAAGTACTCTTTCAGTTCCCTATACATCTTCCGTTTCCAGGATGAATAGAGAATGAAGAACTATGAGACTCATCCAGTATCTCCTTCTTTAATTCTTGTATGGGAGGAACACAAACCCGATTCGTGAACCTTATTATCCCATCACAATCAAGGTTGAATTCAGGAACAGTTATCACCTTCTTTTGTAACTCTACATCATCTTTTTGTGCCTCTTTAATCTTTACATATATAGATGGTTGAACAATCATTTGAGACAGATACGATTTTTTCCATTCCATTATAATTCCATGATCCATCCTTTGTAAATCCATAAATATTGGATCTTTTGTGATCCTCATCATGGATAAGCTAGAATTGTCTTGTTGACTTAATTCATATGCCACCTTGTTTGAATTCCCAGGGTGGTAATGAATTAAGCATTCATAATCCTTAATCAGCTCCAAACATCTTCTTTGGTGCATATTCGGCTCCTTTTGTCTGAAAATATACTTTAAACTTTTATAATCAGTATAAATGTCACACCATTCACAATAAAGATAATGCCTCCAAATATTTAATGCTAAGATTATCGCAGCTAACTCCAAATCATGAGTTGGGTAATTTTTCTCATGGATTTTCAACTATCGTGAGTCCTAAGATATCACCATATCATTTTTCATGAGAACACACCCCAATCCCTTCTTGGATGCATCACTGTAGATCACAAACCTTTCTCCACTACAGGGTAGTGTGAGCATAGGTGCACTGGATAACCTTCTTTTTAACTCCTTGAAATTCTCTTCACAATCCTCTATCCAAACAATCTTAACTCCTTTATGAGTAAATTTGGTGAGTGGGTTAGATAATCGTGAAAAATCTTTCATAAAACATCGATAATATCCAGCCAAACCAAGAAAACTTCGGATCATAGTTATTGTTGTTGGTCTCGACCATCGTTCGATAACCTCTATTTTTGTTGGATCCATAGATATCCCCTCTTTTGAGATTATGTTACCCAAAAAATAAAACCTTTTTTAGCCAAAATGCACACTTGGTAAATTTGGCATAAAGGTTCTCCTTTCTCAGGGTCTTCAATATAATTCTCAAGTGATCTTCATGTTCTTCCTTTCTCTTTGAATAGAAAGTAATATTGTCTATAAAGACTACCACAAACTGATCAAGATAGTCTCTAAAGACTCTATTCATCAAATCCATGAAGATAGCAGCGGCATTAGTAAGACCAAATTGCATAACTATAAATTCATAGTGTCCATACCTTGTACGGAAATGCATATTTGGTATATCCTCCCTTTTGACCCTTAATTAATGATACCCTGAACGAAGATCAATCTTGGAAAAGTATTGAGCTCCGTGTAGTTGTTCAAATAAGTCATCAACGCGTGGGAGAGGATAATTGTTCTTGATCGTGATCTTGTTAAGTTCTCGATAATCAATGTAGAGTCTCATTGATCCATATTTCTTCATAACAAACAGAATAGGTTCTCCCCAAGGTGACGCACTTGGGCGTATGAATCCCTTATCAAGATTCTTTTAGAGTTGCTTCTTCAATTCCTGCAACTCAATTGGGGCCATTATATAAGGTGTCATTGAAATATTTAAAGCACCTGGTACGAGTTCTATTGAAAACTCAACTTCACGATTTGGTGGAAGACCCGGTAATTCCTCTGAAAAGACATCATCAAACTCCCGTACAATTGGAATATTATTAATCATGAGTTTCTCACCAACCATTTGGGATAAATAACTTTTATTTAGTATAATCAAGACCCATAAGATGGAAAAAATTTCCACTGGAAGGTTATGTTCATCTTCGCATCGATAGATGATCATAGATTGATCTGGAATATGAAATGTGACTTCCCTTCTTTGGAAAATGTAATGATCTCTATATAATGAAATCCCATCAATGCAAAGAATCACATCAAATTCCACTATAGGAAGGATCACAAGATTTGAAAGAAGCACTTTCCCACAAACTTCAATTGGAGAAGAATTATAAACTTTTGATGCGAATGTTGTGCCATTAAGAGTTGTCATAGCTAACTCAACATCTAATTGTTAAGGTAATATGGAGATACCCTTAGAAAATTCTTCAGAAATAAATGAGTGGGTGGATCCAGAATCAAATAAATCATTTACTACTTTAGAGTGGATGGTATGTGTACCTTTCACCACTTCGTTATCGTACTCCACATCACGGATAGAAATTGAATGTGACTTTCCTTTGTCTTTAGACTTAAGAGTTTTTTGACGTCGATCATCATAAAAAACCCTTGGATTAGGTAATTGATTGGAATAATGCCCCATTTCCTTGCACTTATAACATTGATATGTAGGAGGTGCACTCTGTGTAGCCTTTTCATTGTTTGCATCACTGGACATCTTCTTCCTATCATTGCGGCATTCAAATTCCCGATGACCATCTTTTCAACATTTGAAAAATTTACTTGTCCCTTTAAGAAAACTCCCTCCATGTTTCTTTACACACTTTTATCATAAGGGAAAACTCATCTTCTTTTCAACGTGGTCTTTATATTTTCCTTGGAATTCCATTTTCCTCTTCTTATCAAACCCATATGACTGATGGGTTACTCCAATATCCATCTCAACCTTGAGATCACATCGAATGATTTCCTCATAGCTATTGAAGTCCCTTATGGCTAATGCCCTTCGAAGACTTGGTTTTAAGCCACTAAATAATCTATCGATCTTACTCTCAGGTTGGATAATAATCCCAGAAGAGTACCTTGCAAGTCTTGTAAAATTTTGCTTCGTAGGTACCAACAGATTCATCATCCTTTTGCTTTAGTTCAAGAAACTCCTTCTCAATCTTTGTTCGAAGAATACGATGGAAGTACTTATTGAAAAATATGTTCTTGAACTCGTCCCATTCCATGGAATCAATTTCATCTCTTGGCCTATTATTCTTGATAAGATTCCAGCATTGATCAGCTTCACCTTCCAAACGATATACTGCTAAGATGACATTATAATGTTCAAAACATTGAAGAACAGAAAATATACTTTCAGTGGTACTGATCCATTCTTCAGCCACTAATGGATCAGTAGACCCGCTGAATGAGGGTAGACACTACCTCATGAAGGATTCAACAGAATGTTGCTCCTTCTTTTTCATGTTTGGAAGTCCTACATGATTCATAGATTGAGAAATTTGTTTGAGCATGGTTACAATATTTGTCATTCCATCTCCCATAATGTTTGGTTTCTCAGGGGGCAATCATTGAATTTTCTGTTGCATTCTGCGTTAACACGGTTCCTTCGGGTTCCAGCCATTGACTAAAACCAAGAAGAATAGTGTGAGCAACACTAATTATAATAAAAAACCACATAATCAAGAAAAAAATTTCACACATAAGGTCTTATCATAGGTTGTTCATGGCCATTTTTTAAACACTAAGATTGTGTTCTATGCTTAGACTTATCCTTAGGGTTCTTACTAAGGCTTTCACATCCTTGTTTCCAAAGGTTGACTATTCCTTTCCTCTGATACCAACTATAACGACCCATACATTACATACATTTTTAATACTTCAAAATTGAAGTACACTTATTACAACATATAAAAAAACCATGAAAACGCCGTATAGGTATATTGTCATTAGAAACTAGGAAACATAAACAACTGGTTCATAAAGCATCTACATTGTCTCCCATTTATTTCATCATATCTAGAGTCCCTTTTGTCACATCCTACTTTATAACCTTCTTCCTGACCAGGGGAAAGAAAACATACAAAAGGGTGAGCTCAAATGCTCAGTAAGGGTAAACAAAAGAAATATCAATCACTTCATATTCATAAGAACATAACATTTTGGAAATCATAACCTGCAAAAGAGATCATAATTTCACAAAATGGGATAAATCATAGTAGTGAAATGTAATCCCAATAATCATAAAATAAAACATGAAACTTTGTGGCATACACAAATAATCATAGAGAATCATTTCTTAGTAGTCAAGACTCATATCCAAGACTATCTTAGTAGACAAAGTCCAATTCTGAACCGAGTTCACTCCTTGTTTCAGTCCTGTTTCAATGAACCGGATTAACCTGTCATTCCAGCCATGTCTATCTCATGAGATATAAATCTTTAACCAATGCATTGGAGGGAGATATAGGTCCCATCCATCTCATAATTAAACCATTCTTATGTGTGCCACAAAATCATAAATCATACATCATAGCATAACCCATGTAATAAAAAATTGGAATCTTAAACATCATTCCATCATAACATAATATATATAAGATAAAAGGACATCATAAAGATAATTCCATCATAACATAATAAAATCAATGTAAAAATAGGGATAGAAACAGAACTGTATATTATCTTAGACGGAAAATCATTTTGATAAAACACTTGAACTTCATTCTTGAGGAAAATATCCTTTCTACATCAAAAAAATTTTCCTTTCTTAAAATATCATATAATTATAAAATAAAAGAATTCAATTTAAAATAAACATGAAAACTTGTAAGGGAAGCTTCATGGAAATAATTTTCTAAAAATCCATTAACTCTGTATAAGTTAAAAAACATTCTTCTTGTACTTTGGCCTGAAAAGTCAAAAAGTACCTCATACAAAAAACGAAAAAATATTCCTTTCATTTCATTTACTAAAAACTCACCGAAGGGTAAAATTGGATTTGAACAATTTTATTTGGATAGAAATAATATTACATATTGAGAAAACATGGATGTGGATGATAAATATGCCCCAGTAAATCCTGAAGTATAAACAATCTCGGATAAAAATGAGATTGTAAGATTTTCCCTTACCTTAGGTCCGATTTGATTCGTAAGTGTCTGAACCTTCTGTATAATGAATTAAATAATGTCATTGACTTATTTAAGAATCATACTCATTGTTATGATATCATATATGGTCATATTCTTAGCTTATTATTAGTAATATGTCATTGCTACTTGTTATTCGGGTGTTTATTACTATTTGTTCTTATGCCTATTTTGTCGAATAAATTCTTATTCTTCTCTTTAGGTTATATATACCTCATTTCCATAATGGTATTAGTGTAATATATATCATATTTATTCATTCAATTCATTTATATAATCATTATTTAATGAAGATCATGTAGAAAGAGTCGCATCATATCGTGGGGACGGTAGGCTGTACGTACGCACAAGTGATGATATCGTTCCTATGATTGTGGAATAGCATTTAAGTGTATGTATACTATTTCTAAATCAATATCACTTTAAAATAATCATATAGAGTTATTATATACACCATTATACCTATCCAAGTAAGGTGGTGGTAGAAAATAGATTACACCACGGCGTGGAGATGGTATTTCGTACGTACGCACGTGCGGTGATTTCATTTTCCATAGGATGGATAGATGGTGAAAAAGGGTTGTTTCATACTTATAATAACATATCAGTATATGAGTGATACTGATGTTGTTACTTCATAATGAAACAACTAAAGAAGAATATGTATAATAAGATATGAAGTCGAAATAATCGGTAACAGACATTACCTCTTCTTTGAAGCGCCTCTTCTTAACCTTCTCTAAGGGCACTAAAGATGGTCTTTGAATAAGACCATGACCACTAATATGTTTCTAGGGAAGTGTAAAAGGAAAATTTGCAGGGGTTGGACTAGATTGAAGGCTCAATGTGGTGTGAGGAAGAGAGGGAGGAGGTGCCCTTTTATAAGGGAGGAGAGGGGCACCTTTGAAAAAATTAAAAATATTATTTTATTACAAAGGCATATTCAGTTTTTAATAGCTCCAAATTGATTTATTTCTAAGCTATGGTGGGGATGGGTTTAAATACTCTCAACCAATGTGTTTGAGACAACTTTAGGTCATTATATTAACCATATCATTTAGTTTTAACTCTTTGTTAATTAGATTTACATTTACCATGTCACTTTGAATTTTTATATTATATAGTTAATAAACTTATCATATACATCCAAGCAACCCCCAAGTGGTCCATTAATGATACTCCTATCAGTATATGTCAATTTTGACACTATTTGGTAATTGATTTTTATGAAAATAATAACATCATGATAAGTTTGAAAAAATTTAATTAAATCAATAATAATATGTCATATTAACCTAGAAAATTAGTGTAATCATAAAATGTCTTAAATTACATTTATTTGATTATTTAAGACATAAATAATGTTAATATTTCATTAATAGGATAATTACTGCATCATCATTATGTCAAAAATAAATTTCATTATTTAATGTCTAAAAATAATAAATAAAATACCATTATGTAATAGATCTTTTTAGCTTTCTAATGAATATTTATAGTCGAATTTATCTTATATATAACCCTGTATTAAAAATGTTTTAGTTATTAAACATTGATTTTAACTTTTTTAAATCTCCTTTAAATAAAATAATATTAAATGTCCTAATCTAATCCAAGTGGACCTAAATGGTCATATTTTATTCCTAAAGTTGTTTTTGGTCGAATTACACTTATCCAATATAATTAGGACACATGTTAGGGTAACAATAATATCATTTTTACCCTTAATTACCCTAATTACTTTTAACCATGGTAAAAAAAAGAAGTTACTATTACCAAAAAATTATTTTCATCTAATTGAGCCACATTTTAGTCCTTGATATTAACTGCGTCTCTAGGATTTTTGAAATTCCACTCATAGAAGCGGTAAAATTATGTTTTATGTGAATTTGCAAATTATCCTAGGATGTGGGTAAAAGACGGTGAAAAGTTCAATAAAATTATTATAAAATAACTCCAATGAATTACTTTGAACTTATATAGGTATTATGTATCAATTTTGACCTAAAATAAATTTAAATAAAATAAATAATTATTGAAATAAAAAAGTCAGTTTTTAAATAGTAACCCAGTGCTTTCACTATTCATCAAAAATTTAAAGTTTTCAGAAAAATACCAAAAATTCACCCAAAACTAATTTCGATATTCCGAATCAAAAAATGAAGTCCATTTTGAAAAATAAAATTTCAAAAAGTGGGTATTACTATTTATAACGGCTAGTTTTACTAATAGTTTAATAGCATATCGTTGTTTAGTGAAACTCGGTATTGCGTACAATGCAAGCTATCGAGGAAGGTCATGATTACATGTAAAGCAAGCCAAGATAGTGGTGTGTGTAGTGAAATATTCCTTGGATGATTTATATAGCTTAAAAACAAAATATTTCTCATAAAAATCTTGGGAGTTACAATGATGTTCAAAAATGATCCCCATAATAGTGCATTTTAAGAAAGAATTACTATCATAATGTGAAATGATGTTCAAAGTGTAAAATGCACTAAACTGGTGTTTATGAATAATAAACCACATGAATATTATATATATTAACAATGAATATTATCCTCATTTAGTGGCTAATCAAACCCCCCAACTTGATTTTTTCTAGTCCAAAGAAAAATATATCTCAACAATATGAAATTTGAATTACCTTTTCCAAAAAAATTTTAATACACAATGATCACCAAAAACCCGTATACCAAAAAATCATGAAATCCATCAAATTATTTTAATAAAATATAGTTTCATTAGCAGATCTCAATCCCAAGCCCATTCCTTTGTTCAAATTCATTTCCATATTTCATCTAATATCAATTAAGTATGAGGATGTGTTGTATACCACAATAGCCATGGGTGTTCATCTTTATTCAAGGAGGGAATGATGGAAGTGCTAGGAGGAATCATATTTCAATATTAATATGTGTATTCAATTTTTTTTTGTATTTTTTTTCAATTTTTCCATGGTAATTGAAACTGCACTCAAAAGAGTCAACCCCTGTAGCGAGACATTGTCGATGACTCTCAGGCTCAAAGACCATTGGGCACTAATTTAAGCCCACATACTCGGGCATCATCTCTAGTTAACTCAGTCAAAAAAATTCAAATTACCAAAAATATAGATAAAATTACTAACTCTGGGCCAGAAAACTATGGAGTCACGATCACCAAGTGTCCAAATCCATGCATTATGTCATTTCATTTCTCTACGCACAAATATATTATTTTTTTAATTTTTTTTGGATACAAAATTTAAAATAAAATGATCACCAACCCTATGAAATTTATTTGGGGACCCCATGAACTTAAACTAATACCCCACTATCCAAAGGACGTGCATTGTGATTTTTTTTATTTGGATAAAAATATAAACAATGAAATATCACATTGGACAACCACACTTTCCAAAATCTATGCTCATTAAATTATACAATGATTAAAATCATAATCGAGGCATGTTAAATTATTTGATATTCATTTTTAAAGTGTGCATTGTGTATTACCATGTTCAAAGTTAATGGAATTTTTCCTTCCATTTACACACATTTTTTTTCAAATCATTTTTTTTCACAAAAGCACTTTTTTTAATTTCATCTCCCCTCACCCCCAATATAAAACAACATTGTCCCCATTGTTTCAAGAAATGAAAATTTATAAGTATTAGAGAAAAATAAGGGTATTTCAAAAAGGAAATTGAAATATGAGGATCATGGAATGAAGTCACCTGGTTGTTGAAGTTAAAATTCTTGTTTCTCCCTTTTAGTCCCTTGATCTCGATGTCACTTTAAGAATTCCCTAGTGGGGAAAAAACAAACAAAGAAAAAAAACGATATATATATATATAATAAATAAATTGAAATATAAGTATATATATATAAATTATAGAATAAGGAAGCACAAAAAGTCGTAGGTCAGTGGTAAGCACGCACCCCTGTCTCCCTTCAGTCCCGGGTTCGATTCCCCGCAACTTCGACAGTTGTGACAGGGTTTTCCCCATGACCTATGATGTGGCCTTTTTTTCTTATTATATTTTTTTGTATGTTTATTTTATCCTACAAACACATAAAAACGAACTGATGATACATTGTCTTCTTTTTAAATTTCTGGGTAATGTATTACTCGAGGATCACAGCCCGTGACACAGATGAATATGGTGCTCCCCTTTCATACCCATCCATACTCAAATTAAAAGAACAGGACAACAATCTATATTTTTTAAAATATAAAAATTAATTAATCCTATTTGAAAAATAAATATGATTCAAAAATATTGGAAACATGAAAACCACGGGTTGCCTCCCATTCAGTGCTTTGTTTAACGTCGTTAGCCTGACATGGACCCCTAATTGACTAATTATTTTTGTCATCTAAGGTTGGTTCACACAATTCTTCATCAACTTCATGTTTTTGGAATGGTTCTATGAATGGTTTGACTCTATGACCATTAACTTTAAATGTCTGACAATTGGTGGGATCTTGAATTTCAACAGCCCCATGGGGGTACACCTTATGCATTATTTATAGACCTGACCATCTAGACCACAACTTTCCCCAGTGTAAATGATGTTTAGAACTATAAAAATGAATAGTTTTACCTAGTTCAGTGTTTTTGTTTTTAAGATTTTGATATTGGTAGGATCGTAATTTAGCTTTATTGATCCTTGAATTTTTAGAAGCCTCCATCCAAAGTACGTCCAGTTCATTGAGATCTAATTTCATTTTTGTTTCGGCCAATGAGAGGTCATAATTCATTTTCTTAATTTCCCAAAAAGACTTATGTTCAATATACACTATCAAATGACATGCTTTACCATAAACCAACCTATTTGGGGACATTCCTAAAATGGTTTTATATGTAGTTCGATAGGCCCAACGAGCATCTAAGAGTTTCTCGGACCAATCTTTCCTAGAAGGATTGATTGTTTTTTCAAGAATATTCTTACTCTCCCTATATTCTATTTCATCTTGAAAATTGGTTTGAGGATGGTACGTAGTTGAAGCTTTATGTGAAATCCCATACTTAGACATGAGTGAATAGAATGGACATTTTCAGTAATGGGTTCCGCGATCATTGATTATAGCCCTAGGAATTCCAAATCTAGAGAAGATGTTTTCTTTTAGGAATCTAATCACATTTTGATGATCATTGGATTTTGTGGGAATAGAATCAACCCATTTTGAGACATAATCAATAGCTAAGAAAATTTAGAGATATCCCCTAGAGTTGGGGATAGGACCCATGAAATCAATTCCCCAACAGTCAAATATTTCAACCACTAAGATGGGAGTGAGTGGAATTTGATTCCTTTTTTTATGGAACCTACTTGTTGACATCTATTACATCTTTGAAAAAATGTGTAGGAGTCCCATGAAAGGGTGGTCTAGAAGAGACCACACTGAAGAATCTAAGTAGATGTTTTTTGAGAGGAAAAGTGACCTCCACACGCCTCACTATGACAGAATTTAAGGATGGACTCTTGTTCATATTCTGGGACACACCTCCTAATGACTTGGTCAGGGCAAAACTTATAGAGGTATGGATCAACAAAAACATAGTTCCTAAAATCAGAAAGGAATTTCCTTCAAGCTTGAGTCCCTAAGAATTTTGGGATGACTCTGGTAACTAATAAATTGTCTATGTAGTCATACCCAGGGTAGTCACTCACATAGTATAGGTGTTCATCAGGGAATGAATCAGCCACAGAAAAATGATTTGAGTTTACATTGAATTACATCCTAGAGAGGTGATCAGCTAAAACAATTTCAATGCCCTTATTATCCTAGATTGTGAGGTCAAATTATTTTAAGAGAAGGACCCACCTAATCATTTTTTCCTTATAATCTTGTTTTTGGAAGAGGTATTTTAGTATAGAATGGTCACTGAACACAGTGATGGGGGATCCTAAAAGGTGGGACCTAAACTTCTCTAAGGAAAACACAATAGAAAGTAAATTCTTTTCAGTGGTGCTTTAGTTTATTTGGGCATCATTTAAGGATTTTCTTGCATATGCAATGACATAAGGAGTTTTATCACAACGTCTTCCTAACATAGCTCCAACAACAAAATCACTAGAATCACACATAAGTTCAAAAGGAAGGTTCCAATTTGGAGATTTTATAATTGTAAGAGAGGTGAGAGAGGATTTGAGGGTTTAGAATTAACCCTCACAGCTTTCATTCCAAAAAATGGAGCATCCATTAGTAGCAGAGCACAAAGGGGACGAGAGATTCATCTAAAGTCCATGACGATTCTTCTACAGAATCCAGCATGTCCTAAGTAAAACCTCACTAACTTGACAGTTTTGCGTGATGGAAGGTGACGAATGATATCAACCTTGGCTTTATCAACTTCAATCCCCCTACCTGAGACCAGATGGCCTAAAACTAGTCCCTCTTTAACCATGAAATGTAATTTTTCCCAGTTTAGGACCAGATTATTTTCTTCACATCTTGACAAGACCCTCTCTACATTCCTCAGACGTCACTCAAATGTATCCCCAAACACATTTAATTCATCCATGAAGACCTCAAGAAAATCCCCTACCATGTCTAAGAATATTCCCTTCATTCACCACTAGAAGGTTCCAGGGGAATTGCATAACCCCGAAGGGCATACGTTTGAAAGCAATGGTTCTGAAAGGTTAAGTGAATTTAGTATTCCCTTGATCCTCTAGGAAGACCTCAATTTTATTATACCATGAGTAACTATCTATTAAATAGTAGAAGGCATGACTTTCCACTCTCTCAAGGGCTTGGTCAATGAATGGTATGGGGAAATGGTCCTTCTTGGGGAATGAGTTTAGCTTCTTATAGTCAATGCCGACCCTCCATCCACTACTCACCCTAGTTGAAAGAATCTCTCCATCCTTATTGGTTATCACTTTTATTCTTTTCTTCATGGGAACCACTTGCATTGGGATTACCCACTCACTCTCAGCTATGGGATATATGAAACTGGATTTTAACAATTTCAGAAGTCCCTTCCTTACTACCTCCATGAGATTAGTATTGATTCCATGTTGAGGTTGACGAAATGGCTTTGAATCAGGTTCTAGAACAATCCTATGAGTCCCAATATGTGGGATAATCCCAGGAATATCAGACAGGGTCCAATAAATGGCATTCTTATGTTTCCTAAGGACATCTAGAAGCATCCTCTCATGATTGGAATCAAGAGAAGAAGAAATGAAAATATGATGTGTTTGATTATCTCCTAGGAAGTCATAATTGAGTGAAGTAGGAAGTTACTTCAATTCAAGATCATGTTGGTTCAGAATTTCTGTAGAATATTGGGACATTGGATCAAGATACATTTTATTTACTAAAATTTTAGATAGGATAGATTCCCCACAAGTAGAAGTTTCAGATACTAGATCGGATTGATCAGATTTAGGAAGGAAGTTGGAGTGGTCTCCATGAATGTGGTTTCCTGAAAGGTTTCACTAATTTTTGGACCTAAGACTTCATCAAAAGAGCATCTTGAAAATGATTCAAGACAAGGAGATAAAATTCCTTCATGTGAACAAATGAAATCAATCTCATCCTTTCTTAAGCATCTATCAAATATTCCTTGATGTTCTATGGATTCATTATCAATGCTTCCTATCATGTTTACTTCATAAAAGTCCTCCCCATCCCCTATTTTTGAGCTTTCATTATAGATTTTCAAGTATAGACTCATGTTCCCAACGGTGATTGTAATGTTCCCATTTCAGACTTGGATAACAGAGTTGATTGTTGTAAGGAAGGGACGACCAAGGATAATTGGGGTTTGATCCTTATTTCCTATGTTTGGATGGTTGTCAAGGACAATGATGTCAGTAGTGTAGATGGAATTTTCAACCTTTATGAGAACATCCTTTAAAATCCCCTTTGGAACCCAAATGCTATGATCAATAAGTTGAAGTGTGAGAGATGTGGGTTGGAGTACTTCTAGGAAAAACTCGCAGTACACTGCATTGGGGAGAGATTGACAGTAGCACCTAGGTCACACAAGGCCTTGAAAACATTGATTTATCCTAGTTCAACATTGATGTAAGTAAAACTCGGGTCTTTCAACATAAGAGGAATGGTCCATTGAATTGTGGTACTCACATTAGCAGCCAAAAGGTCATGGTTTTTATGTGAAAATTTTCATTTAAAAGTAAACAATTCCTTAAGGTAATTTAAGTATGAAGGTATAGTTTGGATGGCATCGAGAAGGGGAATGTTCAACTTGACTTGTGAGAAGATTTCCCTCAATGATTCACTCAAATCAGGCTTGGTTTTCCCCCTCGTTGGTTGAGGAAATTGTGCAGGTTGTGGGGTTGTTTGTTGAAGAGTTGTTTCTTTGAAAATGTTATCGTGTTTTTCAGTTTGATCATTTGGTTCATTTGAATTTTCATCCAAGTTTGAATCATCCGGTGGGTTTTGAATTAGTTGTTTAGGATTATCAATTGAATTTCCACTTCTTAAAATATTCATAGCCTTTAGTTGTTCATGATTTGTTTGAGTACAAATTGACTCTCCCCTTGAAGTTGAGGATGGCACTGCCAGAGTAGGCATGGGTGACTTTCCAGTTTTTATGGTTTGAAGTTCTTGTTTAAGGTAAGAGACTTTAGATTTCATCCTTTCTATTTTTGGCACAATTGTTCTAGTAGGATTTTTAGAACAGTTTGGGTTGGTACTTGAGAAGATTGGATTATCCAAGGGGGATATTTTGTATGTGGGATGGTTTGATGAAAATGAACTGGTGGCTGTTGGTATTGGATAGGTTGGGTTTGTAACTAGTTATGGGTTTGGTAGTTCTGATGGGGGTATGGATTTTGTCCCTATGGTTGGCTAGGTTGTTGGTTATCTTTCCAGTAGAAGCTTGGGTGGTTATTATACCTTGGGATAAAGTTGTTTTGGTATTTAGGCTTTTGAAATTTCAAAGCATTTACTTCCATTGGGGGTCCTCCTTAAAGAATATCCTTGATGGATGGAATGGTTGGGAAGTTTTCTGTCTTATTGTCATGTTTTTACAAATTGTGCAAACGTGGTCAACAATTTGGATTTCATGAACTTTCAACTGGTTTATCTCTTCATCCTTCCTTGAGAGTGCTGGGAGTTTAGCCCTAATACATTCCTCTTATCTAAGTGTATTAATTCTAGCATTTCATTATGGCTTTTCAGAATAAGGTGAAGTTCCCCATTATTGGTTTTGTTCAGAAAGGCTTTCTAGATACTCTTAATCATCATTTGGGGCTTTGTTTTTAAAGTTTCCATTACAAATCATGTCAATGAATTGTTTGTTCCCCGGAACCAAACCATCATATATAATTTTCACTTGTTCAGGAATAGAAAAACCATCATGTAAAACCATGTTTTTAGTGTCCTTGAAACTCTCTCTGTTTCATAGAATGACTCTCCCTCTTTTTCAAAAAAAAAATTGGATTATCTTTTTAAGTGCAATTGTTTTGTGGTGGGGAAACTATTTTTTTTAAAATTCATTTTGTAGTTGGTCCCAAGAGTTGATGGATGATGGTCTCAAATTTTTTAGCCAATTTTTAGCTCTATCCTTTAAATAAAAAATAAATAGTCTCATCTTAGCTGATTCTAGATAATGTGGGGGACACATGGTTTCTACAATGTCATTAAACTCCTTAATATGAAGGTAGGGAATCTTAGACTCCATTCCATGGAATGTGGGAAGGTGGTTTAGCACATGGGGTTTAAAGATGTGGTAGGAATATCCTAGGGAATTGTGTCTAACGCATGAGGGGTCATTGGTCCAGGAAGGTGTGAGGTAGTCATTCATGGTTTGATCAACTGCATTTCCCAAGTTTGGGGATGCCTCATTTGGGTTTCCATTTTGGTTTCCACCCGGGTTTATGAGTTGGATTCTTTGAAGACCATCCATTTAAATGGGCTCAATTTTGGACTCTGGAGTATTGGTATGATTAGGATATAATGGAAAAAGTTCCCTTGGTGTAATTGACTCCCTAACCTCAGGACTATCCACCCTAACAAGATGGTTTGATTGATCGCGGGTGTAGGCGGATATGCGCTAAAAGAATAAAAAACGAGAAAGGGACAACATAAGAGAATTTTGATGAGAAAAAAAGAAATGGGGTAGAATAGAATGGGTTTTTAGATGACATACTTGGGTCCCTGAAGATGAAGCCAAAATATGATTCACATTCAAATTTACCCAAGAGATGAAGGTAGAATGGTCCTTGTAGAGTAGCTTTGGTTATCGAATCCACAAAGACCTAAGAAGTAACCTACTGACATGTAAATTCTATGGATTGCTTCTGGATTTTAAGTGTCCAACATGGGTTGATTTAATATGGTTTTAAATGATCTCTAAGATACTTAACTGAATTCAATTAAAAAGAGTGAGTTGATCCTAGGTTATTTCTTGGGGTGGATTGAACGTATTTCCTTTTCAATGATTTCAATTTCTTATATTTGAGATGGGTTCATTTAATAAGATAAAACAAAGTCATCACTTACTGGTTTAATTACTACACCCTTTAATACTAATCACCAATACACATGAAGGATCAATGTTTTGAGCACATCAATGTAATGGTTCGTATTAGCACTTGAAGTGTGTGGCCTTAAATTCAACAAGGATGATTGAGATTAAAAATCATCATATAAAAATATAAATTAAAGAAGTGATTAGACATTAATGGGGTGATAAATAAAATCCAATCCAGCCCCTTGTAACTCCCTTGGATCAACACATATGTGGGTTAGCCCTCCACTGATGTTATGGTTTCAATGGAAGTGGGAAGTAGACTCAAGAGGGAGGAATCGAAGAATTAAAAAAACAATAAAAAATTACCACTCTACCGTTGTGTGAATAATTTCACAAGGTTTGGTGTGAATAAATTCACACCATGAACCAATGGTATCAAAGTGATATGAATAACAACATAATAATAGGAAAATAAGATCTATTATTAAGAAACTAATGTGATTCGAACAACTTAAATGTGAAAGATAAACTTGATACAACAAAATCGCAGCATAAAATTACAATTGAAAAAACCACCAATTGAAATAAAATACTTCTCCACCACCACTACCTTAAATAGGAATTTTGGGATCCTTGGGTTGAGACTAAAATATTAAAAAGAACGCCACTTGATTATGGTAGGCCTAGGGTGGTGGAAAACTTGTGGAACTTGGACTTTTCCACACTTGACCTGAGGTGGACTCCAGCTTTCATCCACCGAATAGAAGCACATGGAAGACCACCTAGATGGCCGAATCAGAGTAGGCCAGAGAAGAAGAAAATGGAGCCCCAGATGTCTTCTAACTGCCTGTAAATTTGGTCCCATTTGGAGTTGTGGATTTAGAGATATGATCATATTGGTTGGATTTTTTTCTGGGCAGTAGAATCTGGCCCGTAATTTTATCTCTAAATTGGGTTGCCTTAATGACCACCATGGAATCCGAATTAGCACTAGCTCCTGAAGAAATATTTGTTCCTATATATGTCTTCTAGTATACCATGTCATTTGGGATTCATTAGGTTTGTAATTTTGGTCCCACATGCTCATTAGTGGGATGGTTTCCAATCCGCCTTCTCTAAAATTTCTTGCTTTCATCATAAAATATCCCCATCTTCATCCATGAATAATCCATTGATCCCTAAATGAAACATGTTCATATTGAAGTGAAGATCAATTTTCCAAAATATCTAATTTAAATATGTATAATTAAATTCCATCAAATCAGATTAATCATTGTATACTTCAAATGATGTTGAAAAATGTACCACATAATAGTGCATTTTAAGAATGAATTACAATCATAATGTGAAATGATGTTCAAAGTGTAAAATTCACTAAAATGGTGTTTATGAATAATAAAGGGCATGCATATTATATATATTAACATTGAATATTTTCCTCATTTAGAGGTTACTCAATAATCAACAACCCAATCAACCATGATTTTTGAACTTTTATTTTCCAAAAAAATCAAACCCCTAATGAGTTTCGATCCCAACAAGGCTAATTTTAACATCCTACTAGGCAATAATAACAAAATTTTTATCTTCATAGAAAACTTCATCTACCTAAACCCATTTTCTAGCCTGATGTGAATCCATTTCTCAATTAATTAAACATATTATTAGAGGAAATGAATTTTTATGTTTCATCACTAAATTTTGATGTTTAAATTATTATAATTTTGGATCACTCATAACCAGTCTATTTTTTCCTTATTCAACCTTATGGGGAGAGCCCTGTTTCAAAAAAACACTCATGAAAATACTGAAGAAATAATCATCCAATCGGGGATAGTTGAAGATGATCAACGAATTGTTAATTATTATTTTATGAAAAATTAAGTTGATCTATATTATTCACAAAACTGAAATTTAATTTCAGTGACTGAATCACCAAAATCTATCTCCATTAATGATATTTTAAAATCAAATATCAATAAACCATTTTAAAAAATCATGATTTTTAAATTTGTATCAATTTATTTCACTAAACAAAAAAATGTGGGAGAATAATTTTTTTAAAATGAATTAATAAAGATTGTTATAGACTCACAATATATCCCAATTACATTTGATGAAACTAAATTTTTTTTATTTAAACCTAATATCATGTTTTCAATCATTGGGTATAACCAAAACTGTCATGTTTTCCATAATTATTTTCTTGAAACAAATAGTGTTGGAATGATTTATAATGGTTTAAGAAATAATACAAAAGAAAATTTATCAAACATTTCTATTATTCCTTAAAATTTTCACTCTTTAGATAACATATTTTCATAAATGAAAAATATTCTAGAAAAATAACCATTCTCAATCTAAGTGAATGTTTTCAAAATAAAATCCACACGATGTTGAATGTAATCATTGCTTATGATTAGGGGTCTATGTTGAGTGAATAAATATAAAAAGAAGAACATTCCAAGAGGAAACTGCTGGTATTTTGTTTTGTTTTATTTTAATATATTGATCACTTTTTATATCATCTAAAAAATAAAAAAGTTTTTTTAATCTCTATTTATTTAAAGTTTTTTGTTATGGAATCAAATGGGGTTTGCAGTGTGCTCTAATGTTTTTGTGTCTGATATTCAACAGTTGAATTATTTTTGTATATTAAAATGAAAAAAATGATTTACATAGTTAAAACCCAATATTAAACCATTCTTGATAAGTATTTATATGTTACTGACACAAAATGATCAATTTATTATTATTATGTCTTCATCATAAAGGCAGTTGATTTTGATAAATTATTTCTTTTCAAATATCTTTTGTTAAATTATCCCTCACACCTTCTTCCCAAATATAAATTATATCTTCATTTCTATTTCAAAACCTATCTTATTGAAATTATATTTTTTGGGGAGCATAAGTATGTGATTTTCTAAAAACCAAATAAAATGTGATTTTATGGAAAAAAATTCCATTCTTTTTTTAATGTAATTTTTTAAACATGATAATTTATATTCAAATTATTTTGAATTCCCTTATTATGATATTTATTCCTGTAACGTCTCTGTTTTGGATGCCATCTAGAGGCGCCCCGTACCCGGTTGGTCACATAACCTCAAGCGCATTTCCCCAAATTCCAGAGGCTGCCGAATAGTAGTGAGGGCCTTGGGTGTGATAGTGGGGAATGAATGCCCTCATTGGCAGAGTACACAGAGGAAGTGAAAAACATACAAATGTGGAAGTATTAAATATCAAACAACAGTAAACAGCGAAAGACTGGGGCAACGAACAACTGAAGAAATGCATAATAAATGATGCATGATACATATGTCTAGGAAAAAAAGCCAAAACAGTCACAATGCAGAATAAAAAAAGTAGTGAACCAAGAAAAAAAGAAAAAGATAACAACTCCTCAGCATCGAAAGTACCTGAAGTTGAAGGATGCTTTTTCTTTATCTATATCTGCAACAATATAATCTGTTTGGGGCCAAAATCATGGACCAGATAGGGTGTCAGACTAAATACCAGTAGGCAACCACCCGAAGATTTGTACCTAATAGTCAATGAATATATGGTAGGTAAAAGTACAAAAATCAGTAAAAATGAACATGTTGAACAATAATCAATCCACAGTTACAATAACACGCAACAACTAACAAGAAGATATGCACAAACAGGTAACCCTCTAGGAAGTACTCACATCCATCCCCTCTAGTCCTACCTAATAAGTACCAACAACCTTATGGGAAGTACACTCAGCCTAACCCCTCTGGTTTGGTCATACGAAAATTTAAGATTCTCTAAGGATGCTCACCCGGTCAATTCCCCTTATAGTCTAAGGATGTCAGGGACTCTCTGAGGAAGCTCACTCGGTCATTTCCCCTTATATCCCCAAGGTCAAGGACTCTCTGAAGAAGATACCTTGTTCAATTCCCCTTATATCCCAGGTCTTTCATAAACTCTTTGAGGAAGCACTCACCGTAAATTCCTCTTATAGTCTAAGGAAAACAAGGCAATTCAAGTAAAACCAAGACTCTACTTAAAACTCACACGGTCTATCCCCTTATAGTCTAAAGAATTAAAGGTATCTCTGAGAAATCTCACACATTTAGTCCCCTTATAGCCCAATGTAATTCTAGTCTCTCTAAGGAAGCTCAGATAGTCCCTCCACCTATAGCCTAATTCTCAAAGACTCTCCGAGGAATCTTACTCAGTCAATTCCCCTTATAGTCTACTACACCTGGTTCTCATGGACCTATGTAGGTTAACAACATAGCAATTAAATATGGCCAAAGTAAACCTACATAAATTCTTGGCTAAACAATCTACAACATATCAAGCAAGTTTGGATTTAAACTCTCCATCCTACAACAACAGGTAAGGAAAACATGAAAAGTATCCAAACTATATAACATGACCAAACGGTCGTAAAAAGAACATGAAGGTAAAACCATCCAAGGCATAGAAAAACAACCCTATTCTTATCCATACAACCTCTACACATACATATATTCAAGGCAGGAAGACAACCATGGTAAAACGGTAAACACGCAATACCATGTTCAAGGGTATTGGTGGAATGTGCACATAATACTCTAAGTCTATGAATGGAAAGGAACAAACCACCTACCTTGGCATTTTATGTTCTATATACTTGAAACTCAATGCTTGAATCGACTTATAATTTCATAGATCTATGTAATTCCAACGTAAACGACAGTGTCAGATTCAGAGGACGAATGCAGGATCTTGGTATCATCGATGATATGTGGCCGTACAATGATCTCGATTGAACGGGACATAAAAGGTGGGTGTTTTGGCCATTAGATGTGACCCTGGTGCATTTAATGAAAAAAGAAAGTACACGGTGTGTAATTTTGAATTAAAGGGTGTGTACTCTCCTTTTCCGCACTCCACTTTAGGTGGCCTCCATGTCACCCCAACATGGCCGTGTGTGAAACCATGACACGGCTAGCACATGGCTTCCAGTGGAATCCCAGTACACGGAGTGTACTCATAAAGTACACGGCGTGTACTTTGAAAATTTCAAGATTTTCATCTTTTTCTTAAAAACGACCATAAAAGGAAAAACATACATGAAAAGAAGATCTGGGTTCTTAAAAACATTCCCCCTTAAAGAAATTTGTCCCTGAATTTCACTAGTGTGATGTAGAAGAAGAAACCCCAAACAACTTTGGCCATAGAGTTTGAACATCGGCATCCCTCTCCCAAGTATATTCTGGTACTTGCCCATGCTGCCATAGCACTCGTACCATAGGAACGGACCGACCATAGAGAACCTTTGTACTGTGATCGAAAATCCGGATTGGATACTCTTCAAATGACGCATTCACTTCGAGCTCAACCTCATTTGGTTGAAAGACATGAGGCGGGTCTGAAAAGTAACATTGGAGTAGAGAAACGTAAAAAATGTTATGCATATCCAGATACGTCTGAGTTAATGAAAATTGATAGGCAACTATCCCAACTCTCTCCAACACCTCAAATGGTCTTATGTACCTCGGAAAATCTTACCTCGTCACCTAATCCCCTTTTGTCCCATCCTTAGTGTGACACGCATGAAAACCTGATCCCCGAACTCAAACTCTATAGGTCGTCTCCTCTGATCAACATAAAACATCTGTCAAGACTGTGCAATATCCATCCTCTTCTGAATCAACTCTATATCATCAGTGGTCTCTTGAACAAGACGAGTTCCTAGAAATTCTGTCTTTCTTACCTACAACCTACATAAGGGTGATCAGAATTTCCTATAGTACAAATCCAAAAAAGGTTCCATCTGAATAGTTTCTTGAAAACTATTGTTGTTGGAAAACTCCACAAGAGGTATATGATTCTCCGAAGAACCTCCAAAATTTCGAATGAATTCTAGGACCATGTCCTCAAGCACATGAATCGTATGTTCAGAATGGCCATCCCTCTGGGGGTGGTATGTTGTACTCATAAGTACTTGTGTACCCAAAGCCTTCTAATTCCACTACAAGACCTGAGAAGTAAAACGAGCATCTCAGCTTGAAAAAATGGAGTGTGGAACTCCATATGGATGTATAATCTCTTATATGTACAACCATCCCAGCTCATCAACACTAAAGGTCTCCTTCATCGGCAAGAAGTGAGCGACCATCGTAAGCCTGTCAATGACAGCCCAAACTACGTCATTCCCTTGAGGCGACCACGGAAACCCAGTCATGAAATCCATCATAACGTTGTTCCACTTCCACTAAGGAATGGGTAACTACTATAATAACCTGGCAGGTCACTGAGGCTCTTCCTTCACCAGCTGGCAAGTAGAACACCTCATGGAAAAACCAGCAACAACTCTCTTCACACCTGGCCACTAATACTGATGGTGTAGATCACAATACATCTTGGTGACACTAGGATGAACTACCCAAACTGAGGAGTGAATGTCCCCCATTAGATCCTTGCGTATGTCTGGTGACACACATACACGCCCATGAAAATGAAATATCTTATACTCGCCTATGGTCTATCTAGAAATATGGTCCTCTCCTGACACACTCCCATAGGACTAGGCCCTCTGAGTTTGATAACTGCCTCATTCACACCCGCTCAAGAAGTGTAGAGGTAGCAGCTGCAAAAGAAAGAAAAGTATGCCCCTGACTGTCTTGCACCTCCAAATGGATCATAGATAATAGAGCCATAATCTTCCACTCACTACTAGCCTCCTGAAATTCCTATATCTGAGTCCTCTTGTTCAACGCATCAGCCACTACATTGCCTTTCCCAGGTGTATAGGAAAGCTCAATATCAAAGTATTGTATGTACTCGACCCACCTTCAGTGTCTCAAATTCGGATCACGCCAAGGGAAAATGTACTTGAGACTTTTTTGGTCAGTGAAGACCACAAAATATCTCACAGTAGATAATTTCTCCAATAGCATAAGGCATGAACAATAGCTTCCAAATCCAGATCGTGCATCAGGTAATTCCTCTCATGTGGCCTCAACTACTGAGACCCATACACAACGAATCCATCTCCCTTCATAAGCATAACTCCCAGAAAGATACATAAATCATCACAATAAATAGTATATCTGTTGTTGGGCTCTATAAAGACTAGTATCGTTGCTGACATCAACCTCCCATTCAACTCTTGAAAGGTTGACTCCCAAGAATCTGACCCTCAGAACTTTTCTCCCTTCTTTATCAGACCCGTAAGCGGTGCTGCTAAGCATGAAAAGTCTTGTATGAAACATCTGTAGTATACAAACAACCTTAGAAAACTCCGCACCATAAAGACATTCTTCGGCTTCTCCCTGGAAACTAATTCTCTCACTTTCTCTGGGTCGAATGATACTCCAGCCTCTGAGATCACATGACCCAAGAAATGATTCGGATCTACCCAAAAGTGAAACGTTGAGAGCTTAACATATAACCGATTCTCTCTTAGTGTACTCAAAATGATCTCATGATGGGTATCATGGTCATGTCGAGTGTGAGAGTACACCAAGATATCATCCAAGAAGACCAAAACGAAATAATATGAGTATGGATGGAACACTCGGTTCATCGGTATCATGAAAACTGCTGGCGCATTCGTGAGGTTGAACATCATAACCATATACGTTTTTAGACCATACCTGCTCCGGAATGCTGTGAGAGGTATATCATATGGTCTAACGTGAAATTGATGATAACCAGACCTCAATTCAATATTTAAATACACCCGGGCTCATCGAAGTTGATCAAAGAGATCATCAATCCTCAATACGGGATATGAGTTCTTGACCGTCAACTGGATCAACATCTGATAGTCCACACCAAGCCTAATGGTATCATATTCCTTTTTTGCGAACTGGAAATGCGAACCCCAAGGTGCTGTAATGGGTCGGATGAAACCCTTTTCATGCAACTCCTCCAACTATTTCATGAGCTGCTGCGACTCAGGTGTGGCCATCCTATAAGGAGGAATGAACACCGGTTCCGCTCCGGGAACAAGCTCAATCAAGAAGTATACCTCACGTTCCATAGGAAAACCTGCATTGTCCTCTAGAAAGACATCCTTGAAATGATCCACCACTAGAGGATATTATAACTATGAAGTTCCTTGATCATCCAGATATAGACTAGTAATCTGGGTTGTAACGCTTCCTAACCCATGATGCTCTAGTCCTGATCTGCTCACCTGGACATCCCACTAGCCCTTATGAAGTAACGATATGCCCTCTGGTGATGTGAAACACACCCTATGGTGATAGTAGTCGAATAATGACTCAATGAGAACAAGCCAGTCCATTCTGAGTATGACATCATATCTCGTCATCTCTAGGACATAGAGGTCCCATAAGAAGTGACATTCACTATCCACTAGAGGTAACTCCTTACAATAACGTCTGTTATATTTTCTCATCCCTAATAGTGTTTGAAGAGTCCACCTACTGGTAGAAGAAATGATGCAGTGCACAAGGATCTCCAAAACACAAACAGAGATAAAGCCATGGGAAGCCCCTGTGTCGAAAAGAGAAGAATATAAAACCGAGGCTACTAAGATCATACCTCAAACTATAGAGGGTATAAGATTCTGCTCCAGCTGGGTCTGCTCCACTGCAAAGGTGTGTCCTTCTCCATAGCCTTGTGACCGATCCTGACTACTCAGAGCTGATCCTCCCTACTATCGTCGAAGGACCGATGACTGAGTACCCCGGCCTCAACCTCCACCTCGGCCTAAACAACTAAAAGTACTCCATTTCCCTAAATGATGAGAAATTGGTGCTGATGCTCCTAAACGTGGGGTCATAGAAGAACCCATGTCTACAGTTGTGGGAGAGAAAAACTGACAGAAACGCTGGAGATGGCTCATCTTGCCGCAAGATCGGCACTCCATCGGGTGTCTCAGGCAATGTGGACTTGTATGCCCGCTCCTCCCGCACAGTTAGCACACCACGTGGCTACCTGATGGTTCATCACGCCTACTCAGATCTCCCCATGCAGTCTCCCTACGGCACTTCCTGCTATCACCTGGATGAAAACTAACTGTGGATGCTGAACTAACCTGGCTCACAGCTCCATAATCCCTCAAATTGTGCTCAGTAATTAGTGCCTAGTTGATGATAGAGGATACCAAAGTAAAACAAGATATGTTCTCCTAGGAATGGATCTCCTGTCTGAGACCATCCTCAAACTTCCTAGACATGTAAAAACACATCACCCGCTAGGATATGTGTGAAACGCTACAGCTATGGGAAGCGAGAGGAATAATCCATAACAGAAAGAGTACCATATTCGAGGATCATGAAATCCTAGGCTCGATCGGCCCTCAAGGTCTCCGAGTTGAAGTAATCATAAAAGATACATAGGTACTCATCCATAGACATATTCACTAGGTGTCCCACCTAAGAGATAAAATCCTAAGACCTCTTGGCACAGTCTCAGAGCATGTAGTTCGCGAGCTTCACCATCCACTCTGGTAATACCTCGAGATGTTTGATGATCGTCTGCGTGGAATCGAGCCAAGACTCAGTAGACTGTGTTCCTCCTTCCCTTGAGAAGGTGGGAGGATGCTGTTGTTGGAATCCCCATGTCAAATCTTCCTTCTATGGGGCAGAAGGAGGTGCACCCTGGAAGTTCTGCATCATCCTAGAAAAACCCTCCCTAAACTGTACATCAACGCCTGTAGCTGGTATAACTGCAGTTGCTAAGGCTAGTACAACATAACGATCTACAGGAAGTCTCTGATCAGCCATATCAGGCATCTGATCACTGCCCTGCAACTTGTGGTCAACCAGAGGATGTCTATGTGGCACGACTCTACATGGTCAAACACACACTTAGATTCAAGATTATCAAGGACTGAAGACTTAAGGAACAAGAAGAAATCTAGATAAATAAAGCATTCAAGTTAAGACAAATATGATTACACAACGTTTATTTCTCCTACATGGCGTGTTACCTCGAGTAATTCACAAGGGCGTGTACTCCTGCCACAACTGGGCGTCTAACACCCAAAAATACACTGCATGCTATCCTAGAACACTGCATGTACGTAAATCCCTTTTCTCGGCCTGGGTGCTTCTACCCGATTAAGCCACACGGCTCTCCTAAGACAAGACTACATGACATGTTCAAGGCAGACATGGCGTGTAATAAACAAGCCTCACCTGAACCGTGTTGTTAGTGAAACGGACTAACACTCGGCTGTCACTACACAGTGTGTTCCATATGGACACGACATGTATGTGAAAGGATAAGATCGAACCGTGTTGTTTGTGATACGGCTGGGTACCTGGGTCATACTACACGGCATGTAAACTCCTAACACGGCTTGTATGTGAAAACATAACTCTGACCTGTGTTGTTCGTGACATGGACGAGTACCTAGGTCAAACTACACGGTGTGTAAAATCCTAACACGATGTGTTCATTCAAGGAATTACCCATCTCGCGCCTCTTCCACAGGGCCTAGGACGCAGTTAGAGATTTCATGGCGTGTACATATGGTACATGGTGTAGACTTAAGAAAAACGGTTTCTTCCTGAATAGAAGAATAAATGGAATGTAGTCAAAACTACATGGTGTGTATTCTAGGTTTTTCTAGACAGTTAGCCTCAAAAACTTCTCTAGAGCCAAAAAAAGACACTAAAATGAGCATTCAAAGTGCAAAATTTTGATCTTTGAGGGCCTATACTCCCCAATAATCAAATCATGGCATCTTATATATGTTAGAAAAAGAAAAACATGTGATGATCCACCAAACTCCGCTCCATGAGGTCCCATAACACCTCAAGGACCAAAATTTGGCATTCATCAAGAAAAATACTTACACAAACAATACCATATCAAAAAACAAGTATTTTATCAAGGCATCTATCACAACATCATGAATATTCTACACAACATCTATCACAACAACATGAAATCACAAATGCATCCTAGATGGAATGACAAGAAAGCATGACATGTGATTTCTAGCAAGTGCTTATATGATGCATGATATGGAAGACCCTCATCTCATCGGGTTGCGACAGAAATAGAACCTCAATATCGTTAATAGTAATAGAACAATACATTTGAGTAACTCAACCGTGAAAATCAAATAAACTGTAAAATAGAAAAATCAAAAAATTGAAATAAACGAGGTAGATTGACTTTTACCTCTACACGTCTTAGCTATTCCTAGGAAAAACTTATTACCATGTAACTATTCCATCCTATCCCTAGCTATAGGATCCAAACTATATTTCAAGTGAAGAGAATTCCTCTGATACCACTTTGTAATGTCGTGGCTCCAAATGCCAACCAGAGGCACCCCGTACCTGGTTGGTCACATGGCCTCATGAGAATTTCCCCAAACACTAGATCATGCCGACTAGCAGCGAGGGCCTTGGGTGTGATAGTGGGGAAACTATTCTCTCATTGGTAGAGAACATAGCAGAAGTAACAAACATATAATAGTAGAAGTTTTAAATATCTAGCAATATTATATAGAAGAAGATTAAGATAATGAACAACTGTAGAAATGCACAATATATGATTAATGATACATATATCTAGGAAAAACACCCAAACATGTCACAATGCCGAATACAAACCGTAATGAACCAATTACAAAAGAATAAGATAATATCTCCTCAGCATTGCAAGTACCTGAAGTGGAAGAGAACTTTCCCTTATATATACTTATGACAATATAATCTGTTTGATCCAAAAGCTTGGCCCAAATAGGGTCTGAGACCGAATCCCAGTAGGAAAAAACCCTAAGATCTGTGCCTAAGTGTCGGTGAATATATGGCAGGTAAAAGTAAAAAAATATGGAAATAGGAACATTCTTAATAGTAAACAATCCATAGTTACAATAACAAGAAACGAATTACTAGCATCTATACACAAATAGGTAACCCTATAGGAAGTACTCATAGCCATCCCCTCTGGTTCTACCTAAATAATTAAAAACAGCCCTCTGGGCAGTACACTCTGCCTAACCCCTCTGGTTTGGTCATACGAATATTTAAGAATCTCTGAGTAAGCTCACTCAGTCAATTCCCCTTATAGTCTAAGGTAGTCAGGGACTCTCTGAGGAATCTCACTTGGTCAATTCCCCTTATAGACCCAAGGTTACGGACTATCTAAGAAATCTCCCTTGATTAATTCCCCTTATAGCCAGAGTCTTTCATAGACTCTGTGAGGAAGAACTCAAGATCAATTCCTCTTATAATCTAAGGAAAACAAGGTAATTCATGTTAAACAAAGACTCTATGAATAAGCTCCCATGGTCAATCAACTTATAATCTAAATAATTCAAGGACTGTCTAAGGAATCTCACAAAGTTAGTCCCCTTATAGCCTAATTTAATCCTAGTCTCTCTAAGGAAGCTTACACACTCCACCCCCCTATAGCCTAATGCTCAAAGACTCTATAAGGAATCTCACTCACTCTGTCAATTCCCCTTATAGTCTATTACACCAGGTTCTCACAGCCCCATGTAAGATAACAACATAATAGATCAATAAAACCAAATTAAACCTACAAAACTTCTTGGATAAATAGTATACAACATATCAAGAATGTCAGGATACAAACTCTCCATCCTACAACAACAGTTATGGAAAATAGGCAAAGTAACCAAACTATCTGACATGACCAAATGGTCGTAAACAGAATATGGATGGGAAAAACATTCAAGTCATACAAAAAACCGTATTCTTAACCATTAAACCTCTATGTAGGAATATAAGCATGGAAGGAAGACAACAAGGGTAAAATGGTAAACACGCAATACCCCGTTCAAGGGTATTGGTTTAATTTGAACATAATACTCAAATACATTGAGCGGAAAGGCACAAACCACCTACCTTGGTGTTAGGTGATCGATATACTTGAACCTCAATGACTGAATTTCCTTAGAATGTCATTGATCGATGAAATTACAACACAACTGATGGTGTATGATTTAGAGAACGGACCCACGCTCGAGGTTCTTGTCGAAGATCTACTATCGTATGTTCTCTCAGTCGAACAAGTCCTAAAAGTAGTGTGTTCTCGACATTATATGCGACCCCAATCCATTTAATGAAAAAAAATAAAGGACATGACGTGTACTCACCTTTTTAGTACTCTGTATTATGCGGCCTCCATGTCACCCCTACATGGCCATTTGTGTGGCCATGACACAGCCAACATACAGCCTCCAGTGGCATCGCAGTACATGGCATGTACTCTTAAAGTACACGATGTGTACTTCGAAAATTTGAAAATTTTCTTCTTTTTCTTAAAAAGACTAGAAAAGTAAAAAAGTACTGGAAAAGAAGATCTGGGTTCATAAAATTCCAGTATAATTTTATGATAAAAATATTGGTTTTCATGGTGGTCCAATGTCAATTTTCACTATTATGTTTTTCATCAATTTAATAAAAATTTTATAATTCGTATTCATTGTATGTTGGGATTAAGATTGAGTTCCTAGGGTATATTCATCATTGAAAAGGGTTTGTGGTAACATTAATTCTAATTTTGTTATCTAATAAATAAATAAATATAAAGAAAAATAATAATAGATTAGAGAAATAATATTTCCACGTTTTTGGCATTTGGAAATCATGGATTGTGACTCCATTTTTTTTACCCTGAGTTAGGCTTCATATAACTATTATAGAGAAATTAGTTGGAAAAATATATGGTTCTCGACATTTGGGGATCATAAATCAATATTTAGCTTTCTCGGAGTGTATATTCTCATTTTTAATATGGTTAAAAAAATAAAAAAAAATAAATCAATAAAAAAATATAAGAATATTACCAAAAGAAAAAAAAGTATACTCATAATGAGGTTGATGGCAATTTCCACCTACCTCTTCTATTTTCCCCTTAAATAAAAATTAACAAATGTTTTTTGTGATACACCAAACTTATTCATTGTTAATTGGATTTGGATGAATCATAGTGGTGAATTTGAAAAAGGATTGGGATTGGCCATGGTATATGATTATTTACTTGGATTGTAATAAAATATTTTTATAGGCTTCATGATCGTTTTATGTGAGTTGATGGTGTCTAACACTATATTTCATAACATGTTTGGAGAAGTTAACTGAATTTTGATCCTTTTTAGTTTTCAAAGGATTACAAAATCAAAATTTTTCATTGTTATTGGGAATTGAATTTACATATTCTGCATAGATTTTTTATTTATTTTTGTGAGATTCATTTCCTCTAAAATATAAGGTTAATTTATTTCATAACTTGAACTTTATTTCTCATCATTTTTGAAATTCATGTTTAAAGTGTATTAATCTCAGCCAATTTTTATATCAGATTTTGGGACAATAAATATTAACTATTTTAACATGATATTTCAGTATCATGGATATAATAATATGTGGAATAATTTTTATTCTTGAAGAAACTGGATATTTAACAAGGGTAATGATCATATTGGGCCTCCAACACCGAAACTTTTTGGTATAGAATATTTGATCTCGGCCGATTATAATAGATGTGATTTCTTTAAGTCAAGTATAATGTGTATAAAAAATAAACAAAAGATAGTAGAGGTAAGTTGAGACATTTCATTAAATGGAGTAAAAGGGTAATTCAGTCATTTGGATGAGATCCAGGTGGTCTGATTTGAAGACTAAATTATGGGCCAGATTCCAATTCTAAAAACGACATAACAATATTTCAAGCATAAAATATAAATGGAAAATCCTGTTTGGATAAAATTTTAACATTTTACATAATACGTTTTGATATATATTTTTTCTTTTAATGACCTAGACTAATTTTATTTCCATAAAAATATTAATAACATGTCATTTAAGATATAGAATCATGATTCATGCTGCCTTGAAAATGATGAAATGTAACTAAAACAACTAGTTTCCACAAACCATTGAAACACATATATGATGGTTTGAATTTTTATGGTGTTTATAAAATAAAGAGGCTCATATAATTGGTTTAAGGTTTATTTTGAGATTAAAAATGGGTATTTGGTTTCTTTTCTTTCATTGTAATTTTTAAAGTAATTTTTTTCTTATATGTGATTTTTTACATGGAATTTATTCGATACCACTATAGATTTATAATGTAATGTTCTTATTTATTGTTAATTCTTATTAATCATAAATATATCACTTTATATTCATTTATTTCATTGTTTTAATCCATTAACATAACCACATATGTGATTGTAGTTTGTTATTTTCCCTTCTTTAATCCCTCTTTGATTCTGTATAATTATGCTTTAAATTATTATATTTTCATCAATGGAAGTCTAACCCTGGTTTTGGTTGAATATAGGGAGTCACAAGGGGATATATTAAATTTAATTTATTATCCATAAATATTTAAATTAATTATTTTTTTGAGAGTGCCTTTAATTTAATTATTTTCTTATTCATTTTTTCTTTCATTAATGACTATACATTTTGATTTCTAGTATAATCATACGGCTTATAGTGATCATTAATTTTGAACACTAAATAACTATGATATTACAATTGGAATTGTGTATATATTAAATCAGTCAATGATATCAAGTGATTTTATAACTAATTAGTTTCATCTTCAACTATTGAGATTGTTTTTTTGAAGAAAATAATTGCATCTATTTTATCCCAAGTGAAAACCTAGGATTGAAAGATATTTATTAATTATTTTAGTGTATGTTTTTTCAGTTTTGTATTTGAATAAATTCATTAGTTCTTCAAGTCAAATAAATTCAATTAGTTTTCCAATTTATAGACTAACCCCATAATAAGTCTGGCTATCTCAATGTTACTTATTCAGTCTCTGTGGATGCAACTACTACATGTACTATAAGAATAAATTATAAATATAGATTGAATTTTTCTAAGAATAAATATAGGCACCATTTTTTGGGATGTAGTAAGTATCTTTTCCAGTCACTTTATAATATCACCTAAAATCAACTATTCTTAATCCCATTTATCTTATATTTCACCCTTTATATCCATAAACATCCTTTTTCCCAATGGACCAGTAAAACTACTTAGTTGAGGTTTATAATCCTTAACAATTGGAGTAATGAAAACTGAGGTGTTATCTTCCTTTTGATACTAATATTTTTTAAATAAGTAAATATAACAGTGAGTCCTCACAAATGGAGTATCTTCAATATAACCCCATCTTAATCATGGGACTAACTCAAATAGACATTATGTGGCATTTAATAGATTAAATCATGAATGACTACCCTAAACAAGGAAGGATGAATACTATTAGTGATAATTAAATACATGAGGCTATTATTGGATCCACATCATGTAGAGTTGAATAGATAGACTATATAAAGCTATTTAAAGTTCAAAATACTGACCTTGTGGGAATAATTTTTGAGAAAAATTACCATAATACTAGAAATTGACTAATGATTCCATCAATAAATGAGTTCATATTATAAGGAACATATATATAGGTCAAATAACTATGTTTCCAAAAGCATAAAAAACAAATTATTATAACTTAATGTACATAAAAAATTATGAATTCAATTTTTTGGATAATCAATAACATAAATAGCCACATTTTCCAAACTTTTATACTCCAGAAAAAATTCCAACATATAATGAGTTCCAATCCCACTAATTCAATTGTGAACATCCTCTTATGAAATTTTGATAAATTAATTATTCTCATGGAGTTAATCATCTAGAATAGCCCCATGTCCAACCAAATGAACTACCATTGCATGATGAATTGTGTGTAAAATTGAAGAAATTAATTAAAAAGTTTGATAAAATTATTTTGTCGTGAAAAAATTAAAATTTGAGAGGGATTGTTTCCCACTCCAGTAATAACTTATTGAATATTACTAGGAGAGTCTATTTTCAGAAAAAATGTTCATGAAAATAATTAAGAACCAACAATTGAATCTGGTATAGCTAAAGAGTATCCAGTTATTGTTAATAGTTATGTGTAGAAAATGAAAGATGTTTCTTCTATTCACATTAGATAAAACAATATTATTGGATTAAAGCTTCATCGTATATCCCCATAAATGATCTTTCTAAACACCCAATGTTGATCCCTTGGATGAAATCACAAAATCATTATTTGTACCCATTCATTTCACTAAACTAAAATTTTTGGGTGTAAAAACATTATATCTAATTTAATAAATCAATCTTTTTTCTAAATCCCAACCTATATAATGTAATATTGATCAAACCAAATAAAAAATAAGACTTTTCCTTCCTCCCTCTAGTTATCATTAATTGGGGACTACCAAAACCTTCGTGTTTTCATTATTTACTCTCTTGAAACCAATAAATAGGAAATGATCCTTCATGTACTAGGAATGACTACATATATAATTAGATCTTCAATTTATAATATTCATTGCATTTTATCACTCATATGAGAACGTAAGTTTATACATGAAACAAAATATATTAACAAATAAATAATAATATTCTATTGAAGGGGGTTCAAAAATAAATTCCTAAATATGGTGAAAGTTGGTATTATGTAAGTCGGAGGGTCCATTTAGAGCTAACGGATTTAAAATCAATAATTTCCAAGAGGAAACCCATCTTATTTGTTTAATTTCTTTTGTTTTTTGATATATTTATTTCATCAACTGACTTTTTTATTAATCTATATTTTGGTTTTTAATTGTTTTGATTAATATTAAATCCTTTAGGTTTTCAATATACTCTAATGTTTCTTTCATATTTGGTTTAACAACCAAAGTAGTTTAGGATTTTCATATGAAACACATTATTTCTAGAGTTCAAACCCATTAGTATAAAATCTATATGGAGACTATATATGACAGTGAGTATAAATGATTATTTTATTTCTTTCTGGTCTTATCATAAAACTAGGTGATTTTCTTCCATGATTTCATTTGAAATATCATTTCTAGACCTCCCTCTTAAAAATTATTCGCAATTTTAAACTCTTTTTGTACGCATTTCTAAACATTGAGATTAGTATAATTGAATGTTGGTGGGGGGTGAAAGTATTTGATTTTGTAGATAAAAATGTTATCTTTTAAGGGAAATTTATTTTTCTTGTCATTTCTTGTTATAAAATAATTTTTAAAACATGAATCCTAAATGTCAAATGATAGCGAATTCCTGGATTTTTATCATTATTCATGTCTAATCTCACGAGCATTAACACAATTAAAAAGGTTATTAAAGTTAATTTTCACCATCTAATTGTTCATTCACTTAATAAAACATCCTCATTGCACATATATTATATTTTTGGTTTATGTTTTTTTCATGAGGTCCATTCATCATAGAATAGGGTTTCGGGTCACATTATAATTAATTTGGTTATCAGAAAAATTGAAAAATAAAGAAAATAAAAAATGATTTCATATAGAATTATTTTCCCAAATGCATGGGGAATTACACTTTGGTATTGTTACAAAATATTTTTCTTTACCAGAGTTAGGATTTAAATCTTTATTGTACATAAGGAATTTGAAAACATTTTTGGAGTTTGGAACTTGGGTATCATGAATCCATATTTTTATTTATTTTATTTCATCTATTCATCTCTATTTATGTTCAAAAATAAAAAAAATAATTAAAAAATAAAATATGAAAAGAAAAATAATCAAATTAGATACTCATATTAAGGATTAATGTGATTCCCACATAGTGCTTCCATTTTTCCCCATGAACAAAAATGATCCCCAGGTATTTTGGGATTCAAAACATATATTCAGGATTTTGTATATTTGGATGAAGAATTTTTGTGAATTTTAACAATGAAATGGGTATGGACTTTGGATATTCATTTGTTATTTTGAATGTTATAAAGTATTTCAATTGGATGTATTATTGTTTGATATGAGATGATGGTGTAAAATATTGTAATACGCAACATGAGTGGAGAAGTCCATTGATTTTTTATATTTTATATTATCTAGCAACTAGAAAATATCACATTAATGGGTGTAGTTATCCATTGAATGTATGTAATTTTAATTAATTTTTCATTCTTTTTAATTTCTTCATTTTTCCAATAATACTTGGTTAATTAATTTTACAATTTGAACTTCATTTCCCATCATATATGTAATTAATGTCTCATTTTTTTAATCTCATCCTATTTTTAAATCTACTCCTGGAAAAAAAAAATTTATTATTTACATTTTACATTTTTTGGACCATAAAAATAATTATTAGAGGAACATTTTTTATTCATGAAGAAATATGAGATTTACCAATTATTGTGATTATAATTGGACTCAAACTTAAAACCCTTATGGAAAAATAGATTTTACCTAGGCCAATTAAAATAGATGTGGATACCCAAATTGAAGTCCAATTAACCTAAAAATTTAACTATATATAATGTATATCATTTGGAACATTTATGTAAAATTAGTCAAAGTTAGTTTGGTTATATGGTGGGAGATCCCAGAATCCCTATTTTAAGAATAAATAGTTTTCCAAATTCAAATTCCCAAAAAATGCATCTCATTCTTTTTGGCATAACTCTTAAATTGAAGATCCAATTGGTCTCAATTTTCAGATTTTTTCCAATTATTTATGATATAATTGTTTTCCATTAAAAACTAGAATAATTTATTCCTTGAAAATAACTAGAATTTAAATGTAATTTTTTTAATTAAATTGTAATTTACGAGTCTGCAAAAATCTATGGCGCATGATTCTGAGACCCGGAGTTCCCAGAATGAATCTACGAACATTACTTTTCGAACGTTTAGTAAACGTACAAGCGAGTTTTTCTATCTTTTGAATTGTTGCTCGGAATTGAAATATGAGGGAATCTTTGAACTCGTAGTGCCGATATTCTCTTAAGAATACTTTCTCCTCGTTGGCAGTTGGTTGAGGGCGAAAGATAATTTTTGGGTTTTTCTCGGAAATAATAAAATTAAATAAACATCATTTTATTTTATTTTGAGCTTCCGTGTAGATATTTCAGGTGGGGACCACCAGAAAAAAACCTCCCATGTGAGGTTACGGTGGTGGGGACCACGTGAACTAATCTCCCATTAGATGAAGTGGTGGCGGGGACCACCCGACGTTAAAACCTCTAGAAACTCCCAATTAAGTTGGGAGAAACCTCATGACCTCTACACATAATGGTTCCACCACCCCCTTTAATTAATGTCAACCCTTATATTGATTAATTATTCCATCCACCAAAATTAATTATGCTTTTTGAATAATTCCAACGAAATAATAGATTTCATAATCTATTATTATGGCACACATTGAATTTTGGTGGAATTGGCGAGAGGAGGAGTTTGAGAGAAAAGCTCTCCAACGAAGGACTTCATCTCCGAACGAAGAACGTCAACCTCCTTCGACTTCTTCCTTGGAAGAACCTTGCGGTGGAAACCAATGTGGGATGTCTTCAATGATTGATCTTCCCTCCTCATCATTATTAATGTAAAATATGAGGTAGGGGTGTATTTGCATGATAATACTTTACTTGATTTCTTTTTCGGTTTGGGAAAGAATATTTGTGAAGGTTGTAAAATTTTATGTTTTTTGTTCTTATTTCTTGTTGAGCCAAATGCAACCACCCAATACACAGAGTGTGAGTGCCAAAACATCATGGCAAGTCCCCTCTTCCATTCTTATTTGTGGTGTTCTTCAGAATGGAGGAAGGTGATGAAGGAAACCCCCCCCCCCTCGTGGCCCCAGCGATACGCACCGCACCCGCGATGCTCTAGCCTCAAGAACGAACTGGTTGTGCGCCATCGCCGCACCACACCGCCCCGTGCCGAACCAGCCCCGCGGTCCAGGTCGCGCCTCCCTCTGGCCGTGCCTCTCCGGTCGCACCTCTTGCCCGCCGCACCACCATCGCCAGCCGTGCCCCCTGCCGGCCACGCCGCCCCAGCCGCGCTGCCCACTAACTGTGCTGCCCCCCAGTCGTGTCACCCTCGCTAGTTTTTCTGCCCATTGTCCGCGCCCCCAGCCGGCCGCGCTGCCCGCGGCCCTCCGCGCCGCCCGCGACCTCTAGCCCTCGCGGCACCCTCCACGGTAGAACCACCCTCATGGCTCTCTAGGGACCCTCGTGGCATGTTGGGCAGGACCAGACCCAACAAGTCAGGCCACGTCGATCCAAACTGGGTTGGCCCAGGCCGGGTCGTCTCGGGACGGACCGGACCTAGCACCACTACAACCGTTTACCCTCTTTTGGCCATAACTTCGGCACTATATTTCCATTTGATGAACTATTAGTGGTGCTGGAAATATTGGAGTGAGATGGTACCTTTGAGTAAACATCACAGGAGTATTTGATTGAGATGGGAAACTGTTAGGTTGGATCGAACACGAATCCAACTAGGCCCCCAGGACTAAAAGGATAATAACTAACAGATCGAGCGTCTCTTTCACGTGTCGTCTATTGCATTGAGACCAATATGACGTGGAATAATTTTGAGAGACTTCTTCGTTGGACTTCGTGGCAGTTGCAGTATCGACCAGTAGCTTGTGGAGTGGATACTCCCAGAGACGAGCGAGCATAGTGCATGGACCTAGTGGCTGGTTGAGACTTGATGACTACTGACTGTTTTACGCAGAGTGACTCGATATGCCCAGTGGGGAGCGCCATGGTGACACGGAAAACCCACGGTGGGTAGGACCTTTGTGTGATGTAGTAGAACCATGGTACTTGACAGGAGGAGTACCTCTGCAGGCTTTGTGGGGGAGAGCACTTAGTGATGCAGAAGACCCACGGTGGGGAACACACTTGGTGATGTGGCAGATCCATGGTACTTGACATGAGGAGTACCTACACAGTCCAAGTTTAGTGTGAAGCGCACTTGTTGTTACGGCATGCCCACTGTACTCGATAGAGGAGGATTTCCCAGCAGGTGAGGTGTTCGACGTTTTGTTCAAGATATTACCTGATATTACCCCTTGAATAAATCCTGGATTGAGCTCAGTTAGTTTTTCTATCATTTCCTCAGGATTGAGATGGATCACTTGATAACATAGGTATATGTATGGGCATATACCTATTTAGGGTTATCTGTTGATTTCATTCACTATGGTTTATCCTTGGTGGATTTTATGAGACCATGAGGGACTCGGGGTACCTACCGAGTATCGTTATACTCACCCCTACATGGGCTATGGCCGCACATTGTTATATTGGATGCAGTGGATGAACAACGCTGACTGAGGCTGAGAGTACTAGGACTGGACCGTACTTGGAGGTGGACCATATAGCGAGTCGGTACACAGAGGAGATGGTCAGATGAGGAGTGCTGAGGAGGCAATCTTTACCTTCCCATTAGTTAAGAACATCTGAGGACGACCTAGTTGATGTTTTCCTTTTTCTTAAGTTGTACTTGTACATTCTGTTTTTTGTACATTACTGTTGGGATTGTATTTCGTCCCCCTTTTACTTTCAACACACTTTTGTTATATAGTTTACTTGGTGTTTATTCTATCTAGGCACTTGCTTGTGTGTGTGTTTTTACTAGTAATAAAGTAAATTAATTCCCAGTTTTAGGGAATTACGCCTTTGGTGCCAGTCCCCAACCACGGGCCTAAGGAAGGTGGGCGTGGGGTAGTTACAACAAGGGCCCTGAGGGAGAGGTCATGACAAATTGGTATTAGTGGAGTCATTTCTACTATATAACAAAGTACTCTGATCTCTTCTTTGAAGAAATAGTGTTATGTGTATTGAGTGTGGTTTTCAGTTCTGGGAGTCCAGTGTTGGTGCGACGACCAACCTATCCATACACTAGGACCCTGACTTGTGATTTCCAACTATGCGCATGAAAAAACTGATTTCATGTGTTTTTTCAAAAGTTTTCTCTAAGTCATCTCACCAGGTATAACATTTATCTGTAGGGCACCTATTTATTTTTAGGATGCCTCCACACAGACACCTGGCTAGAGTTCCAAGAGTTGTACGCACTGATATCCCACTGAGCGACGAGGACTCGATGCAGGGCCATCTTCCATGAGAGGCACCAGCGGTACCTTTCCCCGTTGGGCCACTGATGCCACCAACCCTCATATTAGACGGTAAACACCGCATGAGCGTGTTGCACGAGTTTATGTGCCAGAGGCCCCCCAGGTTCATGGGAGAGATGGACCTGTAGGCGGTTGAGGATTGGCTGGATGCTGTGGTGAGAGTCTTCCAACTCATAGGGACACTAGCCAATCTCATTGTGATCTTTTCCACCAGCCTTATATAGGCAGAAGTAGGCAGATGATGGACCTTGATGCTCCTGGTGCATGACAATGTGACGCTTCTCTGGGAAGACATTGAGGGCCTGTTTCGAGAAGAGTTTGTCCCATCAATGTTCACGCAGTGCGCATACAAGAGCTACAACATCTGCAGTAGGGCACCATGACTATAGCTCAATACTCAGTGAGGTTCAGTGACCTTTCATGCTACTCCACATATATGCTACAAGATCCATTCTCCAGGTCCCGAACTTTTGATTAGGGACTCAGGTGAGAGATCAGGGATTCGATGATCTCACATAGCATGCTGACGTAGGTTGGGGTGTTAGAGAGACCCCTCTTGGTGGAGTCTTTCCTGGTTGAGAAGACACCAACAGTGAGACGCACTACTAGTCATTACATAGAAGTGTCTTCTACAGTTGGAAGAAGAAATATTTCATAGAGGTCCAAGAGGACCAGGCCTATAGGTGTACCACTGCATGACTCATGATCAGTTGTGCGGGGAACCCGAAGTGGAAACAGACATGCAAGGAGCGGGTAGGGTTTCACATGTGGCGGGTAGGGTCACTTGGCTCGTGACCTTCCAACATGCCATTCAGTTGATCAGTAGATGGTTGAAGGACCGCCCATGCAGAGAGATAGAATTGATCGAGGTGGTCTGCCGGGAGTAGGCAGACATGGCAGAGAAGCTGGTTATGTAGCTAGTGGTGGATGATGATTTGAGATATTACCACCACCACCACTAGTAGGTCCACCCTGACTGCAGGGAGTAGGTAGATAGGGGAGAGCTCAGCTCGAGGAAGCTGGGGCCTATGAAAACAGCGCTCCGAAGATGATTTGAAGTACAATCTATGTCTACACCACCTTAGTTGTAGTACTTATAGACGTAGGTGCTAGTCATTCTTTTATTGCCACTACCCTCGTTTGAAGCTCAGAGATTTTGATGGAGCATCTGGCTTGATCCTTACGATTAGAGACCCCTACGGGAGTAGATTCGATGATCATGCATTTGTTCCAGTAGTGTGAGCTTACTCTAGGAGGCGAGAGCTTCGGCTGGGATATCCTAGTAGCGGCGTCGAGGCCTTATGATGTCTTCTTGGGTATGGACTGGTTATCTAAAGTCCATGCTTAGACTGACTATATTAGGTGCAATGTGCGGTGTGTCCGCACAGATGGGACTAGTTTTACCTTCACCGGCTGGAAGGGATCCTTGGAAGCACATGAAGGACTTTCTCAGAGGAGAGTGAAACCGATCACTCATCAGTTGGCCAGCCTTTCCCTCTGAGCTATTGATGTGGAGTGTCTGAGGTTTCCATTAGTGGTGGACTAGTACCCATATGTTTTCCCTGATGATTTCCCAGGTCTAACTCCTCACAGAGAGGTGGAATTTTACAATAACTTGTACCCCAGGATGACATTGATAGCAAAACCTACATATCTGATGGATCTTGTGGAGCTTCGTGAGCTACAGGTACAGCTGGAGGACTTGCAGTGTAAGGGATTCATTCAGCCAAGTGTTTCTTCCTAGGATGCCCCGATTCTATTCACCAAGAAGTTAAATGGGAGCTTATGGCATTGTGTTGACTATCAGTGCTTGAAACAAGGGACCGTGAAGAACAAGTACCCACTCCCGATGATTGCCAAACTATTTGATCAGCTTAAGGGAGCACATTGGTTCTCAAAGATAGACCTCAGATCAGGCTATCACCAGCTCATATTTCTAGATGAGGATGTGAAGAAGATGGCTTTCAGATGTCAGGATGGCCACTACGAGTTCCTCGTTATGCCTTTCAGTGTAACCAACACTCCGGAAGTGTTCGTGGGACTCATGAACATGATCTTTCAGCCATAGCTCGTTCACTTTGTTGTAGTCTTCATCGATGACATTCTGATCTAATCGACTACTAAGGAGGAGCATTCCCACCATTTGCGAGTAGTACTGGAGACACTTTGAGAGCACCAGATTTATGGTATCCTCTCGAAGTGCCAGTTCTGGATCCGAGCGGTTCACTTTCTAGGACATTTTATCTCAGATGCTGGAGTTGAAGTGGATCCAGTGAATATTGAGGCAGTACATTCTTGGGAGCCACCCATGGGTGTGATGGGAGTACGAAGTTTCCTAGTTCTGGCTACATAATATTATCGATTTGTGTCAGATTTCTCTAGATTTTCAGCACCACTATCACCCTTGATGAAGAAGGGCAATCCCATTGTGTGGATGAAGAGATCCCTAAAGAGCATTCAGGAGAAGCGGCTGAGGCTGACTAGTGTTCCCATCTTGAGGATTCCAGAGGAAGGCATAGGGTACATAGTCTACTGCGACGCATCAGGGTTTGGAATCAGATGTGTCTTTATGAAAGAGTGAGTAGTGATCGCATAGAGTTATTGACATCTAAGACAACATGAGAAGAACTACGCCACCTGTGACCTGGAGTTAACAGCAGTGGTCTTCACCTTGAAGATGTGGCGACACTATCTGATGAGAGAGTGCTTTACTGTGTACTCTGATTACTAGAGTATCAGGTATATCTTCTACCAGAAGGACATGAACCTGATATAGTGACGTTGGCTTGAGTTCCTCTAAGACTATGACATCGAGATGGTCTATAATCATGTTAAGGGAAACGTTGTAGAATATGCACTTAGCGGGAGGTCTTGTATACAGCTGCTAAGCAAGGCGACATAGCAGCTGGCCGCTTTGCAGATATACTTCATGGAACGTAATGAAGCAATGTTTCTTCAATCACTTACAGTCACTCCCCCAATTCTTCAGCGAGTCAGGGAGGCGCACCGTGGGGATGCTAACTGAGAGACACAATCTGCTCAGATATATACATGACAAGCTCCTGATGGATTTTCTGAAGGTGAGGAGAACATCATTGTTGATGCTCCATTCCATTACAGAGTCCAAGGAATGACAAAGGGTAGTACCTCAAGAAAATAAAAACAAAAAATAAGAAGAGAGAGAGGGAAGGAGCATCAAATGTTTCAAAGGAATTAAGGTGCGCAAGTCACTTGCAAGCCAGCCATGGGCGCGTATGTTACTCGTGCTCCAGATGTCGGGCACACAGGTCACTTACATGCCCACATTGAAATTTCTCTCAAATCTCATGGGGCCTATGAATAGCCCCTGTGGGCCCCCCATTTCAGAGACGAATTTTCCAAAACATAGATTCAAGCTCTGGTCGCCCAAGTCTTTGTTTGACGTCTTCCGAACACTTCTAATGTAATTCTTTACCTATAATGGAAGCTCTAAAGAGGACGAATAAGGCCTAAGTATTGGAACTCACCCATACTTGTGCACCTAATTGTCCACCCCTTAAGGGAAATGAAGACACTTGTGCACCACCTTGCCCTCACAACAGAACATGTGCGCCACTCTTTTGAAAGCCTCTGGGGATGATACTAAGGGCACGAGTTCAATGTCGCCTAAGCATTACCCTATATATTCTTTGTCTCCCAAGGATACTCATGTCGCGTAAGTCTACATGCGCGACCAGGACTTGAACGCCAGAACAATACTTGAACGCCTCCTTCCTAGTCACCTCTTTTCCTAAAATCCACCTCTCCTATTCAAGACATTTCCCTGAAAACCTTCTTCAAATACATTTATGGAATGGTTCCTTTGATGGATTCCTTACCTGAAAGGAATTATTTTATAACCTCTCCCAAAACCTCATGACATGAAAGATTTATGTCACCATGGTTAGGGGTTTCCTCTATAACCCCATCCTTTGAGATGGGAGGATATTTTGATTTTTTCCTCCTCATGAGTAAGCACCAGTCATATTTTCCATTAACATTGGTCCTCCTTCTCAAGAGTAAGCCCCCAGTTACAAGTCCCCTTAACTTCATCCTCCTTTTCAGGATTAATCCTTAGTCATATTTTCCTTTAACATTGGGCCTCCTTCTAAAGAGTAAGCCCCAAGTTACAAAACCCTTTAACATTGGGCCTCCTTCTCAAGAGTATGCCCCAATGTTAATTTCTTTTGATTTGGGCCTTCTTCTCATGAATAAACCACAATCATAAGTCCCTTTAAATTTGGTTCTCCTTCGCAGGAATAATCCTCATGTTAAAAATCCAAATATCCATAACCTAAAAATACCTTTATGGACCCTACTCTTGGGATTATTTCCCAAGTCATGGTCTTCATTTACTTGGGTCGTCATATATACATAAGCCCCACATCATTTCTCATAATTGAATCTTTCATCGCACCATCATCAAGTCTATTGAAACCTATTTTTTCTCACACTGAGCATGACTCACATGAGCTTAGAGTGTAAAAATAATCAAAACATCTATTCTTGGGCCATTAACCATGCATAAACCCCATATTTTTAACCGAACTATGTGGAATTTGATCTCTACCTTAATAGTAGAGTATATAGGAAGCCTTTATAAGGTTCAATCCCACCGTTCATTAATTATTTTTTGTCCCATATGACATTAAACTCTATCCTTCTTATCGAACAATGTGGGCTCTTATTCCTTTTTAACAATGATACATTGTTATCCCATCTGTGGGTACGATCCCAACTCTGAAATAATCCCTATATTTCTGATTGAAAATAAACTTCATGTTCCCCACTGAGTAGATTTAAAAATAGTATGGTCATCATAATGACCAAGATATTTCTATATAATGTATTGGAGGATACCATTGACTAAGAATATCCAATACATACGGATGATTATTCATCCGTGAAGAACATCAAATACATATAAAAGATTCTCTAAATCCCATACATATCAATCATTGATTGCTAATTCTAAAACTCATTGTCATGCTTGGTGAATTAATAAGGATTCGTGAACATAACTTAAATCTATAAGAGAGTCCCGGAGTAGGCAATAATTACCCCAAAAAGGTGTGATGAGCCTAACCTCCCATCCTCTCGACCAATGAAAATTATTAAAGCCTCAATGGTCAATAAGTAATGATAACCTACCTTTGGAAAGTATATCCAAATGTATATAGAGTAATTTGGAATTTTGGTTCTATGAATAAACTCGTTAGAAACCTATTGGAAAGCTTGAACCTTAAAAAAACAAGGTCATACCCAATTCCAGAAGAAACAAAAAATGGTTAAACTGACGTGAATCCTTAACCAAGCAAAATGATGTTTTACATATTTGTTAGTCCCCTATTTTACTCAATATGAGGGACAAAAAAGAAATCAAACACATATGTGTTCATCCAAAAGATGTAGTCTGGCCAAAACTATCTTGATTATGTCTGCTGTATCAAACATGCACTCTTTTCCAAGATCTCTCTCCAACACAGAACGACTTCTTTAATGTTCACACTTGTGAATTCCTCACCCGCTACTCCTGATGGATCCTCGTCCGCTCTGAGGAAGAAATCACCTACTCAGTTTCCTCAATGATGGGTCTTGAATGCGTTGGTGAGGGAATACCGTCAATACGGTTCCATCCTGACTCTAGAGACTAAATGACAAGCCCTCTAAGTTAACAACTCACCCTGGATGTCAGGTCAGTGATGACTAGTGGTCAGGAAGCAGGTGGTTCCAACCACAGTCTCTAACCTTTTAGGGACGTTATCCCCGAAACAAAACAACCAGTACCTCCCATATTAGAGGGAGGTGAATGAAGAGGTCACTCAAGGCCCTAGTTCAAGAAGATAAATTTCCTTCCTGAGGACTCCCACCAACAATCGCTGCCAGACTCATGCGGCAGTGTACCCTCAACTTGATGAGGGTATCGCTTTTAGGTGTTCAGCTCAAGTTCCTCAGAACTGAGCACACAAGACAAACCACTAGGGGTGAAATTCGGTCAATAGGGAGCAAGTTCTTTCCTTTTCCCCCTCCAGAGAAGTCCATCAATCTAACTTAGTGGGAAACAACAAGATGGAATATACACTCGTCCATCCTAATTTCATTTCCCAGCAGTCTCGTCTGACAGTAACAATTAAATCCCACCATGAAATTCCAATAGAATACTGTAGGCAGGCACATACACCTGTTTATAATTCATCAGACAGTTAGTAGGCTCATCTGACTGCATCCAAAGAAGCTCTCCAATTTATTTTGGTGACCACCTGTAAACATGCACATACACCTGCTTACACTCATAAATTCTGCCAGCAGTCTCGTCTTCCAGTCTTGAAGGAAGTTAATCAATCATATTTGGTGGAGAACAATCAGCAGGCACATACACCTGCGATCCATCATGCTAACCAACATTCTCATTTGGTATTACCTGGAGATGTTAATTGGAAATCTCCAATGACAAACAGGATGAAGACACAACTTTCTTCCCCCACACAAGAGTAGTGTCATAAATCATTGAAAGGAAAAGGAGGACAAGAGAAAGAACAAACACCTAATCCAAACACAGAATGGACGTATATTCCCATTCCGGCAGCTGAAGTCACCAAGCACATTCTGACAATGGTGAAAGAGCAGATGAAAATCCCTGCCCCTATTCTGGATACCTATCAAGATATTATAACAACATCAACAACATCCGAGGGAATGAATCCCAAATATATCCCTATCAGGGGAGTGACTCATCAAAAAGTCACTCCGGAGCAGATACACACCTCTGTTCTAGTACAAGAGGGTCATGGGGGCATACTCTCCCATGTCATATGGACAATCAAGTCGGTCACATACACCCGATTTAAATGAATATAATCAGCCTATCCTAACCATTTCTACTGACCAGGCACAAATAACTACCCATGGTTACCAGATTCATCCAGAAGTGGTTTCCAATGAGAGTAATAAGGCGTCCATGAAAAAGACCCATCCAACATAGTTGAATAATCACGAGCCAATCTGTAGTAAGTCCTTTCTCAATGATGGAGTTCTTGAAGCCCTCAGACAATTATCTGTTGCAACTCAAGATTATAATCCCTCATTTCCAGATTCCGGAAGTAACAAAAATAATTCTAAAGGTTTTCATCAGACACTTCCTCATGTGGGCTTGCTTCATGACAGTTCAGTAAATATTGAATTATCATCTTCAGATGAGAGCCCAGTTTACCCTCAACGTGGTCATAAGACCAATGATCCATAGGTTTCACCTTTTGCTATAACCCACCATGGTGGTCCTCCCCATGATGATGGATTTATCTAGGAAAGTCCTCTACACATTAGTAATTCACGTTCCCTAGAAAATTCTTCCATGGAAAATGAAGTAATGAGAAAGCCCTATTATCTTTAGGCACTTGCAAATGTGAAGCCAGTCATGTCTGATGCCTTACCGCTAGCTGGGGAAAAAAATTCACAATCAGAAGATAGAACGGGGTGTAGGTTATTATCTGAACCACCCCTAGGTCATTCATCTTCTAATTTGACAAATTAATTCTCTAACAATCTTGTTTAATCAGATGTTGAAAAAAAGAAGCACCATCTTTGGTCCAATCAGGTAGAAGAATCTTTATCAAATGACAATGATGAAGTGCTAAATATATGAAAACAACTGGTGAAAGGTGAAATACTAGTCATTTTTTGGCCTTTTGATGACTCTCAGAATGATATTCCAGAAATTTTGATAGAAGACTGTATTCATGATATTTGTCTCAACATATGGAAAACTCTTTGTCTCTTAAAAGAGAAAATATTATCTTATAATGAATATCAAAATCATGTCAAGATAATAGAAGGTTTAGAATGCCAAATTGACATGGAATCTCTCTCAGTTTACCGAAATCTAATGGTTGAAAAGCAGCTGAGATCCCTTCAGTGTTCATTCCTTGGTGCGTTAAAAAGATTTCGCAAATTAATTACCAATTCCCCTTCTCATATTCATATCAGGGGATGTGGTGTTCATGGAGAATTGCATTTCACTGTGCTCTCTATTCAACAATGACCTCCCAAAGTGGTATCATGAAATATTATTGCCCATGGCAGGCCACATCTAACTGGTTTTGTGTGTCATTAATGGATTTCCCAAGAACAAGCCTCAACTAGTTCTTCCCAAAGACAGTCATATAATGAAAAAGTTGTCAAATTACTCTTGCATCAAGAAAATGAGAATATCGAACAGGATTATTGTTTAGAGCATGAACATACTGAGGTGAAATAAGTGTCAGAAATAAACCAATGGTCCTCTGAGCCAGATGATTTGGGTGGATGTCAGATGATGCGTCTGGCTAATTTCGGGACTAACGTCCGCAAAATCACGAGAGATTTTAAGAATGTTTCAGATGTAGTAGCTCAATATCAACCTTAGCTTTCCAGACTAGGGTATCTTTTAATCCAAACCTTGGGATCAACAGACAGGATTCGAGGAGTTGAGATGAAAAAATAGGAACAACCCCAATCCACCGAACTAGGGACTTTTTAAAATTCTCAATCTCTACCTCAGTGAAAGTTAGTCTTATCTCGATTAGGTAAGAGGCCACTAGAGGAACGCATGGCTGAATTATCATGATATTCCCTTTAAATTACGATTAATCATGAAGTTCATGAGGGATCAACGAAACAAACGACAATGTCTCATAAAGGACATTGAAAAAGACAGTATCAGAGAAACACTGACAGAAGAGCTGCAATGCGTTATGCATCGATAAATGTCATCAATGTCTTTGTCACAAATCCCCCAGAACAAGCGGTGCACTAAGAGGGATCAGATGAAGAAGTTACTATTCAGGAGGCTGTACACACAGAAATAAATGAAGGAGGTGTGTGTACCAGAAGACAGAGTGTTGCCCAGGGGAAATAAAATCCTTCGGGTAAAGCCCTTCCATACTCCAGAAAGGAACATTCCATGGAAAAGGGTAAAAGTTAGGTTACATTCCACCCTACCTCGGGAGAAGTCCAATCACTCTCATTAGAGGAATGGTTTGCACAACAATAAGAAGAAATGAAGGAATTAAGGATGTTAAATACAGAACTATTTCAAGGTAGTCTTCCTCCTAAACATGGTGGAGTTAATAAATCAATGGAATTTGTTGCATCTATTGGGATGGATCAAGAATATCCCACCTTGAATGTATACATTCACAGGTCCAATCCTATGAGTCATACGCGACAAAAACTAGCTATACTACCATCAGTGGATATACTGGTTGCTACACCCATCCAATCTCCAGTTATTGCACCTACTCAAGTACAAGCTCAACTAGATATTTCTAAGAAATTAATGACTACTATTTAGCCATTAACAGCTTGGTTAGAAGCTATAGAAGGAATTTGTGCACAAGTTCAACCAGAAAATAGAGCTTCCCCTGAATGGGTGGATGAAATTCCTCCCCCATAAAATTTTGTGAAACAACATTCCCGATTTTTAATGGTTCGGGAGATCCAGAAAAACAATTAACACATTTTGTTTCTCTTTGTGATCCTATGATGGGAACTCCTAAATAACAAGAAGTAGTTAAGCTCATGTGTTTTTTGCAGTCATTACAAGGACTTCCTTTTGTCTGTTATACAAGTTTTCAATCTTGGTCAACTACTGGGTGGGAAGCTCTTTGTCAAATATTTCTTCTTCAATTTTTCTCAACATTTCTGAAGACAACAGTTTTTGATATTACCAATTGTAAGCAAAGTGAAAATGAAAGAGTTTCAGAAATCATTGCTCACTGGAAGGGATTAACACATTCAATAAGTTTATTACTCCCTTAAGAATAATTGTTTCCAATTTGTGTGGAAAATGTACGTGATGAATTATGCACACCATTGATCCCTGTGAAATACGCAGGAGGGTTTGGAGACCTTAATTCAATCACTCAGCAGATAGAAGACTATCTTATTAATACTAAGGATAAAACTTGTGTAATTCCATTAGTTCAAGGAAAGATATTATGGAAAGTAGAGACTGTTATAGTTACACTTAAACAAGCACCAGTACCTGCTTCCACTTCAAAACCTTCATCAATCGAAAGGCTTCACCTCCTGATCGTCAACAACAATGGCCGCCACATCCAGATGATTAAAGAGATCAATGTAGAAAATAGTTTGAATATTTTAAGAAAAAATTTTATTCTTTCCAGAATGAACAAGTTCCTCGCTACTTCATCTCAGCTCTGGAAAACAATCTGGTTCTATTTCCAAGGCCCAAAAGGCTGAACAAGGAAGGATATGAAGAACTCCCCAACTATTTCACATTTCATCAGACTTTGGGGAATCCCATTCAGGAGTGTTTTGTCTACAAAGACCTCCTACAAAAGATGGTGGACTCTAGACTAGTAAAACTGAAAGGTTCTTCATACCATATATCATGTGTTAATACTACTGATCTAGAAGAAGAAGGCGAGTGGCCTGAAGTCAAAGGTAAAAATGCACAAAAATATGATGATTGGAGTTTCAGGATAATGATCAACCAAACTCATTCATTTTACGAACACAATTGAATCAACCAATTGTGTCTTCTGCTTTGAATGCCACAAAAAATCCCCTTCATCAGAAAGAAAAACATCAAAAAAGTAGCATAATTTAATGAATGAATAACTGTCAGAAGAAGACGAGCTCATGTCAAATCCTATGTTGTCTTTGACTTTGGCATATTTTATGCCATCTTCTTCAAAATCATGGGAACTGCCCCACCAAACGGCACAACCTGAACTGGTTATTCAGGAAGAATCTTCATCAGATGAATAATTGATCTTTGGTGCTGTTAACATGATTCATTTAACATATCGATATTACAATGATAGTTTCATTCATGATGAGTCTAAATTCCATGTATCTAATAGAGGAGTTAGAGGAAGAGACAGAGGTCTATGATACAAGGGAAATCATGGATATTCTAGAAGCCACTAATTCAATCCTACCACTGCTTGAACTATATATGCGGTAAAAACTAGTGGCAAAGACCTTCAGCGGGCTCAATGAGAACAAGAATGTTCTTCCACACATGGAAGATTCTGTGCTGACATAGTTATTTTGGAAGACCAGTTAGAGGTCACCCATTCTTCCTCCCAGAAAATAGATAGACATATTCGGTCTAATCTACAAAATCCAGGAGTGTTTCCAACTCTTTCCCTACTACGGGATGCATCCACTGCCAAAGCATCAACATCCAAGGCACCTACAAAACCACATTTTACTAATGGGAAACACAGACCTTTAGACGAAAAGTATGATGTGTTGAAACATTTGAACAAGTAATAGCCATGTTATCAATTTTGGATGCCATGAATCTATCAACAGATCTTCGGAAGGTTCTTATTGAGGCTTTCTCAGGTCCTCAAAAATTTAAAACTGAAATTGTTTTGGCTGAAGTCTACCATATAGAGAATGATCTTGCAGAATGTCATGCCGTGATATTTTTTATAGATGATGATGATGATGATGTTCTACATGGACAAATTAGACCTTTGCATCTAAATGGAAATTTCAATGATATGGACATCCAACAAGCTTTCATTGATAATGGCTCAGGAGTCATTTTCATTCCTATTCGTACACTTCGTCGATTGGACCTCACCAAATCAGATTTATCTCTTTCTACATTGATGTTGCAAGGATAATATAAGAATCAACAAGAACCTCTGGGTGCGATTACACTCAGATTTCAATTTGGAGACCTTGTATCTAATACATATTTCATGGTTGTTCAACAGGACAAGGCCTTCAACATTTTTCTTGGAATACCTTGGCTATATCCACATGCGTCATACCTTCTTCATACCACCAATGTCTCAAATATTCATTCAATGGTCAAATTGGGACATTTTATGGTGACAAATCCCCATTCAAAACATGTGAATATCAATACATTGAGGAAAAATTTTATCACATGGAGGGAAAGGAAAAATCCACGGTGATGATGGTCACCAAAATTAATGATCCAAGTGGTTTGGAAAAGATTCCAATAAACCCATTCATACATGTGAGTACAAATTATGTGTTTCTTATTAGTCAAATTGATAGGATAGACCTAGATCCAAACACTCTTATGGAAACTTCCATAATGACAATTACGAAAATCGAGCCATACAACATGGGAGAAATTGTTGATTTTCCAAGAAGTGATCAAACCTTAAATGGAGATGTCTTCATTTCATCCACTGAAATCCAACTATTCTATACTTCATAAACCAGATCAGAATAAGTTATTGTGATACCAGAGGAATATAATGATGTCGATTCTCAATCCATCATCTCCTCTATATCACTCCCGGAAGACCCTTCATCGTCAATAGGGTCAGAAATGGAAGCCTCTTCTCTTAGATGTCCATATTTTAAATTCTCCCCTGACCATGGAAATTCTTCATCGTTATATACTATGCATGTAGAAACAAAAGAAGTAACACATGATGAAGAAGAAGAGGAAGATCTTAGGGATGCTCCTCCAGTATTTGAATAGGGTATCTCTACCACTGTGGATGAACTCAGGGAAATAAATCTGGGTACAAAAGAAGATCCAAACACAACTTTAATTAGTTCATCCATGACTCTTGAAGAGAAAGAAATGTATACTACATTTTTAAAGAAAAATCAAGATATATTTCCTTGTAATTATACATAAATTCAGGTCTTGATCTTGATGTTGCCACTCATCATTTGGTATTGCCAGAAGAACATCAAGGATTCAAGCAAGCAGCAAGAATAAAACACCCGACTTATGCATCCAAAATTGAAGCTGAAGTTGATAATCTTATCAAAGCTAACTTCATCAGAGAAGTTCAGTATCCCAAATGGAAAGCAAATATTGTACCTGTGAAAAAGAAGAATGGACAAATTAGAGTTTTCATTGATTTTAGAGATCTTAATCAGCATTTTCCCATAGATGATTTTCCAGTTCCGACCATAGAACTCTTAATTGATGCAACAACTAGCTACAAAGCTCTTTCCTTCATGGATGGTTATTATGGGTACAATAAAATACGAATGGCCCCAGATGATGAAGTGTTTACAGACTTTAGATCTCCCCAAGGTGTGTTTTTCTATCTAGTAATGCCATTTGGCCTGAAAAATGTTGGTGTAACATATCAATGTTCTATACACCGTATTTTAAAACCCCTTTTAATGAAATTTGTTGAATGATATGTGGATGATTTGAAGGTTAAATCCAGACAATTTTCTAATCACTTGGCTGATCCGGAAATCATATTAAAAAAACTTCGACAACACAATTTGAAGATGAACCCCTTGAAATGTGCTTTCAGGGTAACCTCAGGAAAATTTCTTGGCTTTGTTGTATGCCATCATGGTATCAAAGTCGATCATGAGATGAAAAAATCAATCCTTGGTATGGCACCTCCTCAAAATTTGAAATAATTAAGAGGAATTCAAGGACACTTGGCATAGATTTGGAGTTTCATTGCCTATTTGGAAGGAAAGTGTTTACCCTTCAACAATTTAATGAAGAAGGGAGTCACCTACCAGTGGACTGAAAAATGTCAAGAAGCATTCGATATTCTAAAGAAATATCCCTTTTTTTCACCGGTATTAATTCCACCCGTGGAAGGAATACCACTTATTCTTTTTGTAACATCTTTAGAGCGATCACTGGGTTCCTTCCTTGCCCAAACGAATGATGCTGGGAATGAAAACAACCTTTACTATCTCAGTCGGAAAATACATGAGGTAGAAACTCAATATTCAAGTATTGTAAACTACTTCCTAGAATTAATCTTTGCAATTCAAAAATTGAGACACTACTAAAACATCATGAGGTCCAATTAGTATCTCTCAATAACCCACTCAAATTTATCCTTAGTTGTCCAATTCTTACAGGATTCCTGGCAAGGTGGGTGGTTATTTGGCAGCCGTTTGATAACCAATATGTGTCTCAAAAGGAAATAAAGGGCCATGATCTGGCTGATTTCCTTTCTGAACACCCATCTATAGAAGATACATCTTTAAATATTGAACATCATGATGAGGATGTCTTCTCTATTCATGATAATACTCAAACATGGGAAATGTACTTTGATGGTGCCTCCAGAAGTCCAACAAGGAAGAGAATGGAAGATACTAAATTCAAACAATATGGGTTAGGGTTCATGATTATTTCTCTAGAAAAGGAAGTGCTACCCTATTCCTTATTATTGTTGGAAGGTGATACAAATAATGAAGTAGAATATCAAGAACTCATCGCAGGCTTGGAATTTGTTCTTCAGGCACATTTGAATCACATGAAGGCTAAAGGTGATTCACATTAGGTAATCAAAAAAATCAATTTGGATTTTTTCCATCATAAAGGAAGAGTTAATTCCTTTGTGTGATTATGTTAGAGTGTTAATGGTGGAATTTCCTTCGGAACCGACATTTTCATATGTCTTGTGATCACAAAATTCCCAAGCTGGTGCACTGGCTAATGTAGCCACAGCCCTGGAAGATCCAAGTTGGGACGAAACCATCATCAGTATTGCCCACCGTCATGTGGTTTCACCTTTTGTTCAAATCGGAACAGAGTAAATCAATGATATCAGTCCCATTTCGGAACCTTATGGTCATACTATAGGATGGATGACACCTATTAGGGAATACCTTCAAAATGGAACACTTCCACCTGATAGATCCAGTAAAGAACAAGTCTGGCGATGTGTGGACAATTTTACTCTATATGATAGCCAAGATCACCAAAAAAATCTCTAAAAGTGAGGTTTTTATGGAATTATCTACAGATGTATTGATGGTGGAGAAATAATGGCTATCATGAATGAACTACATGCAAGATTTTGTGGTTCCAACAAGTCTAGACATAGAATTTATGATCAAATTCGAAGTCTTGGATACTTCTAGCCTTCAATGGTGCTAGATTGTGTTGATTTCTCTAATATGTGTCATTCTTGTCAAGTATGTTATATATTCATTCACCAAGCCCTAGAGTTTCTTCATATAGCTAAAAACTCTTGCCCATTTTCTACAAGGGGAATGGATGTAGTAGGACCGTATACTCCAGCTACAACTAAGCAGTTTAAGTATATTCTTACTATTACTAACTTCATTTCCAAATGGGCTGAGGAAATACGTCTCATTGAAGTTATTTCTAAAAGCATTGTTAGCTTCGTCAAGTCTAACATCATTACCATATTTGGTGTCCCTCATACCATATTGACGGACAATGTCACCAAATTTTGTTCATCCAATGTTAGAATTTTGTATAAAAAATACAACATCAAATCCAACGATTCATCTTGGTATCGTGCAACGGCCAATGGACAAATAGAAGCCTTCAATAAGAATCTTTCAAACATAATGAAAAATACGGTGGATAAAGATAAGAAACACTGTCCTGATAAACTTTTTCATGCTTTATGGGATTATCGGACCACCACCCATACTGCTATGCGGTCAAATCCATATTCATTGGTATATAGAATAGAAGCTGTCATTCCTAGTGAGGTTCAACTACCTTCGCATAGAGTATCCATTTGGATCAGTCATCCCTAGATGAACAATATCAGAAGTGATTTGATGAATTGGAATGATTAGATGAAAAATATATTTTGCACCCTACACCACGTGGAAGTCTATCATAATCGAATAGCATGGGATTTCAATAAAAAATTCTTCTTCATTCATTCATTCAAGTAGATTTGGTATTGGTCCTCAGAACCCCAATGATACCAGGAAAGAACCATTCAAAGCTTGACCCAAAGTGGGTAGGACCTTACTCAATACATAAGGTCTACTCCAATAGAGCTTATTATTTAATCTCAATGGATGGAGAACTCATTAAAACTCCCACCAATGATAGATTCATGAAGAAGTATTTTCTATAACACAAATAAAACCTATAGTCCTCACTGTAAGACATTCAACTGCACAGTCCATTTTGTCCTTTCATCAAGACATTAAACTACATAGCACCTCTATCGTCCAACATGATGTTAAACTATGTTCCCTCTATCATCCTTCATGATGTTAAACTATAAACAGTCCCTTATACGTCCTACATGCTGTTAAATAGTACATGTTATTCCTACATGATGTTAAACTGTGCACATGTCCTGGAAGTCATAAAACAGCACAACAATACGTCCTAGCTACATGACGCTAAACAGTACATCACCCTTTGTCCCACATGACGTTAAACGGTCAATAGTTAGGGTTTTTGCTACCTCTTGTTTCTCACACAGAGCATGACTCCTGTGATCATAGAGTAAGCTTCAACCAGAACACCCTCTCTGGGCCACTAACCACGTGTAAGTCCCAACACCATTTTCCAGTTTTTGTCCTCATGTACAACTCGATCACCAATTCATTCTCAATTGAACAACATTAACTTTGATCCTTGCCTTCTAGGATGGGTACGTAGGCAACCTCCCAAGGTTCAAGCCCAAAACCAATATCTTCACATCGGTTCACCTCCATCTAATACGTCGTTGATCCGTGAAGCCCCCCCCCAAAAAAACTAATATATTCATATTGGTACACCATAGTCCATTCTATATGACATTAAGCCATACAGTCCACCATTTTCCTCACTACATGACATTAAACTTCATAAAAATACGTCCTAGATACATGACGCTGAACTGTGCAACACTAGTCCATGAATATGACGTTAAACTATTCTCACTTTTGTCCTGTATGATAATAAACTACAACAGTCTATGACACCCTCACTTGAGAGGGAATCATTATTGACATTGATCTCCCATCATGTCATATTCCAAGTACTACGTGCATACATTGCAATGCCCAAACCTTTAATCTTGGGTCCAACCATCATTGCACTAAAGTTCCCATTCACCCTTCACATGTACGAACCAAATATGTACAGAGAGTATTTCAAGAACTACGTATGGCTTGATTCCCATCCCTATGAGATATGTATGAAAGTTCATGAATCCCGTGAATCCATCCCCAAGTCTTTGTGCCTAACCCCAAAATCAATTTTCAATCCCTTGGCTGAAAAGTCCCCCTGCGAGCACATGAATGTGGTATGAAAACCCTGATCTTTATTCACATCAGGGTTATAATAATCACACAATGTGTCTCTCTCTTTGTGGTCTGAGATCTATGACCCTAAATCGAGATCTCCAATGCTCTCGTCCCACATGACGTTAAACTGTATTTCATGAACTATGTATGGCTTGATTATCATCCAAATGAGATAGTAGGAAAGTCCAGCTTCGAAATTCAGGACCCAGCCACAACATGATAATGGTCAACATTGCTCTATGTATCTCTTCCATGCATTGTACAATACCCATGTTTATGTGTCATACTCCTAACGCTAAATACTTCCAGATCACCATATACCTTTTATTGACTTCTGGTGACAAAATTTCTAATTTCTATTAATTCTTTGGCTTGACCATGGAGCACATTCCCTTAGGCAGCATTGCATTAATAGTCTACACAACGAACCTGTCAGCCAAAATATGCTATTATTTGACTATGAAACCAATTATTTTAGGTGTCCCTGCATAATTTAAACACCCCTAACTGGTTTTTTAAATTGTGGTAACTTCATTCTTGGGGGGAAAACCTCTTTTTCACCTATTGGTCTTAACAATGATATGTAGGGAGCCGCAAAAACAAGCCATCCTTAACATATTTTCCCATTCTCTTTTTCAAGTCCATGGATTAGATTTCCCTTCCCTATGTTTGGGTTAGACCTTCGCAGGAGTGACATTCATCCAATTCTTCAACAATCTTGATTGGAAATATCTTCTCCATATTCAAGTACCTCTCTCCATATAGAAAAATATATGCTTTGGGAAATTTGAATCTAAAAAAACCTTCACTAGATTTTAGAAATAGAAAAGTAAAATTTATGAGTGTTCTTTTTCTTAACATTTCAGCACGTGCCCTCAGGCGGCCTTGCGTAAATAGCATACCTAATGGACCTATCAGCCAAAAGATGCAATTATTTGACTATGCAGCCAATGCCCTTAAATAGCCCTACATAATTCCACCCCCTAACATGTTTGTCAAATAGTGGTAACTTCACTCTTAGGAAATACTTCCACTAATGACTTTTAGCCCTTTTTTCATACAATCTCTCTGATTCAAAATTTCTTAAGTCATAGTTTACATGTTTTCCTCACACTTTAATGTGGTAATATGTTTTCAATCAAATTATCAAGGAATTGAGTCAATTTTAATGCATTCGGTAAAATCTATTTGACCATAAACTATAGCCTATTTATGTCCGACATTCATGACATCTAACTACAAATAAGAGATAGGGTACTCATTAAATTGGGAACTTGTATAAGGAAATTTGAAAAAAAAAGTCGAGTTCCAGCTTGCTAAACGTAAATTTTGTATGATTTAGGAAATATTAAGAAACAAAAAGATGCAATGTTTGGGTGATTTTTTGTATAATCCTAGAAAAAATGAAACTATTCTTACTAGGCCCTTTTTTAGATTTTTTTTTAAATTATAGCAAGAGAATGCAGGTACGAATGATTAATGATGAAATGTCTTTTTCATTGATGCACAAGATTAGAAGAACATCCACAGATTGGAGCATCTTATCTTTTTCAAGAATTACAAGAGGCTTTCAACATATCTTTTCATTTTATTTACGTCATCCTGAGCTTCTTTAGTATCCACTTGAAGTTCATTCACTCGACTAGCTTCACTCTTTTCAGGTTGATAGAGTGATTTCTTAGCATCAATGATGGATTTCATACCATTCGTTTGAACTCCTTCCAATAATTTTTTAAGATGGTCATGTTCCCTAGGAATGACATCTAACTGCTGCTGAAGGAAAATATACTACACAACATTCTACTTGATCTTATGATTCATCTCCTTCAGATTTGCAGAATGATCAGCCTCATTTGAGGAAACCATAGCCTCGAATTCACCGATATTGGTCATCATCCTTACTATGGTCATATTTTTATGGCACCTTTGCTACTTCTCCCTCCTTAAGATGACTTGTTTCACCACGGTATGGATCTCCAGAAATCCAAAACCGCCAAGTCCCAGCATGAAGCAAAAGGAAGACAGTCACGGGATCTTTGAAGACAACTCTTCAAAAGGAACGTCGGATATGATATTCCATATATTCTACCATGCCTAGAGACGTGATAATTGGAGCGCCTTTTTCACCTCTTGGACTGATTCATCATCGGTATCATAGGGGGGGATATATTCTGGGATTAATACAGTTAAGGAAGTGCCATGTTCTACTCCTTCCTCACCGACCCTTGGTACATCACTTTCTACTCCTGTTGTGGTTGAGGATGAGGCTTCACCTATAGATCTATCCATTGAATTTTATGGCCCTACATAGTCAATTGAAAGCTTTGGTTAGTTTCAGAGGATAAAAAAATATGATTAATTGTCTTGCAAATTGAGTAGAACAACAAATATTATCATCTTTTACCCAACGATAGATTATCAGCATGAGAAGACTCCTACCCATCTTTCCTAGCATCAATAGGATTTTCCGGACAGGTTTCAGGATGTTCTGCCGGGTTAAGCTCCACATGAGCTAGTGTCTCTGCAATGATAGGGTTGTCTATACACCCTTCATGCATCAGCATATCAGCAGCTTGCTCAGATGAAACTGCACATTTCAACCAATCATGTTCTGAGATGAAATAAATGTTTTTAACAAGACTAAGGATAACACTCATGTCCAAAATCTTCTAAATCACATGGTTATTTAACTAATTGTACAATGATTCACTGCTTTATTTCACCCTTACACAACTGTTTAAAACTGGTTCTGTAATGAATATTCCAAATATAATAATAAATTGAACTTACTATTTTATTTAATGAATTGTTTTTTATAACTATTTAATTGTGAAATGTTACCTATTTAAGTGTTTAAATTGTAGGAGGAGGTGATTCGGAGGGCCCATGATGGAAATCAAGCAAAACGGGCCAAACTGCGCAAGGGCCCAAGCATTTATGTGGACAGAAATATATACTGTGGATACTCCGTGCATTAAATTGGGCTACAAAATGGTATATTAATGTATAATTTTGTGGGATAAATTTCTATAGAATACCATGGATCCCAATTCTCCCATTTAAAGGCCCAAAATAGGCCCAAAATTTGAACAAATTCTAGGAAAGCCAGATCAAATGACCCTTCTGTATTTGGGCCACACATCATGCCTCAAAGATCCAATTGGGTTGATCCACCTCTTATGGATAGCTAACTTGATGGTCCACCTATTCACCTAATTTAATGTCATTTTCACTCATTTTGGTCAGTCAACCAGCCGGTTACAAATGGACTAAAAAGTCTGTACTGAATAATGACCTAGTCTCTTAGGTACTTGACTTTTTTTTTGAAAAGTGTGATGTGTATGTCCATAAAAACACCTCTCACACCATTGTCCAGGGTTTCAAGAATAGGGGTGAAGGTGAGTCGAATTGGAGAGCTTCATTCACCCATTTTAGTTATCTTCTCCCTCATGTACTTCTAAGTTTATTAGTGATCAACTTGGGGGTGTCCATTGTTGTAATCACGAGCTCCACATTTGTAATCTTTGTAAGGTAATTTAGTTTCCATGTTTTTTTTATATTGATATTAATTTTTACCTTCCGAATTTCTGTTTTTTCATTGTATGATCAAATTCAAATCAAAGAAATAAGAATCCTCGTGCTTCCATGCATAACCCAGATCTTGTGAGGATTTGAGTGTGTTTGCCTCTTTTCTCACCTCTTCTCTTTCATGATTTTTCTTTTGGATTGAATTTTTTTATGATATCTAGAAGTTATAACCCATGAATATTCATGTTTTTTTATTGAGATCATTTTTGATAAATACCGAAATATGGACATCTCATGAAGGTGTTGATGTGATGCCTAGATTGAGTTCGGTACTTACATTGACATAGTTTTATTGATTATGAGTGGTCGCTGATAATCAATATTGTTGATCGATCAAATCCTAGGTGGTAACCTAGTAAGAAATAACATTATACTATTTTATGTGGGTATAAAATAAATGAATCAATTATCTTTCCCATTCCTTTGAGAGTGATGACGGATTGAGCATCATGGGACACTTACCCAGGTTGATCACGATTTCTCCAACCAGTTGCTCTCACTTAGTAGTATAGTTTAAATTGCTATTTTAGAATCATAGAACCCCAAACCACTTAATTTAATTTCAATTTTTTTAACATAATAATAAACTTCATTTGAAATCACTGATCTAAGGATCCGTTGAAAGATGTCCTAGGGTTCCTACTATACCTCAGAAATTCTAGTAAAAACTTAACCTTTGATTTGACGTGCTCGAAAACCTGATCAAATTTTGGTACTGTTTCTAGGGAGCCAAGATCATTTCTTTAATTTTATCTATGTATTTTACTTCGTAATCAGTACTCTATTCAATATCCCCCACCATTTTATAGTTTTTGTTTTTTATTTGTTTTTGTTTTTGTGTGTTCTCTCTCTATCTCTCTTCTTCTTATTTTTCTTCTCTATCTCTCTAATTCTGTAGTATAACATTATATTTTATATAATACTTTCTTTTCTTATGTTTTTTTAATTTTATTAAGCTTCCATAAAACAAAAAAATAAATAAATAACAAACAAACAATCAATCAAATTGGACATTGTTTTGGCATGACAAGATCTAGAAATGATACACTACTCGAATTTGACCGTGAAATTGAAAAGTCACTCCACCCAAAAATCAAGTCATCTAGACTAGGACAATCATGTAACACTGAGGAACCCCATTTGTAACCTCAAATGTTCTTAAACCAATAAAAAATTGAACCAAATCAAACCCCAGAGATCTTGGCGGCAAATAACCGAAGATTAAAAGAACTGACCACCCCGAATGTGGGGTACCAACCTGCGTAAATCCAATATTCTGAGGAAGCGGCCAATTTTGAGCAAAGATCAGGCCTCATCCACCTCCTTCCAAACTTCCATGGTCTTCCTGGTGAGGACCCGCACAAACATCTAAAAGAGTTTCACATAGTGTGCTACACCATAAAACCCCAAAATGTGTCTGAGGACCTCATTAAGTTTAGGGCCTTCCCTTTCTCCCTTGATGGTGTAGACAAAGACTGGCTATGCTATCTGCCTACCACAATTGGGGTATGTAATAAAAATAAATGACTCTTTCTAGAGATGTTTTTCCCAGCCTCCCGAACTGCATTAATTAGGAAAGATATTCGTGGCATTTGGCAGTTACAAGGAGAGAGCCTTCATGAATACTGTGAGATATTCAAAACACATTATTCAAGTTTACCCCACCACCAGATTAGTGAACAACTTTTAATTCAATACTTCTATGAGGGACTTATCCCCATCGATCATGTAATGATTGATGCTGCCGTTGGTGGTGCCCTAGTTGAAAAATCTTCTTCTGCCGCTCGTGACTTAATAGACAACATGGCTCAAAATGCACAACAATTTGGTACACGTGGTATTGCACCATCCTGAGGAGTTCATGAGGCAAGTCATTCATCCCTAGAAAAAAAGGTAGATAATAAACTTGATGAGATGCATACCATTATAAGGAAATTATCTCAAGAACAAGGTAACTCACACTCTCTTCCCATTCCATTACATTGTGGTATTTGTTCAGATAATACCCATTTTTATGACTAGTGACCACAACTTTAGGATTCATCTGAGTCTGGTGCTGATGTGTTCCCTGGGCATCCATTCCAACAAGCATCACCATTCAAGCAAGAACTATTCATGCCAAATCCAAACCCCTTGTGGCAAGCACAACCACAATACCAACAAGGAGGAAATTCAAGCTACCCCAAGCAAAACTGGTATCAACAAGGCCAAGGTATGAATCCTTCTTATCCTTCAACATCTCAAAACAATCCTCCTTTTCCCAAGTCTGAACCTAGCCTTGAGGATATGGTGAAGAAAATGGCATCCTAGAACCTCCAATTCCAAAAAACCACGCAATCAGCCATTCAAGACCTGTGAATTCAAGTAGGGCAATTGAAAAACACCATAGGTGAGATTAAGATGCAAGGTTCTGGAAAACTACCATCCCAACCCATTTCCAATCTGAAGGACAAAGGTAATGTATGTGCAATTACACTTCATAGTGGTAAAGAAGTTTCTCCTTCTACTGATTCTGAACAGTAGGTATATCCCTCTCATGAAAACTCTCTTTTCCAACCCTAAAAAATTTTATGTGAAGAAAAACAAGACAAAAATGGTAATCGAATGGTCATTGATGATTCAAATGAACAATCCATTCCTCTTCCATTCCCTCAAATACTCTCTAAATCTAAGAAGAATTTTGATAATTATATTAAAAAAGAAATAATGGATACATTTATAAAGTTTCAAGTTAACATTATTTTATTGGATGCAGTTAAACAAATCAATCGATATGCTAAATTTGTTAAAGAGCTTTGAACCCATAGATGGAAGATAAAGGGGAATGAGAGAGTCATCCTGGGAAGGAATGTCTCGGTGTTGATTCAACCAGCAATTCCAACCAATTCAAGGATATGGGATCATTCATGATACCTTGTACCTTATAAGAGGCCTTCTTTTATGATTCTATGCTAGATTTAGGTCATTCTATTAATGAAATGCCTCACTCCGTGTATACTTCTTTGCAGGTTGGAGAGCTTCAATCAACAGGAATTGTCGTGCAACTTTCCAAACGAAGCACAACACACCCTTGAAGAGTGGTTGAGGATGTCCTTGTAAACATTGGAATCTCATCTTCCCTACAGACTTTTACATTATTGAGATGGAAGATACCCGAACCCAAGGGCATGCCCCTCTCATACTTGGGAGGCCATTCCTTAAAATAGAAAGTATGATCATCAACATTCACAATGGTATATTGTTAATAGAGTTTGGTGGAGAAAATGTATGTTTTAACATCATTGAGGCTATGAAACACCTCCTTAAAGAGAACTCCTCTCTTCCTATCTATTCGATGGAAGTGCTCTATAATGACAAACACACACAAAATTCTATCCTCAACCCAACCTATGATTTGATTTCCTTTTATTCACCCATGGATGATTTGAGTTTTGGTTCTTATTTTGAATGTTGTGTGGGTTCAGGAAAATTGAAATTTTGTGCTTTAATTGATGAGTGTGTTCATTCTGAGATACCCATGACTGTCGATGATTCTGAAAATATAATTTCAATAGAATCTCTTTCATTTGAGAATAAAAATGAGCAGATAGATAGTTTCATGGACCTCACTCCCCCTAAATTTTCTCCCTCAATCCAAAAACCCTGTGTGTTTGAGTTAAAACCACTTACATCTAATTTAAAATATTCCTATCTTGAGGGTATTGGCCAATTTACCGTCATTATTGCCAATAACCTCTCTCAACAGCAGCAATGAAAACTACTTGATCTTTTAAGAGAGTGTAAAAATGCAATAGGATGTACATTGGATGATATTCCTGGGATTTGCCCATATATTTGTATGCACCATATAATTTTGTATGATGAGGCTTAGCCTATAAGGTAGGCTCAACGCCGGTTGAATTCCACTCTCCATGAAGTGGTAAAATTGGATGTCAGTAAATTAATTAATACTGGGATCATTTATTCTCTATCTGATAGTAAATGGGTTAGCACAATTCAAATTGTGCCTAAAAACATGAATAATAGTTGTGTCAAATGAAAGGAATGAATTGGTTCCAACGTGTGTGAAAAACATTTGGAGAGTCTGTATTGACTACCACCGACTGATTCAAGCCATGAGGAAGGACCAATTTCTTTTACATTTCATTGACAAAATTTTAGAAGGACTTTCTGGTAAGTGCCATTATTGTTTCCTTGATGGCTATTCGGGTTATTTCGAAATCCATATATCTCCTAAGGATCAAGAAAATACCACATTTACCTGTCCATTTGGAACATTTGCATATAGAAGAATGCCTTTTGGCCTATGTAATGATCCTTGTACTTTTTAGTGATGTATGTTGAGTATTTTTTCTGATTACCTTGAGAGTTTTAGGGAAGTATTTATGGATTATTTCATGGATTATGGTTCTTCTTTTGATGATTGTTTAGGAATTTTAGGTTCTGTCCTCTGATCGTGCATTGAAAAATATCTTGTTTTAAATTATGAAAAATGTCATTTCATGGTTGAGCAGTGGATAGTTCTTGGGAATATCATTTAAAATATTGTAAATCAAGTTGATTAATCTAAAATTGAATTAATTTCATCCCTTAAATTTCCAAAATGTGTTCGTGAGGTGCAGTCTTTCTTGGGTCATTCTGGTTTTTCCCGCTGATTCATTAGAGAATTTAGTAAGATAACACTTCCCTTATCTCAGTTATTACAAAATGATTCTGAATTTGTTTTTGATAAAAATTTTGAGGATACTTTCAATTCGCTAAAAATGAGTCTCACATCACCTACCATCATCCAACCACCAAGTTGTGATCTACCCTTCGAACTTATGTGTGATTCCTCTAACTTTGCAGTGGGGGCAGTTTTATCACAAATGGTTAAGAAGTCCCCTCATGTCATTGCATATGCCTCACGTACCCTTGAACCTACCCAGGAGAACTACACAACCACTGAAAAATAACTTATTTCTTTTTTTTCCTTGGAAAAGATCAGTTCCTATCAAATTGAGTCAAAAATAATTGTCTTTCTTAATCATGTTTCCCTTCGGTTTCTCCTTAAGAATCCTAAAGCTAAGCCCTGCCTCATTCGGTGGATGCTCCTCCTCCAAGAGTTTGACCTTGAGAGTAGAGCTAAGAGAGGAGTGTAAAATGTGGTATCTAACCACTTTAGTAGGATTTCCCAAAAACTAGACCATTATGTTGACTCACCTCTCCCCATTAAAAAATTTTCCCTCATGAGAACCTTTGTGATGTTGTAGACCTTACCCCTTATTATGAAGACATTGTGAATTTTCTTGAAACATCTAGGGTCCCCACTAATTTTAACACTTCACAATCCCAGAGACTTAAATATGATTCTTGATGGTACATATGGGATGAACCATATTTGTGGAGGATCTGTAGTGACTAGGTTTTTCATAGGTGTGTCCTTGACCATGAGTTCACCTCAGTTTTGAGCTTCTGCCACACATTGGCTTGTAGGGGCCACATTGGCTCTCAATGTACTGCTCGAAAGGTCATTGTATTAGGATTATATTGGCCTAAATTTTATAGATATTCCCATAGGTTTTTTATATCATGTACTCGATGTAAATTTATAGGGAATATTTACAAGAGGAATGAAATTCCCCAAGAGCCCGTGTTATTCTGTGAAATCATTGATGCATGGGGTATTGACTTCATGGGGCCTTATCCAAATTCATTTGGCTTTGTGTACATCTTACTAGCTGTTGACTATGTTTCTAAATGGGTGGAAGAAAAGGCTACTGGGTCCGATGACTCTCGAGTTGTTGTTGATTTTGTGAGGTCCCAGATTTTCAATAGGTTTGGTCTACCAAGATTCATCATTAGTGATTAGGGTTCACATTTTTGCAATCGTAACATGAAAAACATGATTCGTATGTTTGGGGTTGTTCATAAAGTATCTACTGAATATCATCCCCAAATTAACGGACAAGCGAAAAATTCAAATTGGGAAATTAAGAAAATCTTGGAGAATATGATACAACCCAATAGGAAATATTGGAGTTCGTGCATGGATGATTCACTTTGGGCCTACCGTACTACTTTTAAAGCCTCGGTCGGAATGTCACCATATAGGATTGTGTTTGGAAAGGCTTTTCACCTCCCGGTGGAGGATGAACATCATGAATATTGGGCCGTTAAGAAACGTAATATGAATCTCTCAGCTGCAGGTGAGCATAGAAAGTTGAAGATTCAAGAGTAAGAAGAAATTTGGCATGATGCATATGAGAAATTTCGAATCTACAAAGAGAAGACAAAGGCAATCCATGATAGGAGGATTCATCAGAGGCAGTTTCATATTGGTGAGAAGGTAGTCATGTATAATTCCAGGCTAAAGCTCTACCAAGGTAAGCATCGCTCCCAATGGCTCAATCCTTATACTATTACTGATGTTTACCCTTTTGGTGCTATATAGGTTTTGAATGAGAAGAGTGGACAAAGGTTTACTGTCAATGGCCTGAGGCTCAGACACTACTATGAGAATCTTCCCCAGCATCCTATGGAGGAAATCCATCTGATGGATGCCACATATGACACCACATAGCATGTTGTCCCTTATCCCTACCTTTATTTACTTTTCTATTTATTTAAATACTTGCATTGAAGAAAATGTAATTTTTAGGTGTGGGAGAGGGTGACATGTCATAGTTATGATTTAAAAAAACACAAAAAATATATATATTAGAAAAACAAAAAAAACATTAAAAAAGCATTTTCATTTCTTTTTCATTATTTTGTGTCTTTATAAAAACATTGTTTTTAAAAGAATATCCAAAAAAATTTCATTTTTGAGTCAATTGAGTGAAAAATTTCCATTATTTTTGGAAAAATGTTTTTCAAATGAATGTGGATATGAAATATTTTTCTAGAATTTGTATTTTTAAATAATTCTTAGGTGTTTAATGGATTTTTAAAACCCATGACTCGTTAGCACTGACCAACATTTCAATCCATTACCCAAGAGATATTCTAAGCCCCTTATTTCATATTATTCATTTTAATCACAATTTTGAGAGTATCGGGTAATGTAGAGAAACTAGAACTTGCCTTAATTCTGTTTAAAGTCATAAGATTCAAGTGTGCTACATTCATGATAGAGGCCATTCGGCATTGAAAATCACTTTTTACAATTAACCTCTATTTTGGCCCCCTTGACATTTTACCCTTATTAAGCCTTAGAAACCATGAAATGCATGTTACGTAGCCACATTACAAGCGAATTTATCCCTACCTACCCATCTCTTGTGTACATTCATGTTTTAATTTCCGAAATTGTGGGGGAGAGGGTGTTTCCATGGGAATTTTTGGGAATGATCATTGTTATGGGTTGATAGAAAGGGTGGCTGCATTTTACTTGGGTAGTGGGTCCACATTCCATATTATATCCTTGTATTAAACATGTTTCCCTATTTATCTACAATGAAAATTGTAATAAAAAAACCAAAAAACAATAGTTCTGTACATTGATAAAAAATAAAAAAAAAATAACGGAGAATAGAGGAAGATTATTCATTATTATTCACTGATCGGCTGTGACCCACACAAACAGACAATAGGGATAGTGAGTTGGAAGTGATTCATTTTGTGAGGGGATGAGTGTATACATTCATTGTGAACACTTGCTGAATTTTGACATGTTTTATACTTAAGAGATTAAACAGTCCTCTTTTGCCTCAGAATTGTTTTATTCATTAAATACTACCAACCCATGAACCTCATAACAACCTGTTGGACGTCCTCTTGAGTATCACACTAGTTTCTGCCGGTAGAGAACATAGAATCTTGGAAAGAATATGGTACGATCTCATGAATCTGGGAAAAGAGAATGACTCTATTTTCATATGTTCTTTGAGTGAAGAGGGATATTTTCTATTTGTGTTAGGTTGAGACAAGTTTCATGGGAGAACAAATGAAGTTATCCAAATTTGAATTTGAGAAAAGAAAAATGATGGGAAAATTGATTTCATAAACGAGACATGATGAATTCCATTTCATAAAAATCTTGTATATTTTCACACCATCGATTTTGGAATGATATTTGATCAGGATATATGACTTTTCTCAGGAATTCAAATGCTTAGATGTGGGGGTGTGATCGTACCATGATTCACTTCTTTATTTCACCCTTACACCACTGTTTTAAACTAGTTTTGTAATGAATATTCTAAATATAACAATACATTTCATATACTGTTTGATTTAATGAATTAATTTTTATTACTATTTAATCAGGCAATTTTACTTGTTTAAGTGTTTACATTGTATGAGGAGGTGATTCGGAGGGCCCATGATGGAAATCACGAAAAACGGGCCAAACTGTGTAAGGGCCCAAGAATTTATGTGGACATAAATATATAATATGGATACTCCGTTAATTAAATTGGGCTAAAAATTAGTTTATGAATGTATAATTGTGTGGGATACATTTCTCTATTAGACCATGGATCCCAATAATACCCTTTAAAGGCCCATAATAGGCCCACAATGTGAAACATTTCTGTGCGAGCCAGATTAGACGACACTTCATTATTTGGTCCATACCTCGGGCCTCGGAGATCCAATTGGGATGATTCGACCACCAATGGACAGATAACTTGATGTCCCACCTCTCCACCGAATTTCAAGTCATTTTTACTCGTTTTGGTCAGTAAATAGGCCGGATAAAGATGGAGTAAAAGGTCTTCCCTGGATAACGACCTAGTTTCTTAGGCACTTGAATTTTTTTTGGAAGGTGGGATGTGTATGTCCATAAAAACACCTCTCACCCCCATTCTCTAGGGTTGAAAGACCAGGGATGATGGTGAGTCGAATTAGAGAGCTTCTTTCACCCATTTTAGTTCTCTTCTCCCTCATGCACTTCTAAGTTTCTTAGTGATCAACTTGGGGGGGTGTCCATTATTATAATCTCGAGCTCCACATTTTAATATTCGTAAGGTAATTTAATTTCCAGGTTTGTTGTCTATTGATCTGAATTTTTACCTTCTATGCTTTTGTATATTATTTGATGATAAAATACAAATCAATGGAACAATAATCATCATGCTTCCATGCATATCCATGATCTTGTGATGATTTGAGTGTGTTTGCCTCTTTTCTCACCTATTCTCTTTCTTGAGTTTGCTTTTGGATTGACTTGTTTGATGATATCCATAAGTTATAACCCCTGAATATGCAGGTTTTTAGATCAATTTTTGATAAAGACCCAAATCTGGACATCTCATCACGTTGTTGATGTGATGCCTTTATTGAGTTCGGTTCTTACATCGACATAGTTTTATTGATTATGAGCGGTTGCTGATAATAAATATCGTTGATTGATCAAATCCTAGGTGGTAACCTAGTAAGAACTCACATACTATTGGTTTAAGTGGGTATAAAATCAAAAAAAATCTATGATCCTTCCCATTCCCATGAGAGTGATGACAGATTGAGATTCAAGGGACACTTACCCAGGTTGATCACGATTTCTCCATCTAGTTTCTCTCACTTAGTAGTGTAGTTCCAATTTCTATTTTAAAATTATACAACCCCCAAACACATATTTTAATTTTGTTAGAAAAATAAAAACATTCTTTGTAAATTATTGATCTAAGGCTCCATCAAGAGACGACCTAGTGTTCCTCCTATACTGATGAAATTCTAGTAAAAACATAACCTCTAATTTTACGCGTCGACAACACGATCATTAACATGATCTAAACATTCTTAAAAATATGGGACAACTTTAATAATTTCATCCAGTGATATCCCAGATTCTTTTTTATTCTCACCATTGGGGCATTTTACATGTCTTCTTGGCGACCATTCTCAGGCGACCACTAACCCTGGACAACTTCCTCATTGAAAATTATGGAGTCGGTTGCGGTGGTCTCCAAATGTTCCGGTTCAGGTGTTGAACATAAAGAATTATAGAATGGAAGTCAATTGATGTATTCATTCAATTTTATATGAAGTACTGTTAATTTACCAGAACCGTGATCTTCTCTCTTTAAATCAGTAATAGGAGAAGTACTAGGAATAGACGTTGGCTCTTCTTCTCTCATCATTTCTTCGGAAGCAGTCAGGTCCGCATGAATTTGCGGCTGTTCACCAACACCCTCCATCGTCTTTAGAGGAGGTTAAGTTCTCTCCCTCAAAGGGGAAATCAAATAATCCCCTGAAATCCCATGAAGTATGAGAAACCTTTTCATGAGTTAGGATTCATGACTATCCGAAGGACTTACAACTACTGATAAAGCATTTTCTTGTGGTCTTATTTCTTAGACCCCTTTGCTTCTTTTACTTTTTGGGTGTATTGACTTCGTTATCTCCAAATACAGGTATTGGGGAGTGAAAAACCCTTTCTAACTCCACATCCATGGCTTGTCGTCCTAGAGATACCTCGCCTGGATCGCGAGGAGATTCAGTGACTCTAAGAGCGGTGCCACCAGGGCTGTACTGCGGTGAATGGACCTCCGCATTTCCTTTCCTAACAAGCTTCAGGATGAGGAAAGTAATTTCCTTGAGTAACAAATATTTTACATAAATCAAGTTGAAATGAAAATAAGGAAATACATTTACATATTCAGGACCCACTTAATTGTTCCACTCCTCGTCTACTGAAGCACCAATCCCCTCAGTGGTGCAACAACTAATCATTTCCTTCACCTGCTTGGTGATAGGAATGGAATCATTAGTGGCATATATGAGCATTTATAGCTCTCTGATGCAAGCCCGCACTTCATTGGGGTTATCCATGAAGCAGATATCAGCAGAAGCCCGAAGATCCCCCCTCATGGGAAATGTATCCCTTCACATAAGTCCATCCAAGAAGTTTCAACATCACAATATAAAATCCACCATGTATGGACAACCTCTAGTCGAAAATATTCCTAATGTCCACCAGAAGGCTGCGAGGAGGGTCCTACAATCTGGGACATCAACTTCTTCCCAGCTCCTGCAATCACACATACAGGATAATAAAATGAAACTTCTTGCTTCATAAAATAATGGCGACTAAATTACCTCAATTATATAACTCACCTTGAGTCGATGGAGTAGGTCTCTTGACTCTAGAATGAGGATTATATCTGGCATAAGTCCACTTTGACGCATGTCATGCCTCATCATCCCCATCCTGGGAATCTGGTGAATCAGCCCCGAGTGAAGAACCCGGTGAATGAGATCTGGGTGAAGAAGAGTCACCCTCAAGATGAAAGGTTTATTTACTGACACATCTCTTTTTACTCCCCACCCGGTAGACAAGAAGATTCAATACCCCTGCCGGGTATGATGCTACCCAGTTCTCGGCATACCATGTAGTCAATTGACTCGCCGCTCCAGCAACTGGTAGATCAAACACTGCCCTAGTCTTCTCAAAATCTATTAGAAAACATTGTTGTCGGGAAACCGCTGGATGTTTCTCTAACCTGACATGCGCGTGAGGGGATACAACAATCTTCTAAAAACACTTTAATTGGCGTGCAAATCTATATGTGACATAGGCCTCACATATAATCTCTCCATCAATTCTGGTGGCCAATACACCATCTCTGCAAGCCAACATATATGACCTCAATTCCAGGCTAGTTATTCCATCATCAACAAACCGCCTGGTTGGTGGGTTTCCATAAGGATTGAAATGAAATTCCTTCAACATTCTCAGCCTCACCTTCAAATCAAAGGAATTGAGGGACAATGGAGAAATTCTGTAAAATGACTGCACCGATGGCCTAAATGAAATTCCAGGAACCTGTACTCCATTCTGTACAACGTATGTCTTGACGTGAGTGGTGATCCATACCCAAAAAACTTGGAATGGTCCCACTATTCTCAAATGAGACTTAACCATATGGACATGGAGTATGCTCCTGTGAATCTTCGCCAAAATTGGGGTGGACAACCCCACCATTTTTCTCTCAGCAAACATGGATCCAATAGGGATGGTCCCAGGCCTGACACCACCCTTATAATCAGTAACTGTCAGAAGATAAACGTTGAGCCACAAGGCTAAGAAGCCTTCTAGACGGTTATTCTCTTCGATTCTTTGATCCACTTCATACCCCCACTATTAAAACCTTTCTGATTCCAAAGTTGGCTAGAATGTACCAAGAGAACCCCTCTTCTCTGCTCTGGGGAAACTGGTAGGATGAGTATAGATGGGACCCTTCTCCTTCTTCTTGATGATTAACATATCCATCCACTCCTATGGAAGGAAATCTTCTCTGGAATGGGTTTTCGTGGTTTTGGTATTTTTAATATTGTGGAAAATTTTCAATAACTCTCGAGCCAAAGCTCGAGTCTTCTATGAATCATTCTAGGTCACCTTCGGAGGGATGAACACATCATATATGACTCCTAGAATTAGAGCCCCCAAGATCATGTTGACATCCCTCAAGCGGATGCCTACTTCTCTATGATTCAGATAGAAAGAATTGGTTTCTGGGCTCCAGTGGCTGATTAGATCTGGCACAAAAGTATCATTCCTGTAGACATATGTCTTCCCAGCCCAGACAGATTCATATATTGTATCTCCCTTCATATCCTCATCAATATCTACATAGTTTTTTCACATCCAATATTCCCACTTCCAAGTCGGATTCACACCTCCTCTGTGACGGAAATCCCAACTCTTTTTCCATCCCTTAGATTGGTCCATCTGAGAATTTTAAAAATAGAAGGATAATAATGCGGTTGCAGCTCAGGATTGTGAGGTGTCAGATCTGGGTCACATGGGCTATGAGGCTTTATGTATTCTCTCTCCACTGTTATAGCAATGAAAAATGATCCTACAGCTAAGAAATTTGCCGAAGAGAAATTGGTGTAAGTCTGAAACCAAAAATGAGTAATATAGTTCTTTGACTCAAGATCACTGACTCCTTGTAGATGACCATGGCCATACAAAGGCAAGTAGTTTATCTATGGGAAATTGGCATGAAAAATCATCAAATACTTTCCAAATATAGGAGAGTGCTATCACAGATATCAAAATAATCGTGGCGAACAAAATTCATCATATCGTCTATTATCTTGTTGGCCAACTCATCAGCCAATCCAATTCTTTCAGGAGCCATTGAATCTACACAATGATAAAATAGTTAAATTTTAAGTAAGTATATTTTTATGAAATATTTTTGAATAAAACTAAAAAAGTGGTTAAGGAATTATAGCACGCAATTGATGTCGCACAAGTCATGTTTCACAAGTTTTATCGCGTAAGTAATGTCATGCAAGTCAAAATCCATATAGGAGAATCGCGACACAATGAAGAGAGATCAACCGATGAAATGAAGAAACATTCATGACGAGAGATCCAATGAATTTTAGGCATGATGGTTTCTGCGAAGTGGCACCCATATATATAGGCGATCCCACAACCATGCGACTGAAACCTGTGCGCCAAAACATGCGCGCCTAAAACCTGCGCACCGCTGAACCCTGGTTTCTTGTTTTCCTCAGAGTCTAATACACTTTCATTTTTTGGATCTAACTCTGAGGGGGTAATTTTTTTGATGCTATTTTCCTTCATAGAGTCCAAGGAATGAAAAAAGTTAGTACCTCAATCAAATAAAAAAAACAATAGAGAGGGAAGAATCATAAAATGTTGGAAAGGCATTAAGGCACACAAGTCACTTGCGTGCCAGCCTTCGGTGCACATGTTACTTGTGTTCCAGATGTGAGGAGTGCATGTCACTAGCACGACCACATTGAAATTTATCCATAATCTTATGAGGCTTATAAATAGCCATTGTGGGCCCCCCATTTCGGAGAGGAATTTTCCAAAACTCAGATTCAAGCTCCAGTCGCCCAAGTCTTTGTCTGACGTCTTCTGAACACTTCTAATGTGCTTCTTTAACTAGAATAGATACTCTAAAGAGGAAGAATAAGGCCTAAGTGTTGGAACTCCCCAATACTTGCACACCTAGGTTTCCACCCCTTAAGGGAAATGAAGACACTTGTTCACCGCCTTTCCCTCTCAACAAGAACTTGCACACCACTCATTTGAAATCATATAGGGATGATACTAAGGACTTGAGTTCAAAGTCACCCAAGTATTACCCTATAGATTATTCATCTCCCAAGGTGACTTATGTCATGCAAGTCTACTTGTGAGACCAAGACTTGCGCGCCAGAACAATACTTGCACGCCTCCATCCTACTCACCTCCGTTCCACAAATCCACCTCTCCTCTTCAAGACATAGCCTTCAAAACCTTCTTAAAATCCATTTATGGCATGGTTCCATTGTATGATTCCTTATTGGAAAGGAATTTTGTGAGAACCACTCCCAAAACCTCGTGACTTGCAAGCTTTATGGGAACATGGTTAGGGGTTTTTTCTATAACATTATCCTTTGAGATGAGAAGATATGTTGATCTAGTCCTCCTTATCAAGAGTCAGCCCCATTCATATTTTCATTTAACATTCTTCCTCGTTCTCACGAGTAATCCCCATGTTACAAGTCCCCTTATCATGGGCCTCCTTTCTAGGAGTAATCCCTAGTCATATTTTCTGTTAACAATGGGCCACCTTCTCAGAAGTAAGACAAAAGTTAAAAATTACTTTAACATTGGGCATCCTTCTTAGTAGTAAGACTCAATATTAATTTCTTTTGATTTGGGCCTCCTTCTCTGGAATAAACCCCAATCATAAGTCCATTTTAATTTGGGTCTCTTTCTCAGGAGTAATCCTCAAGTTAAAACTCCAAATCTCCTTAAAGTACAAATACCTTTATAGACCCTGCTCTGGGGACTCATTCCTAAGTACTGGACATCATTTACTTGGGTCATCATATATACATAAGCCCCAAATCATTTCTCAAAACTGAGTCTTTCATGGCACCATCATCAAGATTATTGATACCTCTTGTTTCTCAAACCAAGCATTACTCACATGAGCTTAGAGTGTAAAAATAATCACGAAATCTCTTCTTGGGCCATTAACAGTGTATAAACCCCTTATTTTTACCCCAACTACGTGGACATTGATCTCTGTCTAAAAAGTAGAGTACGTAGGAAGCCTTTATAATGTTCAAACCCATCTTTCATTAATTATTTTCCGTCCCATGTGACGTTAAACTATATCCTTCTTATCAAAATATGTGGGTAATGATTCTTTATTAACAAGGATATGTGCGTAGCCCATCTGCGGGTACGATCCCAACACTAAAATAATCCATGTCTTTCTGAATGGCAATAAACTTCTAGTGCCACACTGAGTGGCTTTAAAACTAGTATGGTCATCATAATGTCCCAGAGATTTCTATATAACGTATTGAAGGATATCATTGACTAAAAATATTCAATACAAACAAATGATTCTCCATCTGTGAAGAACCTCAAATAAATATACAATATTATCTAAATCCCATAAATATTAATCATTTATTGCTAAGCCTAATACTAATTTTCATGCTTGGTGAATTAATAATGATTTGTGAACATAACATAATTTTATAAGAGAGTCCCAGATAAGGCAATAATACCCCCCCAAAAAGGTGTGATGATCCTGACCTTCCATCCTCTCAACCAATGATAATTCTTAAAGAGTCATCTATCCATAACTACTGGGCACCTACCTTTTGAAAGTAGGTCCAAATGGATATAGAATCATTAGGTGTTTCCGGTTCAATGAATAAACCTGTTAAAAACCGATTGGAAAGTTTGATCCTTAAACAAACATGGTCATCCCCAATTCTAGAAGAAACAATCATCCTCTTCATAGGACATACCATGGTACCAGTGTCACTTCAGGTGTAAGTATTGAGGGGGATCCACACATCACCTATAGCGGTATATCCCAGAGTGGCGAAGATGTATCAGGACCTCCGACGATAGCACTGGTGGTCAGGAATGAAGAAAGAAGATGCGGAGTTTGTTTCTCAATGCCTCACTTGTCAGCATGTAAAGGCGGATCATCATGTACCAACAGGCTAGGTTCAGCCTTTATAGGTCCCATAGTGGAAGTGGGATGGGATATCCATGGACTTTGTGATGGGTCTTCCATGTACATCCCGAATACATGACATGATTTGGGTGATCGTCGACCGACTCACCAAGTCGTCCCACTTCCTACCGATCAAAGGGCTGGGTTATGTAGGGAGCTTAGGACGCCTATATGTGTCGTAGATTGTGTGGATATATAGAGTACTGACGAAAATTTTCTCCAATCATGATACACATTTTACATCCCGACTATGGAAGGGGTTTCAAGAGAATTTTGGGACACAGTTTTGTTTGAGCACCACCTTCCATCCTCAGATGGATGGCCAGAATGAGCTGACCATTCAGACCCTCGAGGACAAGCTCCACGCTTCTGGCCTCAAATTCAGTCTTAGCTGGGAGGATCACTTAACATTGGTGGAGTTTTCATACAATAACACCTATCACTCCACCATAGGGATGGAACCTTTCGAGGCATTTTACGAGCATCCTTGCAGATCACCATTATGCTAGACTGACCCAGGGGAGTTAGCACTAGTGGGACCAGAGATGGTACACGCTACCACAAAGAAGGTGATGATCATCGAAGAGTGGATGAAGACTGCACAAAGAAGATATAATTCATATGCCAGTAATAGATGGAGACCTCTAGAGTTCGTGGATGGAGACAACGTATTTCTACGGGTCTCACCTCGATGAGGTTTGTGGAGATTTAGCCAAGGAAGGAAGTTTTCTCCGAGTTTAATCGGAACTTTTCAGGTCCTCAGCAGAGTTAGCGAGGAGGCATACCACTTAGCTCTTCCACCTCAGTTGCACCGGGTGCATAACGTCTTCCATGTATCCTAGCTAAGGAGATATGTGCAAGACCCTTCTCACATCATCGGCCATGGAGAGATGGACGTCGATGATGGGGAAACTTTTACGGAGGTTCCAGTAGAGACTGAGGATTGGCAGGAGTGGGTCCTTCATGGATGGTTAATACCTCTACTTCACATTATCTGGAAACACGAGACCCTCAAAGAGAGCACATGGGAGCGGGATACTCAGATGTGTGCTCAGTACCCCCACTTGTTTACCTAGTTTGAGTTGTGGCTTAAGGGGACGTAGAGCCTTGGGGTGGGGAGAATGTAAAAACCCAAAATTTCGATGTATTTTTTTAATTATATGGGAAATTTATGAGTCTGCAAAATTTGACGGTGTTTGATTCTGAGGCCTGGAGTGCCCAAAATGAATTTTTGAACTGTATTTAGTGTATATTCAGTAAAAATGCATGTGAGTTTTTATAACATTTGAACCGGTTCTCAGAATTGAAATCTGAGGGCATCGTTGAACCCACATCACTAGTATTTGCTTATGAAGACTTTCACCTTGACAGTAGTTGGTTTTGGGTGAAATATAATTTTTGGGTTCTTCAAGGATATAATGAAATTAAATAAACTTCATTTTATTTTATTTATAGATTCCATGTGGATATTTCACATGGGGACCACCCAAACTAAACCATTCATGAGAGGTTATGGTGGTGGGGACCACCTGAACTAACCTCCCATGAGAGGAAGCAGTGGCCGCGACCACCCGAGGATAAAACCTCTTGAAACCCCCTATTAAGTGTGTATAAACCTCTTGAGCTCCACAATTAATGGTTTCACCACCACCTTTAATTTATTTCAACCACTCTCTTGATTAATTTTGCCATCCACCAAAACCAATTACGCTTTTTGGATTCTTTGACGACCGACATTCACCCCTGATCATCATCAACGAACAGTATGGGGTAGGGGGATTATTTTCGAGATAATAATTTACTTGATTTATTTTGCGGCTTGGGAAAGAATAATTAAAGAGGTTGTAAAATTTAAAGTTCGTCGTTATTGTTTCTTGTTGAGCCAAATGCTACCACCCTAAACGTGGAAGGTGTGGGAAAAACAAACATTGCTCAACCCCTCTGTCATTCTTTTTTGTGGTGTTCTTCAGAATGAAGGAAGGAAATGAAGGAGACAAAGGCAACGATGCCACCACCAGTGACCACCGCGCCCCGCATCGGCCCCGCGGCACTCCGTCCTCCCAGCCAAACTGATTGCGCGCCCTCGCTGCACCACGCCGCCCCCCACCGAACCGGCCCCGCACTCCATCTCGCGCCCCTCACTATCCAAGCCACCCCATCCCCACCGCCTGCCAGCCATGCTTCTCTCTAGCAACGCCGCCTTCATCGATTGCACCCCATCACTGGCCACGCCACCCGCCAACAGAGCAACCCTAGCCGCGCCACCTGCCGGCCGGGCCACCCTAGCCGCGCCCGGCGCTGGCCACGCCGGCTGCCGTTCAAGCTGCACCGGCTATGCCGCCCTCACCGGTCATACCTCCTGCGGTCCTTTGAGCCACCCCGGATGGCGCCCCCACGACCCTCTGGGCCACCCCGCGGCAACGAGCTCATGCGGCACCCTCCACGGCTGAGCCGCCTTCATGGCTCTCTGCGGCCCCAAGTGGCCTGCAAGGCTGGACCCAGCCGGCCAGGCTAAACCCAATGGGCTGGGCCGGACCCAATGGGTTTTGTCGAGTCGAAATGAACTGGGTCGGGCCAAGCCAGTTCGGACCGGACCCGGGCCCACTACAACCCTTTACACTCTTTTGGCCAAAACTTTGGCAATGGATGTCCATTTGACAAACCGCCAATGTCGCTGGAAATCATGGAGCTACGTGATCCCTTTGAGTATACTCCACTGGAGTTTTGGATTGATATGGGAAATGGGTAGGTTGGATCGAGCATGAATCCAATAGGGCCCCCAAGACTAAAAGACTAATAACTCACCGACCAGACATTTGGTTGAAGCATCGTCTGTTGCATTGAGAGCCCAAAGACGTGGTGGACCTTTGATATTATTCTTCATCAGACTTAGTGGAAGTTGGAGTATCGAACAGTAGCATCTAGAGAGGATCCTCTTGGAGACTAGTGAGCATAATTTGAGGACCTAGTGGTTGGCTGATACTTGACGACTGCAGATCGTTTGACTCAGAGTGACTTGACATGCCTAGTGGGGAGCTCCTTGGTGACGTGGCAGACCCATAGTGGGGAGAGCCTCTTTGTGACACAGTAGACCCATGGTACTCAACATGAGGAGCACCTCAGCACAATTTTAGGGGAATTGCGCTTGGTGACACGACATAACCAGGGTGGGGAGCACTCTTGGTGACGCGGCAGATCCACAGTACTCGACAGGAGGAGTACCCCAGTAGTCCATTGTTAGTGGGAAGCGCACTTGGTGTCACATCAGGCCCACTGTACTCGATAGAGGAGGAGTTCCCCAGCAGCCGAGGTGTTCGACGTTGTGTTTGGAATGTAACTTGATATTACCCCTTGAGTAAATCCTGGTTTGAGCTAAGTTATTTTTTTTGTGTTTTCCTCAAGATTGAGATAGATCACCTGATAAAGTAGGTATATGTATGGTTATATACCTAAGTAGGTTTATCTATTGATTTCATTCTTTGTTGTTTATCCATGGTGGATTTTGTGAGACCTTAAGGGTCTCGGGTCCCTAATAAGTGTCATTATAATTTCCCCTACATGGGATATGCCCACACCTTGTTGTGTTGGATGCAGACGACTGACAATGCTAACTGAGGTTGAGAGTATCAGGACTAGACAGTACCTGGAGATAGACCATGTGGCGAGTCAGTACACAGAAGAGACGGTCAGATAAGGAGTGCTGAAGAGGAAATCTATACCTACCCTTTAGGTAGGAACCTCGGAGGATGACCTAGTTGTTGTTTTCCTTTTTCTTCAGTTGTACTTGTACTTCCAGTTTCTTATTCATTACAGTGGGGCTAGTATTCTAGCCCCCTTTTACCTTCAACACTCTTTTGTTATTCAGTTTACTTGGTGTTTCGTCCCACGGTGTGCTTGCTTGTGTGTGTGTTTTTACAGGTTATAAAGGAAATGCCTTCCTAGTTTTATGTAATTGCACCTTTGGTACCAGTTTCTAGCCCATGGCCTATAAAAGGTGGGGTTGGGGGTAGTAACGGCATGGGCCTTGGGGGAAGGGTCATGACAGTCTCTATGAAATTATTTCTAGTACGTTATATAAGAGAGAGAAAAATCGTGTGTTCTTCCATGGAAATTATGAGCAGTTTTTACACAACCCACATTCCACAACCCATTACAATACCAATTTAATGGATCAAATTGTAAGGGTTCTACATGAAAAAGTGTGATCCATATATCTATTTAATATGGATTTTGTGATGAAAAAAGGGCCTTTCGTTTCTATTAATTTATTTTAATGTTAAAATGTGAATTTTTTTCCTAGGTGTTATTTTATTACATATTTTTTATTCAATTTCACTATAATATTTCAGTTTAATGTTCTTAAATATTCACAATTCTTCCTCATATCATATTTACCACTATATACCAATTAATGTTATAGAATGAATTCATTTTGAAGCCCATTTAATTTATTGTTATTTGATTATTTTTTCTTCATCAATTCATATAATTTAGGTCAAATTTCACATTTCATTGAGATATTTCCGTCCATGGGAGGCTTAACCACTCATGGGTAGATTCTTGGGAGTGAATTGGGGGTGGTTTGGATGTAATCATATCTGATTAGATTATTAAATTTTTAGTTTAGAGTGAGATTTAATTTTATTTAATTATTCTCTTTTTTTCCTTATTCGACATTAAGGAATATTCATTTTGTGTTCTAGTACAGACTTATTCCTTGGAGTGATCATCTAAGTGTTCATCTAAGTTATTAATAGATTAGAATTGTAATTTTGTATTAAATAAATTAGTTAATTTCTATGGAAACTTGTGTAAATTATATGGATACATCTTGAACCAGTAAGTTCAATTTTTCTACGAAAAATATTACATCTATTCATGTCTGATTGAAAAACTATGATCATATCATATTTATTAATTATTTTAGTTCAATTATCAGTGAATTTTTTCATTAAATCAAATAATTTGTTCTGAAAATAAAATTTGTGAAATTATTTGGCCACTTCATAGACTAATCCGCCATCAAATATAAGAGTCTCAAGGTTAGTTATTCGGTCCATGTGGATTAGACCCCTACAAGAACTACAATGAATAATTCAAATGTAAGTTTAAATTTGGCCAAGAAAATCCATCCATGTCATAATCCCTGGATAAAAAAACATGCACTACAATGAAAGATGCATCTTAAATGTAACATGATGAAAAATTAAAACTGAGATATGAAACTCATGAAAAAAACACTTCTTATGTCACCACCATTAGAAAGGGTTTCCCATAAAGAAATAATGATCAACCTCTGATCAACACATAGGATTATCTCTATAGACAGTGCTATTTCACCAACCCCCACCAAAATATCACCTAATTAAAATATCTCTACTTTATATAAAAGAATAATTCACATGTATTTGATATATGAAAAGCACATTGCTTATTTTATCTATATTATGAACTAGTGATATATGATCCTCTAATATCCTCCACACATCACTAATCTCAGAAATAGTATCTTTTTGTTACTTTTTAATTAACACATCATTTATAAAATTACATTATCCAAGCATATAATTGGTATTGAAGTAATATTATTAAATAATCGGTATACCCTTACTGATATAGATTTAAATCCCAAGGAGAGAATATATATCCCATAATCTTGTGATTTATAAAGCGTGAAATGGGTTTGATGACAAGATAATTCCACCATAGTTTCAAGGATAATACTAATGCCACTAAGTCAATGTCATAGGTGAACTCTTGAGGGAATAACTAGTGAGAAACATAGAATATCACTACTATGTATTACATCATATTACAACATGGGCTGAGAAGAATCATATAAGACCTCAATCATGAATCCTTCTTCTATAAGGTGAAGAAAAAAATCAATAATAATCATATCTTTCTGGTACTCAATTGACACTTAAAACTAGTATGTACATATGATTTCTTGGTCCTTCTATGTCATTATTAATAGAGAAATAACATTTCAATATAAATTAGATAGAAAAAATCTATAATTCCCCCATATATCATGAATATTTGATCCTATATGGTGTTCATAGGATCTATCAGAAAAAGAAAAATAAATGATTTCGAAGGATTGACCACTGAACCCTTATATAGATAAGAAAATGAACTTTTTACATCAAAAAATTATTCATGGAAAAAATTTCATAGATTTGATGTTACTTAATAAATTTTAGAATAGTCATAAAATGATCAATATGATCCTACTTTAACATTAAATTTACAATGATTTAATTAATGATAAAAACCAAAAATTTGTTCAAGAACACATGATACAATGTCTATATCAATCCCAATAAAAACTTTGGGACATCTAGTGACAGAATGGAATTGGAATTAACTCAAAGTTTATATGAAATAGGTAAACGTAGTCTTAAAAAACATCTTCTTTATTTTACCACATCTGATGAAGCCTAGACTCTAGTTCAATAATTCTGAACTAACTAACTACCATTATTAGATAAAATAAATATATTATTCTCAATGGGGAAAATAATACTTCCATATCATTTAATTCAACCGATAGTTATTGATAGAAATTTAGAAATTCCAATCCCCCTTAATTTAAAACTACACTCGAGCTCCCCAAGGAAATAGTCTATAATATGAGAAATCCTTTTTTAAAAAGATCATTAATTGGAATTCCCAACTCCCAAACCTCAAAAGGTGTCATCTAATAAGGAGAAATTGAAATTTATGAGACACAATGTTACAAATATATATATAAGAAACATGATTTTGTAATGATCCTGTAGTGTTACAAAAACATCAAGAAAAACATAAAAGAAATCCTCAAAAACTATTTGGAATGTTGCTTCTCAAATATCCATGAAATTTGATATCATCTATATAAGTTAAGATGAAAGAGGAAAAAATGCATGCATTTCGTTTGAAATGGAAACCCGCCTTTGAAAATATGATTTCCATTTTCTACATCAAGGAAAAATAGTATCCACTAGATGAAATAAATAACATAATTCATTTAATATAAAAGATATATACCAAGTATTTAATCATATATTCTTTCTTATAATACTATGAAATATCTTGATGACAGATGTTTCCATGTCTTTAGTTGAAAACCCCTACAAAACTATTGAAGGCGAGACTAACCATAGATAGTTGTAGTAAACACAAAGGGAAATTGTATCCTATCCATATTGATACACATATATTTGTCCAACATAGGTGTAATGAGGTTTTTTGAAGCTCCCAAATCAAAAAAAGAACATGCTAGGATGGAAAATACATTTTTGTACCACAAACATAATCTGGTCCTCCTAACACTTCCAAATCCATGGATTGTAACTATCCATGAATTACTCATGTATATAAACAACATTGATGATAACATGCTTAATTCTCATAGTTATCCCTATACCATTGATGATGAGAAAATCATAGTGTTAGTATTCAGAAGAATTTTCCTAAGATATATTTCCTAGAATCATGAAGATCTAAATATAGCTGATAACACCTCATTTGTTGCTTCTTATAATGTTGAATAATAAAATATCACTATAATAATAAATATATTTTCTAATGAGTTATTTGAAATGGATGTGAATTTTCTTATAAAAAGTGATTTGGAAATAGTTTTTTTACATTGGAAAAAATTCCATCGTAAAAAATTGTAATATTAATGAATTATTACTATGCAATTCAGACTCATCAAAAATATTCTTCATGTGTTTATGTGCCATCACACACAAGAATTATTTCTAATGAATATGAAAATTTCAATTGTAATAAGTATTTAATTTTGATTGATCATATTACCTATCGTAAATCATATTTTTTATAAATGTAGAAAATATAGACAGAATTTATTTGTGAAAAAACTCTATAAATCAAAAAATATGTTTTAAAAAAGATGGATAAGTTAAATATGGAAGCATATATTTTTGATTAAGATGTTATTTTCATTCCAATGTTTGAATATTTCTGAAAAACCATAATATTCCTCACAAAATATATATTATAAATGATAGAAATATAAGAGCATATTATTTGTGATGAACTCTATCCATCAAAAAATTTGAAAGTCGAGATAAATTTAATATAAAGACTATTATTTTTTAAAGAATACAATTTTCATCACTAATAAATTTTTTAATTATTCCAATTTATCACAATATCCCATCACAAATATTTATTTCAATAGAAATAATTGTCTTAAAACATTCCATAACAGAAATTTCAACCACAAAAGTTGTGTTCCTAGTTGTCCCCCATATTAATCAAATTTAGTTTCTCTCTATTTCTATAAAAAAGGACCATGATATCCAGATCAAGAATATAGTTTTCAACTTAGGTAGATTTTGGATCAATCATGAGATAATTTTCTAAATATTTTTTATTGATGTAATTAATGAATTATTTTATATGTATAATTATTAGATAATTTGTCAGTTATTTTTATTAAGTTATGTGTTACTAATAATTTCAATTTAATTATATTTAAAATTGTTATTTATTAGTGAATAATAAATATAATAAATATAATTAATAAATTATTATTATTATTTAAGTAATAATATTACAAAAAAAATTAAAATTGTGTAAAAATTACAAAAAAATGCTCAGATATTAATATAAATAAATAATAATAAGTAATATACTTATAAAAAAATTTAATAAGGCATTAATATAGTATTATAAAAATATAAATTTGAATATTATAAAAAATTAAAAATAAAATAAATATAAAAATTTAATAAAATATTACAAAATCCTAATTAAATAATAATTAATAAAATCACTAATAATATTCAAACAAAATATTAGTAAAATTATATCAATGGCTAACAATTTAAGAATAATATCATTAAATTTTTTAATAAACGTTAGTAAAATAATATAAAAGAACTAATAAGATAGTAATTTGTAAAAATAATAATAATAAAGTAGTAAATATTAGGAAATTAGCAATTAATAATTATTATTTTTAAAATATTAATTAAAAATTATAAAAATGAAAAAAAAATATTAATAAAAATAATATATTAATATAATGAAAATATAATAATATATCCTAATATAATATTAGAAAAAATATAATTAAATAATAGTTAATAAAATAACTAATAAATTATATTTAAATATTATCAAAAAAACTATTTTAAAAAATATTAAAATAAAAAATAATATCAATATAATACTATTATAATAGTAATTAATAAAAATATTAATGAAAAAAATACTAAAAAATAATAAAATATTGAAAAATAATATTAGTAATAAAATTATCTGTTTTTAACTAGTAATTTTATAATCATTCTTGAAGTGTCCATTTATTGAATATAAAATACATAACACTTATTTAAAATTGATAAACTAAAAGTAGAATATTATTTTTATAAAAATAAACTACCAACTATTATTTTTCAAGAAAACAATTGGTAAGGAAATCTATAGTAATCATTATTCGTGATTGTGAATGGTTATATCATCAAAAAAATCCACACAGTTTTTATATTAATCATTTCTTCATCAGTTTTGTAGATACTTTTATTGAATTTACTTTTTAAAATATAGAATTTGTTTAGAAGGGACAATTAAGTTTCCTTCTCTAAAACGTGACCTAAGGAGATTTGAAAAGTTTGGAAATTATGGAGTATATCACTTATGTTTTGGATTTCAAAAAGATTATGTTTATTGTATCAACATGGTGAACATAACTCGGAGTAAATTATAAACTTTTTATTTCCAAATACACCTCAATATAAAATTTTATTATACTAGTTTTATAGGATATCCTTTCAAGAAAAAAACACTGAATGATATTTTTAATTATGAATAGAATCAATCTTAATTATTTAATTTTTTTATATGCACTAAAGAGGATTTTTTTCAAGATTCATGAAACGAAAATTTGATGTTATTATGGAATTTATGAATATTAAAATCATATTTTTTAATCTTTCTTTGTGGAAATAAACAACATATATATTCTAGTGATTATATATAATTTTATGAAGATTGAGAGCCATTATTTAATTATACAACAAGTAAAAAATCATGGCGAAAAGACCATACAAATAGAAATTCCAAGAATCTTCCTATAAAATGGTTGAGGCATCATCTGATTATACCATAGTATCACCATCTGTTTCTATATTAAGATATAGCTTCATGCATGACATGGAATCGATCTAATATTTTTTTAAACGGATAATTAAAAAATCTTGTGATTGTGATTCATGGAAACAATTAGATCAAATGCATTAATAATTAACTTTAGATCCTCATAATTTCTAATTATTTATTTTTGTAGATGGGGTTTATACATTTGTTTCTAATAATAATCAATACATTTTTTCCAATTTTTAGATCTCCATACGTAATAACTACTTGGATATTTATTATGGACCCATACATATTTTTTGTGTTCTTAATGCCAGAAAATACAAATAATAAAATGGATGTATATTTCAAAACACTTATTGATGAGTTAAATTTATTATGGGGTGACAGAATTACTATATATGATATAATTATATTATATCAATTTTCTCTAAGATTTAGTATTAATGTAGAATCTTAGTGAATTTCCACCTTTTAGTATGTTATCTAGATGGAGTACACATGCTCATAAATCATGTATATAAAACATATGTGACAGTAAAACATTTATACTTTTCAATGGAAGAAAGCATTATTTTTTACTATCATCAAAGATTTCATTAGGTTGATCATCCAATCTAATGAAAATGATTTTTTTAAAAAAAATTATAAATAAAATAAATGGACATCTAAATGAGTTCTCAAGTATTCAAGTGAAACATATCACCCCTTTATTAATAATTATTACCTTTATAGACACTATAAAAATAAAAAATATGTTTCTTTGGGTGAAATCATAAGAGGATAAAGAAATTATTTTTCAGGATCGTCTATATTAGTCTGATTTTTTGGTACACTGTATGATAATTCAAAATCACATTGAGAATTATTTTAGTAATATATTTTATAATATATTATTCACACCTATATAGGATAAATATATTTTTTAAGGAACTATTGTAGGTTGAAACAATTTACTAGTATCAGGATCTTGACATAGAAAATGCTAGATCAATATATTTAATAAAACTAAAAGAAAATTAATCATATTTAAATGAAAGTCATTTATTATTTTATCATTGTATTGTATATTTTATTTTAATATATGGGTATTCTTTTAAATTATATCATTATGTCAATAATGGTTATATTATTCGGTTAAAATGACATTATTATCAAGTTATAATTGCAATACTTCTATTTATTTTTCATAAAGGGTTATCAAATTATTATATTCGGGATTTATTTATCAAAATATCATATTTTATCCAAGATACTTTTATTGAAACATTATACTAGGAAACAATTAGTTAGATATATTATGATTTTGTTTTATGTTTATGAAAATTGGAAAACATATTTTCATCCACCTTCTTTCATTCGATGGAATATTTAATCTTACATTTATCATATGATGAAATATATGGGGGTTAATATTGTTATGTTGGATGCAATAATTAGAATAATATATATTAAAATAATAAAGAAGAATATAGGTTAAAAATAGAAAGTTAATGGTTCAATTTTAGAAGTATACAAGAAGAAGGAAATTTCACATTTCAACTCATATTATTTTCAAAATATAAATTCCTAAAAAAATTATCAAATGGGACATAATGTTGAAAATATGGATGTTTATACATAAAATTTATTATTATTAAATAATCATCATGGGCTTACTCTGGGTTTTGAAAATGAATTATTGATTTAAAATAATTCACAACATAGTTATAATTCATATGTTCTACGAACTTTCCAATAAATGGAGTGATTCATTTAGTAAATTCAAATGTTACATTTTTATTATTCTATAATTTTTAAAAAATTATGTTTTTTCTGAAATAAATATTGATCATATAAAAAAAGACACAAATTAAACAATATTTTAATAATTAATATCATCAATGTAATTTTACCTTTTTGTTTTAAATACTGGTAAGTGAAACATATTTATGAACAAATATGTGAAATAAATTTACTATTTAGTATAATATTAATTTAGTTATACATTTTAAAGGATTATATATTTGAAAATCAATTGAAATTTGATTATGTTCATCCAGGATCCCACCACAAAATTTGTAAAATATTATAATTTTTAGTTTTTTAATGGATTCTTATTTCATCCATACACATATGGTGAGTCAAAAAAACTCCATGAATATTACGTTTTGTTTAATTGTAACCCATTATCATGAAATAGAAGTTGACATTTATAGCACGGTCAATAAAATAATTAAGATATCATATCTAGTATTGATTTATATAATAATGTTTAAATGCCATTGGTTTGATAATATCCATGTGTTCTATAGTCATCCACACTATATAGTCAATGACTTTACATATAAAAATATTATTATTAAAAATAAACAATTTGCGTTGGCACATAATGTACATCACATTTTTTGTCAAATTTTTATGTTGTTATCAATGAATTAAAGGATTGTTTGAGGGTAATAAAAATAAAATATCAATAAAATTAGTTTATTGAAAAAAGAAATTATTTAGTAGTGGTAAAATATATAAATTTTTATAAAACACATCACATAATACATATCTTACTGGATGATTTGTGAATATCAATGACAAACTTTTATAGTTAAAGGTGGATGGTTTTGATAACGTGGGTGATATAACTATCAAATAATATCATCCAAAATCCTGAGGGCCGTAGATTATTTATTTATTTTTTAATAATCACCCTTTTAAGGGTTGAGGGGGAACCCTTACATGACCAATATACCGAAGACACAATTCCCATACATGAATGGAAGTGCCAGAGGCACAAGGCCCAATACATGACCATGAAGGCCCAAGAGATAACTTCAATTGAAATTGCACCTCCCTAATATCTGAATCATTGAGGGTGCCTAGCACCCCACCTCACATCACTGATCCGCTTCCATTATCCCGGGTAAAGATGCATTGTGTCTGGTATTCAAAATTGATCCATCTATTCTATCACTATATCTAACTACTAGCGATGTTATCACTAAACACTTGATTAAGAGTGCTCGATTCCATACTATATTAATGATTCAAGAACCTATTTTTTATTGAAATATAAATATTTATTTTGATCATCATTAGAAGAAGTTAATATATATATATATATATATATATATATCATTAATTTATTTCATCTCTTAGTTTTTTGAAAAAAATTCATTTTTCTTAGTTTTTAATATTTATTTATTTTTCAGGTGGGTTCTATTCCAATGAATTTTTTTAATACACCATGTGTATTATAGAATAAATTTACCATTGATGTATGTTATTGTATGTTTGATAATTGTATAGTATATAAATTAATATATTTTAATATTTTAATTTACTGTATTATTAAATATTTATAGTGTTTATTGTCTTTTATTGTGGATAGAATGAGGAACTCTAATTTTGAGGCATGTGTGTCTTTCATGTGCGACCATTTACATCATTTTTACAGAATATTTATATGAATTCTATGGATTGTGATTATATGACTGTTTTTTTTGACTCTTGCTTGTGTCATTCACTTAATAGCTAGTCTTCCAGGATAGGGAAGGATTTTTCATATACTAGATATTAGATACATTCAAGATGAGATCGAATAATACTCCATGGAAATGGCGGAGGAAGGATATCACACATAAATATGTTAGTTTTTATTATAGAATATATCATTGGTAATTGGATAGAAAAAATTTATATTAACTTATATATATATATTTTTAACCATATTTATATATGTAAAATTTATATTATTTTCTGGTTAATTTTGTATTTATCATATTTGATGTTCATAAGAGGATATACATTGATTTTATTACATAGAAGATTAATGGTGAAAGATAGTGACATTTATTTGATCGTAGTTATTTTTTGAAATTTAAATTTTACATAATATATTTGTTTCCCTTTTGATTTTATAATTATCAATTTTGGAGGGAGATGAAACATAGTATTCTTACACAAAGGAGAGTCAATAAGAAATGGTTGTAGGGGATGAAAGGGGATCATTTAAGTCATTATTTGAAAAAGAAACCAATATGTAGGTGAATACAAGGAGTATCAATAAATGTAGGGTGATCAGTATCAGTCAACAATTGACATTGTCCACTAACTATGGTTCATAAGGATGATACAATCCACTGAAAAGATACCTATATAGAAACATCTTTTTTAAAAATTCAGGAGTATGAGTATAGGTTGAGAGCTTATGAAGATACAATAATGATATTGAATAGGGTGTAGTAATATTTGTGGTAAATATATGTAGAACATTGACAATAAAAGGTGTAGTATCCAGACAAGTTGATAGAGTATATTTTGTAACTTACAAGTGGTTTAGGGATTTAATTACCTCCACTGTATAGTCCTTCTAAACCTGACCCCACCCACAAGTGAAGACATTATTATTTAATATTTAGTAAATGTATTATCTACTAAATGTTTTTAATTATTTATATATATTTTTATATATATTTTAATTTTTATAATTGGTAATTTTTAATTTTATTATTTTTTGGACTTATCTATGATGAAATGATCAATTATAATACATTTTTTGTATTTTTTACGATGGAATATATTTATCCATATCTATTAATGTGTGTTAAAAATATTTTGAATGGATGTTGGTTCCATTGAATATAGTGTTTGTGATGAATTTTCATTTCTATCACAATTAATATCACCCCATAAATTATTTATGTTGATTCATTATAAATAACTCTAATTGTGAAAGATTTTTTATTGATGATTTATTTGAAATTTTTTTTATAATGAAATCCTTTTTTTAATGTAACCCTGTCACAAATAAAATATTTCTAATAGTGAAATATTTGATAGTACAAAATATTTCATCATGGTGACCAAATAAGATGGGTAGACATAAATATTGTTGATGGCCACAAACCCTATAAGAAATTAAAACCGTGGTAAAACTTCTGATGAATGAATGAGATATAACAGATCCATAGAAACAAGAATAATATGGTTGAGACTAACTACATGCTGATCCAAATACTGAATTCCTAGTTAAATGAGATACCCCATATCCATATTTACCAAATGATAATTATGATGACTTCCCTCGTGATAAGATATCATTACTGGTTTCATCTTCATAATCATCTTCACCTTTAATAGAACCTTAATATATGTTAAAATCATGAATGGGGTAACCTGAAATTAGATCATTAGACACAACACCATTCCAAAATTTCACACCCTAGACTCCTTATTTGGAAGAAAATTGGGAGCATAAAAAAATATTATTCAATGAGACAACAATATCCAACACACATAGAAATACATAGAAAAGATAATATGACTTATGTGAACACACTACCTTTAACAATAATGAAATAAACTCAATGAAACACATATATCAAAACTTTTCTCATGACACCTATGTCTTCTCATGATCAACCTAAAATAAAATCCACAACTATTGTGCATATCCCCTAAATGTAATAACAACTATAATAATCAAATTCCATGTCCATTAATGGGTAAAAAAATATAATACTTAACTCTTATATTATCTAATTGTTCTATCAATCCAAGATGACCCGTATAATTTTGTCTTTTCTGATGTGGAAAATCACACAACACCTTCCTCCATGACTCATCCAACTCCTGGTTGAACCTTCTATGATGACCCATAATATCGTACTATACCTCACCCAGTTGTACCACATGATGAATAATTATACCATATATCCCTATCAATGGAAAATACATAAAAGGAAAAAATATAGAATTTAATTTATATAATTTAATTAATTCCTTTTAATGTAAAAAAAATTCCTAACACAAAAAAGATGAAAAGAAAATATTTCATAATGATTTATCATAAAAAAATTTAGTTTGATAAGAGGTTTCACATTAGGTCATATGGTCTGTTCTATAACTTATCCATCCACCTAGTTTATTTCACATGTTATGTTCCAAACCAACAAAATCCTCACCGGTTCCAATCTATAAAATCCATCCTAACACTTAACTAAATCTCATGTACCACCATTTTGTGACCCATACCCTGTATAAATCCTCTTATAACGGTAGCATAGCCATGTGTGAACCCCAAACCATGCCTCCAATTTGTTATGGGTTCATGAATATAAATGAGGTTATAAAAACATGTAATGAGAGATATTTCCATCATGATCCTAGAAAAAGACAATGAAATTATTAGTCTACACAGTATGTCCAAAATCATTATCAATCCAACAAGGCATGTAATTTCACACACACAATAAAGATGCTAAATAAATACCCAAAATAAAAATCTCTTTCTGTATAAACTACAATAACTCCAACTGATTCTACATCAAGAGATAGTAATATCTAGAATAATCGTGAACTCTATCCTATAATTCCGTTAAAAATGTATATCGAATATATTGTTGAGAATACAAGTACACTCTGTAGGTCCTTCCAAAAATACAATTTGAAAAAGTGGAAAATCATACTAAATCCTCTATGAATAAACTGTGAAGCCTCCTCATAACCTATACTAGGTAAAATATTACCCATAATTAACATATATCAATAAACAAATCTTAGTAAATTTATAACAATATAATAATAAAAATAATGTGTCAATAAATATATGATATGAGTTTTTTATTGACAATTAAAGACCGTCAAGGTGGCATTGAATCAATCTTTATCATTTCTAGGATTCCTATAGAGTTGTATCACATGTTTCTCATCAAAAACTAAATCTCCCTCAAAGAGGTGGTCCAAAAATTAGATCTCGTTGTATATCTCTGCTCATGATGTATCCCCATATACCTTATCAAATTTTTTTTTCTCTCATTCTTATTTATTTCTGGTGAATCTTTGGATTATTAGTGGTGTCTTAATATTATTTATTTTTATAGATCCTTTCATTATTATTGTTCTTTCATTGGTTCTTTCTTGATGTGGATGTTTTTGGTGATCCCAACTTCGAGTGTAATTTTCATGTCAAAGTTGAACCAGAGCCCATGCTGGGTAATGTACCATGAGCTAGGCAATGGTTCTTCTCCCATAGGGTGGTGTCAAAAAAAATATCTTATTTAGTGTTAAGGATTCATCTTATTGGTAGTGTTTGGAGGCTGGTTTACAACATATGAGGGCTAGGTCTATGGTGGTCTAACAATTACCATTGGATTTCCACTTTTTGGATTATTTAATTTGTTATAGGTTTTCATATTCTTGAAGATATGATTTTTATTGTTTTTAGTTTTCCATTCCCTCTTTTATATCTACTCTCATGTTGTTCTCACTAGAATGTGGTGAAATTTTTTGCTACCTGGGACTCTCTTACATCAATTTCATTATCCTTTTGGATTGACTATGTGTTATAGTTTTTTTTTGTATCTTTAGGTATTTTTAATTAAGGATGGATTATATAATATAAGTGGTTCATTTTTCGTAGTGGTTGAATTCAAGAGATTGTTCACTATGTGATGGTGAAATTCTAATAGATTTTTAAGGCATTATTTCAATGTCTATTTATTATAAATTAGATAATTAGTTTTTATATTTGTAGAGAAGCAATTTCCCAGGTAATTGTGCTAGTATGGATATTCATCACTGTACACCGAGTTCAGTGGTTGATTAGTGATTTTATGGTGGTTTTTAAAGATTCATAGTAGTACATGGGATGGTGGGATGTTGGTGTTGTTCAGATGTTTTTAGAAAATGTTGAAAATTCATCAATGATAATTTTTTATCAATTTTGGTGCTTGTTAGTGTTTATGTTTCATGTTCTATGATAATTGTTGGACTAAGGTATGAACTGAATTAATGGTCAGAATCAGGTTAATTTCCTTGATGTAGAATGACATACTTCTAGGTGTACCCACATTGTGTTTGTATTCAAACCATTTGAGTGTCCTATATTGGTATTTTAGTGGACCTCATATTTGTATGTTGTTTTTCTTAGACTATATTTTATGATATAAATTGTGATGATTGTGTCCCATGTACCAAAATATTATCAGACTAGATTTCAATAGTATTTTAGATACACATCATTTTCATAAAAGGATGGTATAAACATAAGGGTCTGAATGAAATACGAGTGATATCTTTTTTGATATTATTAAATAATCTAATATAATGTATATGGTACATGAAATTATTTTAAAATACCTATTCGAACACTATGTGTTCCAATTTTATAATCATTTAAAAAATATAATAAGGACAATAATAGAATGATATTAAATGAGTGAAAAGGTATGAATATGAAATATCATAAGATACCATTTCCAAAACCTCAAAAAATGTCTACCATGTGATAAAAATTATACAAAAGCCACATAAGTATATATATACTAAACAAAACACCCCCTAATAACTAAAAATTTATATCCCAAGGGTGAGATCTCCAATGAATATGGTTAGGGAAAACCCTTGTTTCCTCATAGTATATTTCCGTCCAAAAGGCTTAAAAGACTCTACTCAAACTCCGGAATCCAAGTGGAACTATCTCCAAAAATTCAGTTATTACCATTAATTGGGTTCTTTATATGAGGATCTACACATATCCCATAAGGATACCTAGAGAGTTTCAGTATATTATATCTAGTTATAAATCACCCCAACCAGTACATCGAATCATAAACTAGAGTGCATGTTGAAACAATAGAAATATAGAGAAATAAGTAGAACAATTGTAAACATGATATATATGAGGTAACTATCTTTAATATAGTGTCTTACCTAAAATCCTCAATAAAGAAAGGGTCCATACCTATCTACCTACTACAAGTCAATTCTTAGAGAAAAATTAATTTATATTATGTTAGAAAGTAACCCTACAATTCATAATTAGGATTTGGGGGATACTTAATTATAGAATTGTGATGACATTCCATTTAACCCACATATTAATCAACATATGTGTAGAAACTCAAGATTTATATAAAAAATAATATCATTAAAACATTATCATGATTCAAAAACCTATAATTATAATTAACATGAATTTCTCAAACATAGTTAAGTAATTTATCATTTTATAACAAAAATTAGTATGGAATTTATCATGTTGAATATTAATTCAAACTATAGAATAAAATTTAAAGGAAAAATGATTACCAAAATTTTATAAGGTTTTTAGTATGTATAGTAACTATGAAATTCTATGCTCACAACCAAGAAAGATATATAAATGCATATAACAGTCAAAACATGTTATATGATAAAAAAAGTCAATTTCATTAAAAAAATTATAAAATTCATAAACTCATTTAAAAAAGACATTATTAATTAAAATCACTTAATTATGATAAAATTAACTCAACCCCATACTATTTATAGACTATCTATATATGAGTATTATTAATGAAATGGATTTCCTTAAAAAATATATTTTGAACACTCTTTTAAAGATTATAGAAATAATAAATTCCACCACGATAATTTTTGGAAAAACCTTGAATGATGTAGATTTGATGTTAAATTTCCCCCAATAGAGGATAAGGAAACAGAAATGAAAAACCAAAGAATTACATTGGGTTTTCTTATATAAAACCCCTGAAAAAGCTCGTAAAAAATTAATGGAATACATGAGTTTCAAAAGACATAGATTATATTAAGAGGGGATCACATACAATACCATAAAGAAAATAGAGGAAATAAAATATTATAGGGACACTACACACATATCTTGTTTATATTAAGATAAAGTGATATACAGAAGATGATATAACCATATTTTTAGTTACAATTCATTTGGTATGAGATGTATATTAAGGAGAGATCCCATAGAAGAATGACACATATAATTAGAAGAAAAACTTCCAGTAAAAGGGGGATTGAAGATTAGTTTTGACTGTGAAGTGATAAATTTTCCCTAATATTAAAAACAGTATCTCAATCAGGTACCAGGTGTAGATCACTGGGTACCTAGTGGAATTTATAGATTCATTTACACCCACCATGAACCAATTGGTACATATTACAAGACCACTAAGTAATAGGTGCTACACCAGCACCATAGCTTACACTTCCTTCATCATCCATCCGCTGCCAAATTACTATAATTTACTCCAAACATATAAATAAACTTGATATGTAATTAAATAAAAAAATTAAATAGAAAAACTAACACATTAATGTTATGTTTTTTGAAAAATACATTGTATTAGGTTTATCATCCCTAAGAAGTAACAACCGACTTATTAAAGTAACAAACTCAACCATTTGAACTTCATTTTGGATTTCCACTTCTAAGACACATCATGGATTTTTAAATGATTCCACTAATCACAAAACAAAGAAATAAACATCCATAATAGTGATATATCACCACCGTCAATTATAAAGAAATGATCTTTCACCTAAGATGTATCAACATTGATCATAATATTATTTTATTGAATCAAATTATAAGTGATTGGTGCATAATTAATCGAGAAACATGGAATGGATCATTCATATAGTTTATATATGAAGGAAAAGAAAGTTCAAAAGTTTTCGTTTCAATTTTTCTATTGATTTAAAAATGTGAAAAAACTTTTCATTTAATTTTAATTATTTAAACGTTTGTTAGTGACCTATGATTTATGCATCCTAGATAAATAAAAAATCACAAAATTTTTATTAAGTTATTTTCGTTTAGTAATCTATTTCGGGATTATATAAGAATTTAGTTTACACTAACATTTTTTGAATCAATTTTACCTATTATTATATCTCTCGAATGATATTATGTTGTATAATAGGTGATTTACCTATTTCAATATAATTACGATGAATGTGACAGGGTAATCTATAAAGAGATCAACTGAAGACTCTTAAATTGATGACCCGATAGTTTTCATTTAAAGATATTACAACTAAATAGAGTTTATCCTCCCATTTTCCATTTAAATCAAGAATATAGTTACATAACAAATACTTCAAAATTTTAATGGTTCACTCTGACCAGTTATCCGCTTGAGGATGGAAAGTATTACTCAATTTGAACTGAGAGCCCAAATCTAATTCAAACCCTTTCTAGAATAGTGACATAAACCTATTACTCAAATTCGATAAGGTAATGGTAGTCACACCATGTAGCCTTATAATATATCTTTCATATAACACCCAAAACTCATCAATATTAGATTCATTCATGATAGTAAAAAGTATGTTTTCTTGGTCAAATGATCCTGAAGGTTATATGGGGAAACAGTGGTAGGGACCATTCCTAAAAATGGTTTTTTTATTGGTTTCCTAAGATAAATCCTTAGAACTAAATGAATGAAATGTTATATTATTAAAAATTGAGATTTTTCATTTATAATATATAATTAATTAATAGTTAACAAAAACCACTCCTTAGATATTTTTTATTTTTGAATATATTGACCATTATTTTCATGTCATCATTGAGATAAAGAATCCATGGGAAGAGTCCCTCTAAAATTATGCACATGTGCTCCACAAATCATATAATGTTATAGTTACAACTATGGTAACTATTGAATAGGATCCAAACCAAATTAGTCATTCAATGTTGATAATATCCAAAATCATTCCACACTTGCGAGGACATAAATTATTATCTCAATGTCTTCATAATGATGAGAAGGATCATCACTCTCTATTCTTGAGTTTTTTAATGATAATTTCTGTTTAGGGTTGGAGATAATTCACTTGGTAGAATATGAGGAGCATAACCAATGTCATATATCACTAAATGATATATCCATTTATATATATCTAGGTTGCAACAATCAAAAATTGAACAAAGTAGTGTATATAATTGTTAAATGTAAAATTACCGAATATACAACAACAATAATGATATTATTTTTAGTAGATTACATGAAATCACTAAACTCATAATGATTTTTATATCATTTCTTATTGATCTATAATTTTTTTATATTCGTTGACATTTATTAATCCTTTATGAAATAGCTATTTGTTTTTGGAAATAATGTCACTCTAGTATTTATTAAATGAATAATTAAATACTATATTCATAAATGGATGAATAAACATTTATTAAATATTCTTATAACCAAATAAATCATTATTTATTTCCTTGTATATAAACTATAGACAATACAATATTATACATTCGTTTAACTAAATAATAAATTACCCTGTGAAAAAACATTTATTTATTATTTTACTCACATTTTCATTTTATTGAATAACTAGTGGTTGAATTTATGAATACAAATAAATATGAATAAACATTTAATAATGAATATTGAATAATAATTATTAAAAAAAATTAATTTTTAATACAATTTAACTTATATTTTCGATACAGTTAGTGTGTTACACTCAAGGATTTTTATTTTTAATGGAATTAAGATAAAAAGAATATTTTCATGCAGAAATACATCAATTCTATAGAGACCAATGATTAACAAACATGGATATTAAATAATTTTTTATTAATATTCAAAACATTAAAAAATTAAATTCCTAAGGACCATAGTAGTTTAGTGTCTTTGGAAACATGGAAACATAATCTTTTATCATGGTGAAATGTCTTCAATATCTACCTTAACTATCATCCCTTTTATTCTTCCTATATAAAACATTTCTTCATATCTTCTAAAAGAAAAAATAAGAAAGGGCTGAGATTAGTAGATCTATAAGGGTAAATAAGGGTTATATGTAAGCATAACATATTCATAATGTTAAAATATAAAACCCTTTATACAAAATATCATAATCAAGAGTCATGGAATAAATATTGTATGTTCATAAGAAATTAATAATAATAGAATCAAAAGCGTAATCCTTGAAATCATATTGTAGGATATCAAACTGTGCTATACACACAAACATATTATATTATTTCCAGTGTATTAAGGTAGTAATACTAATTTCTTCTTAGTGAAATGTGTTCACACCCCAAACCTTATTAGAAGTCATGGTTCAATCCTATTACCATATTAATGTAAAAATTCCTATACTAAAATGGGTTAACTCCGTGTTCAATCTATGTATTACTGAATGAGGTTCACATTCTATTCTATTCATGTATTATTTAATTGATTTCACTCCTTTTTCTATACCATTATTACTTAAACAAGTTCACTTCTTGTTCTAGCCCTATATTACTGATCCAAGTTCACATCTTGTTTTATCACAATCATACTGATTTGAGTTCACACTTAGTTCTATCCATATAAATAAGAGTACATATAAATATTTACCTGATGCATTGGAGGGAGAGATAGGTCCTCTCATCACATAATTAAATCATTTACACATGTTTCACAAGTCAATAAAAGTTTCATATTATCATGAACCATAAAAATATATTTTATTTATAAACTCTATATCAAAACCCATGAAATGAAATGGGTATCATAATAATTTAATACTATCATAACATATATAAAATAAAAAGGTTTCATAATCATTTCATCACAACATTACTCCTGAAGAGAAGCAAGTTACATAGGCATATTATCATGGTATAGCTCGTGGAATAGAAACTTGTTTCATAAACAACGTGTCAACATAAACATGAACCATTCAAAAAAAGGGTAATAATGGTGTCCTATAATCATATCTTTAATAAGGAATAAACTATATCAATGTACTTCATCATAAATGGAAAATAGTTTTTAATGGATTAGTTAAATAAATTCATGAGAAAATTTTATTTTATGTTTTTAAAAACATTTTAAAAAAACATAAAACAATAGGAAACCATTTTCCTTTGAAAATAAACATTAAAATGTATAATAGAATATTTGAAAATAATTTAAAACACTATTTAAATAAAAAAAGAAAATTTATTTTCCTTAAAAATAATAATAAATTTTTAATTAAAAAATATTTTAATACAATTTTAGACAACATTGTTTTTGAATAAAATATATTTCCGATTAAAGTTAAAAAAATAAAATTTTATTAAAACATTCATAATAATATTAAGTAAAAAAGTTTGGGAAAAAGGTATCATTACATAAATATATCATATATAACAAAATTATATGATAATTCATGAGTATTAATGAGATACTTATCATAATATTTCATTAATAAAATCATAATCACAAACAATCTCAGAAAACATTGATATATAACATTAAAATAAAACCACTTTGGTAACATTAATTCCAAATAACCATGAAAGAATAAAATTAAATGGATATTAAAATATCAAGAAAATAATGATATTTAAGATAAATAATATCAATGAGCATTATATACACCTTATATTAGAATATAGGTTCATAACATAACATGTGTCTCAATGAATGAAAATTGAGTGAACAATTACATTACCAATTTTGTAACTCTTAAAAAATATACACCATGAAACTGAGATAATAAAATGAATATTAGAATTTGAATAAATTTATGTAAAATAATCATATAATACTTACAAGGGTAGTATATATACAATAAAAAATAAATGATTTGTGGATAAGACAAAATTCTCATAGAAATTAATGTGAGAGTAGAAATCCCCTTAATAATTGAGAAAATTTTAAATAATGACAATCAAGAAAGAATAAAATCAATTGAAACATATAATATCATTTAATAAAAAAAAATCATGATATAAAATTTCATAATTCAATATAAACACCACACAACAAATATAAATGGTGAATATAACAATCATTTCACTAAAATAAAAGTTAAACAAGAAAATACTAACCTTAAGTATTGAATTTCATCTTACCAATTCAAAATACTAGTATTATAAATATAAGTTAATTATAAATCTATCAATGAACTATAATATTAAATATCATACCATATATGATTTTATTATGAACTTTTAGTACCAATTTGTTATGAATTCAATGTTTATGTTATGTTTTGGGTAATAATTACTTTGTCTTTAATATTTGTTTCGACTTGTTATTATATATCATCTTCATTAGAAAATTATTTAATTATTCATAGAATTCAAATTATGATATTAATATTTCATATACTAAATATATAATTATTTTTAATTATATATAAATTATAGAAATATGAAATTAAATACAGTGTTCGTGGAGATGGTTGGTCGTATACATGCATGAAAATTGTTTCTTATTTCTTGTATAATTTAGTGAGTTAAAGTAATTGATACATATAGATAAATATATATATATATATATTATAATTATATTACAATTATTATTATATATATATATATAAATGTTTACTAAACCCATCATTAACACATTACATGTAACTTCTTAACGAATCACTTCGCTTTGAGGATGTGGTATTCCACACATTCACAAATGAAGTTATCATCTTCCCATAAAATGATAGGCATGGAGTTTGATATTATATAATAATCCCAAAAATATAAATACATCATAAATATCAGAAATATCATATAAAAAATAATTTATATCCTTATTTACAACCACAAAGGGTGTAATGGAAGAACGAACAACATCGCTTTGTGAGGCGGTAATATGCCATTCAAAAAAATGATGATTCTATATACCATTTGATGAGAGTGTGTGCCGATGTAGGTCAATGTTTTAACATAAAAAATAATATTGTATTTTATATACATATGATTTATATAATAATGGAATAATAATAACTTAAGTGGATAGAGAATGAAAGAAAATGATCATTGAATAATGTTACACACTTTTAGGGTAACTCCTTTAAGTTTACACCAACAGAATTCCTTGGAATTCATTAATACCCAAGTGAGGATTCTAGGATTAGAGGATTGATGTTGGGAGATTGTTAAATTTGGGTTTTTAAGAGATGAAGTTCTTTATTGGTTTGAAGAAGTGGGGTGGGGGTGGGGGTGGGTGAGTGCCTTTTTATAGTAGAGGATAAGTGACATTCTTGTAAATATAAAAAGGTCAACACTATTGGGAGGGATCCTTAACTAATGTGAACACATAATGAAAAATAATTTATTTATGGGGATTTTTTTTAATGAAACACTCAAACAACAACAAAAATAAACTCAATTTTATCATTTATTCCTTAGTATTTATGTTTCTTTATTATTTTCATTTTAGATTTTAATTTAAGAAGCTAGTTTCCTAAATTATGTAATTCATCCATTAAAACAAATTAATGTGATAAATATTAGAAAAATTAGACCAATTCATTCAAGAAAATGAAAAATTATTTATAAAATAAATGAATAATATGTTTTTTAAACAAAATATACAAAAAACACATGCAACACGCAAAAATCCTACATGAACCCTAACCACACCAACAATGTTTTTACTATTCGTGGGTTTGTATGCCCATTATAAAATATCAATTAGACCATTATTGGACCATATTTTATATTTATTATCACTTAAAACCATATTTTTTGTACTGAATATTTTTTGAAATTTTGAATTATTTAATAAAATATCATTAATTTTAATTAATCATTTACCATATAATGCATGTCTTGGTGTTTCTAAAGCATTAAATGTAATTATATCATCTCTAAAAATAGACTATAAATTATTATTATAAAATAAACACAGTTAAATTATAAATAAATATTTATAGCCATTCCTTAATTATTTATTACTTACTCTAAATATTTATAAGTGTTAAAGGTAAGGAATGATCTTTTTTTCCAATTCCTTACATAACTTATTATATATTTCACATTCATAGAATAATTTAACAATAACTTAAAAAATAAATAATAATGTGATGACTATGTAATGATGTCCACAATTATATTCTTTTTTTTAAATTTTTATTTTAGATTTGTCTTACAATAATCAATGTAATTAGTTTTAATTATGTACGCAAATCATTTGAGTAAAAAATTAGGTTGATATTATTAAAATAAAATTTCAAACTGATTCAAAATATTTTTAGCCATTTTTTAAAATTCAATTCATATAAATGTCTAAAATTAACCCTACAGACAGTGCGAGGCAACATGTTTTTAAAGGGAAATGTTCAAAGGCTTGAAATGATCTTATATAGAATTTCAGTGTGAAATTGAATTAATTGACCTAAATTTGATTTATTGATGTATAATTGAACTAATTATAATTTGAAATTAATTTATAATACAATTTAACAATATAAATAAATTATATGAAAATGAATGTTTCAATTAAAATTCAGTATATTTCATTATTCATCATAAAATGTAATATTTCCCAAAATTGAAAAAAATCATTGTAAGATAATTTAGAAATTATTAATTAAAAAATAGAGTGAGTATTATCAAATTAAAATTCTAAAGTTTTCTAAATTAAATTTTATTAATTTTCATAAATGATCATACAAATCATTCCTTTGATAAAATATTATGGTTCAAAACATATAGATTTTACCAAAAATTAAAGATTTCATTTTCACTATGTGTTATTTATATATAATAATTATACATCCTATTATGATAGTATTTATTAATATTTATATTACTCATTTTACTAACTATGTAATGAAAATATTATTTAAATAATTATAATAATAAAATATTGTTTCGTAGAAGCTCACTGTTTCTTATAACACAATCTAAGCTGATGATTCATGTAATACAATATTAACATAGTATAGAATATAATGAATATTTAATTTGGTGTAGTGTTAAATGAAATCATTCAATAAAAAATTATTTTATTTGAAAAAATGTTCATTAAAAACTTAGGGTGTTACATTATACTCCGCTTAAAATGAATTTCTCCTTTGAAATTAATTTGGGTCATCTGTGGAGTAATACTTTTAAGTTCCTTTCATAGAAACCAAAATCATAAAAATGAATACTAAACAATACTTTAATAATGGAATTTTGGGACCCTAAATGGTTAACAAGGTAACTCAAAACCAGGTTTTCATATATGAGAACATAGGTTGGGAATGAAAATTGGACATGGGAGAGAAGAATACATAATTATAGAGAAAGATAAAGGTCATTGATCACGATCAAGGGAATGATCAATTAAACATAAAGGGTTCCAAAACCATAAATATGTGACGATTTTATTACCATTGGATCATCTGAAATGAATTCAATAGTAAAAATATTTTTCAATATCCTATTACAAGATTTGAGGATTCATTTTGTTGTCTAATAACATATAGAAATATATTTTCTTGATATTATTCCTTTTCATACACACAATATCACCCTTTGGTTATTCCTGGACCAATTTAAAACTCATAGCCTACTCCAAGATAATAAGTTGAATTTTATTATTCTAAAATAAAAAATGGATTATAATATCATAGGTAGAAATATATGTAATTACATATGTCTTTTTTTATCTTCATAAACAAAATGTTAGCACATGTTATCCAATATACTTAAATATCATATGGAGAGATAATAAATTAATCTATAAAACATCATTTAGTCTTTAGCTAATGATATTCCACAAATAGTCATCTTTATAACTCTTCTACAATATAATCCACCTTTATTCATCAAATTATATCTTATATTAAACCAAAATATTTTCATTAGAAACTTAGGTCTATCCTTGTAACGATAGAATTTAAAAAGAAATTTTATTATTCCAGAAACCATATAGAGGGAGGTAATCATATAAAGATTCACTTAAGGATAAAAATTAATATTTTCAAATGGATTATTTATAGAAAATCAAACATAAAATTCCTAACTAAGGAGGGGAGGATATGTGTGCCCTAATTATAATTATTCGCTTCATAAATTGTTTTTATATATGCTTTCCCTCTTTCATTTTTCATGAAGGGATTTTATGTATTATCATCCACATTCACCCTTTGATTGCAGAATTGATTCCCATAATTCCCAGACTCCTTGTAAATAAAACACTGGATTGTGGGAGGTAAATTTTCTACCACTTTATCTCTATTCACTAAGTCAGTAAACTTATTCCCATTACTTGAACAATCAGTTTACCAAAGACCTTACCTTCCACATTTAAAACATTTAGAAGTCTCATTAAGAAAATAAACTCTATGTTTCATCCCACAGTTTGATCACAAAGGAAATATCATAATTTTCACCCCATGGTATTTCTATTTTCCTTGAAATCTATCTTTATTTTCCTATCCTAAGATATTGATATGTAACTCTAATATTGAATTCCATCATGAAAGTACAATGAACAATATATTCCCAACTAATAACGTTTCTTATGTCAAATACCCAATAATACATTGTTTTAAACCATCAAGTAATTTATCAAACTTATATTCATATTGGATGATAATACCCTAGGAGTACCTCGCTTGCCTTGTAAAATTTATTTCATAGGAATGAAAAGATTCATCATCATTCTTCTTAAGATCTAAGAATTCCTTCATTATTTTCATATGAAGAAAAGGAGGAACGTACGTATGGAAAAATATTTTCTTTAACTCATCACAATCCATGGGGTCCATTTCATCTTGTCACCTCATATTGCTGACAAGATTACATCATTTATCCACATTACCTTTTAGATGTTATACAACCAATGTGTCCTTTTCATGCTCTGAACACTAAACATAGGAAAATATCCTAATATTTGTACTAATTAATCACAAAGTCTCCAAAATATAAATAGAACCATTGAAAGTATATGGGAGAGGCCTCATGTAGGACTTAATAGGGAATTGTCCTATAATTTTCCCAATTGTATGCTCACCATGATTCATAGCTCGTGAAAGTTATAAGAATATAGCATTGAGGTTTTTTATTTCATATCCCACAACATTTAGTTACACGGGAAGATATTAATTTCATTATACATTGTATTCATCAATGACATGGTTCTGTTAGATTCCAACCATTTTTGAAAGCCAAAAACATTGTGTGATAAGCACTGATTATATTAGAAACCCACATAATCATGAAAAATCACTAACAAGATATCTAAATCATGTAACATATATTTTAATATATAAAACCATAGGTTCATCCAAGATTATTAAAATTCTTTATATATATAAATCCTTCATGTTGGTTCATAAATATCTTTTAATTCCCAAAGCATATACTTTGGGAGTGTCAAACTAGGTGTGTAGTAAAGCCCGTTGTCATGCACCAGTTCCTGGTCGATTCGAGCTCAATACAGTATTTATAGGGTTGTTACCCCGATGTGAATCTATTTTAGATCCACATAAACTTGTAATAATATAATATGGACATATTCTTATAATTCAATCACTCAATCCATTACCATAATTCTAGGACATTTAATAAAATTTAACTCATTCTTAGATATATCCTTTGAGATATCCCTAGATATATCCATAATAAATATCCCTAGAAATCTAATAAAAAAATTCTCATCCTAGTTTTTAGATGTTGACTAAAATTTTCCTGCCATACCATCTACAGTGACCTGATCTTAAAATATATGGAAATTAAATGATTTTTTCTTATAATAATCTCATTAAATGTGCATGCCCGAGGACCATAATATTTTAATGTCTTTTGAAACATGGAAACAAAATCATCTATCAAGGTAAAAGATCTTCAACCTCTCCCTTAATGCTCTTCCCCTAAGTACTTATCCAAAAAACCTTTCTTTATTAACTGGGGAAACGAAACATAATAATTGGGTGATCTTATATGCATTGTAAGGGTAAAAATGGGAGATATGTAAGCATAACATGAGTATAAGGGCATGAGAACAAGGTCATAACATTATAATATTATGCCCGACATACCAGTGATCATACTAAAGATTCAGAATGTAATTACTAGAAGTTAATAAGGCATAAATCTTAAAAGAATCAAGAGAAAAATCCATGAAAGCATAATATAGGAATAAGACACAAAATTTTGGAAGATACATGAACATATAAAATGATTTCTATACTAATCACAAATTTTATCCACGTATATATTAGTGGAATGGGGTCACTACCCAAACCATCTTAGTGGCCACAGTTCACTCCCCTGACAATCATAGTGGATATTTTCCTTTATTGAACAAGGTTCACTCCACATTCGAGCAATGTATTAATGAAATAGGTTTACATCCTATTCCATCCTTGAATTACTAAACCGATTTCATTCCTCTTTTTTAGAACTGTATTACTGAACCTAATTCACTCCTCATCCAAACCATGTATTAATAAACTGGTTTCACATCTTGTTCTTATCATCTCAAATAGAATCGAGTTCACTCCTCATTCCATCAATGTCTTTATATGGAGATTTAAATCATTAACCAAGGAATTGGAGGGAGATATATGTTCCACCTGTAACATAATGAAATCATATATACGTTTTCCACAAGATATTAAAAATTCATCATATCCTGACCCATAAAAAATAATGTCTTTATAAACAACGTATCATAACCAATTGCATGAAATAGGTTTCATAAATACATCATCCTATAATAACATGTTGAAAGGATAAAAGTTTCATAATAATTTAATATTTGAATCGATCATGAAAATATGTGGGTTACTTAAGCATTTTATTATGTTATAACATGTGGAATAGAAATTGGTTTCATAAACAAAATGTCTTCTTTAACATAAAACTTTCAATGTAATGGTAAAAATAAATCCCTTGAATAATATCCACCTTAAATATTAAACAATATCAAATAATTTAAACATATAAAGAACATAATTTTTAATGTATAATTTTAAACATTTCTTGAGGAAAATATTATTTCCTTTCTGAAAAATGCTTTTTAAAACATGGGTATTTTTTAAAACTTTTTTCCTTTGAATATAACCTTGAAAACATATAATAGAATATTTGAAAATCAATTTAAACACGTTTTAAATATAAAAAATTATTGACAACCATTTTAATTCTTATTATAATAAAATACTATTTAAAACACTTTTTTAAAAACATTTCTAGAAAATATGGTTTTTTAATAAAATAGATTTTATACATAAGGGAAATAAATTCTGGTATTCTTAAAAACATATTTTTAACTATCATAAGTGACACAGTGTTGGAAAATGGTACCATTTCTTAATGAAATCAGGAATAACAATAGGATATGAAAACACATAATTATTATTGGTATATAGATCATAATATTACATTAATGGAAGTATAATCACAAATAATCCCTGAAAATGATACAAATTTAACAATAAACTCTTACCACATTGGTAACTATGAATCATTATTACCCTAATAGAATAAAATTGAATGAAGATCAAAATATCATTAAAATAAGTAAATTAATGACGCAACATGTCAAATGATTGTATATACACCTCGTATAATATTATATGTTCATAACATAATATGTGTGTGAATGAAGGAAATTTGAGAAGCAATTACTTCATTGATTTGGTAACTATTGAATCGTAAAATACATGAAAGAGACATCATCAAATGGATTTATCAATTCCCAAAAATATATGGGCAATTTTCATATAATCCATTAATGGTAATTATATACACCACATAAAATATTTGGGTAGTGAATATAGTATAAGTCTCAAAAAGAGATAAGTGAGACTATAAATTCGGATAATACTTGAGTAACAATTGATTCATGAGATACGTTGTGTAAAAAAATAAATTAATACTTTTAATATTATTAAATAAATTAAATTAATTACATAACATGTCATATGGAAGTATATACACCACACGGCCAGAATATGTGGTGAATATAGCATATATCACACAGAAATAAGAGTTAGATGAGGAATCCATTTCCTCTAGTCTAGAATTATTTTCTTAGAAATTTAAACCTCATATATAATAAATATAATTTTATTAAAGATATTACACTAAACCGTATTGTTATATAACATATAATATATTTTTTTATTATGAATATATATTACACATTTATTATGAGTTCCATTAAATGTTATCTCTCGGTCAATCACCAATTTGTTTTTATATATGTTTCGACTTGATATTTTTTATCATCTAACAAATATCATGATTTAATTATTTCCATATTGTAAAACATTATATAAATGTCCTATATATTAGGTATATAATTACATATAAGAACATATACATGATTTAAATTTAAAATGGAATACATTTTTTATGGAGACGGTGGGTTGTACATAAGAATGGACGATGTTTCTGTTTTATAGTCAAATTAAAAGAACTAAATTAAAAGACATATATGTGTATATATTTATATATTATCAGTTATATTAAATTATTTTTTTCAAATATCATATATGTTTACTAAAACAATTCTTAATACATTATATGTAATGTGTGAACGAATCAGTTTACTTTGAGGAAGCGGTAGTCCATACATCCACAAACGAAGTTATCATTTTTCCAAAAAAATGGAAGGCATGGATGAAAATATTATATATTTATAAAAAAATTATAAATACATATTAAATATCATATATATCATATAAAAACATAACACACATCATTATTTATAACCTTGAGAGGTGGTAATTGAAGAACGAATGTCGTCGCTTCACATGGTGGTAGTCCGCCATACACAAAAATGGTGATTGGACATTCCATTTAATGGAACTGTGTTTATCTGTAGGTATAAATGTTAAAATAAAATCATATTAGTATATTTAGGAAAATATGGTTATTATATAATCATGTAATGATAATAATTGAAGTGTTTTGGTAATGAAAGTAAACTAAATAAATTTTCCAATAATGTTTCCTCCTTTTCTGTTAACTCCCTTTGGTTTACACCAAAGTACATCATTGGATTACTTTATTAAAAAATGGAATCTAATAAGATAAGAGGAGGTATATTTGGATCTTATTTGGATTTTTTTTGATGATCCAATGGTATTTGGAAGTGTGATCAAGTGGGGAGGGTTTTTGCATGTTTTTAGTGGAGTAGTGGAATTCATATAAATATAAGAAGTTAAACACTATTGGGAGGTGTCACTTTCTCCATGTTATTAAAAAATGAAAAATAATGGATTAAATTTAATTTATGGTCAAGACACACATACAATACCTGAAAATAAAAACATTTCATTCATTTTTTCTTTAGACTTTATGTTTTCTTTTTTTCATTTTTATTCTTTCTCTAGGTAGCTAGTTTTCTAACCTATATAAGTAATCCATTAATACTAAATAAAAATTAAGAGTTATTAGAAAATTTAGACCCATTGATTTTGAAATTTTATATTATGTCTATAAAATAAAAAAAATCATATGCCTTGGAAATTAAATTTAATAGAAACACTTTTAATGTGCAAAAAAACTTCTTCAATTTTTACTATGCTAATAATTTTGTTACTATTAACGATCAATATGCTCATTATAAGATATATATTAGACCATCAATAGAAAAAAATATTAATAATTATATATTACCTGGTTGATGATATGAATTTTTGTATTTTTAAATTATTTAATACAATATCATTAATTATATATAATTATTTACTAAATAGTCCATGCTTTGTTGTTTCATAAGCATCTAATGTAATTATATCAATTGTAAAAATTAAATAAAAATTATTATGATTAAAATAAATCATTTAGATTCAAAAATAATATTTTTAACAAAAAATATAAAACATTTTCCTGACTATAATGAATTATAAGTGTTAATGGTAGGAATGTTTCCCTTTTTCCCTTTTCCTTACATAACTTATTATATAGGTCAGTTTCATGGAATAATTTCCCAATAACTCACAAAAAATATATATTAATTTGCTGGGGGTAGAAAAATGTCCATATTATGAGTTTTATACATGTTTTGGTTCATGTATACACCTTATATTAAATTTTTAAACATTATGTAAACTTGTTCTTACCTTAATCACTATAATTAATTTTAAATGTTTTCACTAATAATTATGATAAAAAAATTTAATTTACCACATTATACCAAAAATTTAACAATGATTCCAAATATTTATATATTTTCTTCAAAAATTAATTTACATAATTTGATATAATTAATTTATAATTAATCACACAAACGCTGCGAGAAAGCATGTTTTTAAAGAGAAAAAATCAAATGATTAAAATGTTTCTTTATTAAATTCCAATGATAAATTAAATACATTGATCCAAATTGAATTGGTTAATATATAATTTATCTAATTATACATAATAAATTTAAAATATAATTTATCTACATAAATAAATTAGGTGAAAAATTAGTTTTTAATTAAAATTCATTATTTTCACTATTCATCCAAAAATGAAATATTTCTGAAAAATTAAAAAAATTACCCTTTAATAAATTTAAAAATTTTATTTCAAAAATTAATTTTATTTTATACAAATAAATTTCTAAAATCTTAAAAAATTCATTTTATTATTTTTTATAAAGGACATTAAAAAATCATTTTGATAAAATAGATTTTAAAAAAAACATATATATTTAACCAGAAAATATATATTTTATTTTCACTATTTTGTTTATATGAATCCGTTATAAATAGTAATAAAAAATTATTTATTAATATTAATATTTCTATGTTTAATGGCTATTTTATAATTTTCATGTTCAAATAATTATAACAATAAAATTTTTCATAATAGAAACTCAGTGTTATGTGTAGCGCAAGCTAATACAATGTTGCATGTAGTGAAACTATAACATATTGTACCATATAACCAAATTATATATTGGTGTAGAATTTAGTGAAATACGCCAAATAAGTTTATTTTATTTTAAAATAATGGTTCATAAAAAACCAGGGTGTTACAAAGGCACCCATATAGGCAGATGCTAATATTTTAATGACACCATTATCATACAGATGATCACTGTGTAATATAAAACCTTTATATTGATATCTCATGTAGAAGGTTGCATAATTCAAGAAATCATCCATTATACATGATTTATCTTCATTTTGATTTTTAAAATGAATATATTTTTATAAAAATTTTGAAATGGATTTAGACAATAGTTATATTTAATTAAAAGGTAAAAAATATATATTTCCATTAAAGGGAATGATTAAATATTTATTGACTTATTCAATAATGTCTTATCACTTATGATACACCCTACACAATCTACCTCATTATGATTATATACCATCATGGTCTAAATTAATAAAACAATGTATATGATTTAGTGTACATCCTAATTATAATATGATATATAATGTTTAATGCTTGCCTCTATAGATTGGAATATAAAAAATACATAAAATCAGGTAATTATTGTAGGTAGGTCGATTCTCGTAATCCAATCACTTGAATATTTTCTATTGAAAAACTCATGAGAAAAAGTATTAATTCCTTATGAATCTCCTTCACATAATATCCTAACCTTATGTGTGTTATGTTCAATAGGTGTTATTGAAACATAGAATATATGTTTAAGAATATTTTAATTGAACATCATGGTTGTTATTATAGTAGAGAATTGATCTGGCATTTTGAGTATATATTTACACTAAGAAAATTATCGCATTGATTCTACACATAATAAAGACAATCACATTGTATGATATTCATTAATATTCATGTTTATGAATATATATGTAATTTAAGGTACACAATTATTTGTTTCAAAGGCACCAACTCCAAGAGTATCCAACTTTCACTAGAGAAATCTATTATAATCATTAAAATTATACTAGCTATCACATGATATTTATGTTTGTACTATGATATGGCTATAGTTCTTGGGATTAACTCATTATTGTTTTTTATCTTCTTACTGTGACATATCCCTTTGAGAAAATCCCTTAAGGGGAGATATCACTGAGTATTAACTATTTTTCCTTGTTCATGTTTCTAATATTTTGTAAACATAATAACATATATCTAACTATTATTAAACCCACTTAGTATGATACACCAGTCTCCACAATATTCCCACTTTATATTAATATATAAACCACTACATGTAATAAATTTGTCAATTCTTATTTATTTTCCAATCTGTGATACTAGATTAAATTTATCTTGGACTAGTTTTGTAGCCCCATGATATATAGTACTCTCATTTCAAAAAAAAAAACAAAATGGTAACTTGTTTAGTTTTTTATCTCTCATGTATTGTATGAATATTCTATCAACCGACTTTGATGTTATCTTGGTTTTCTTTGATATTCTCCCTTTATTGTTTGAATAACAGAAAAATCAAACGTTAGTTACTTTTATTTAATGTGAGATATATTCTAAAGTAATAATAGGAATATTTATTTCTATTCATCATAATATTCATCTATCATGTTTTAATACATCAATAGGGATATATTTTTTTCTCTATGATACTTGCAATAATTTATATTTGAATCTTTTGTCTCATATTTTACAATACAATGTTACTGTATCTACCAAGGCATTTTATAAGGACACCCATAGATATAAATATATAAATAATATTCCCTAAATCATGGGTTTCTACATTAATTTATTCTTTAAGAAATTTATTTCTTTTCATTATTTGTAAAAATATAATACAAATCATTTATTTACCATGTATTATCATCATATTCTTCATTGAAGATCATAAAACTCTCCCATACCTATTATAGAAACTTGTCCAACTTTTGTTCCAGAACAATATTCTATGATTGTGAGGTTTTATTTATTACATAAATGGATATATGGAGATTTTATTCCTTAGTGGGTTTCTTTTATATAACCATCCCTTCTAGTCAGGACATATAGACATCTTCCATAAGGTTTCCTGTATGGAATGTGTCCTTATTATCCAATGCACAGTTTCTGAATAACAGAATGTTTCTATAAAAAATATAATTCTTTTTTATTTTACCATGATGAAAAAATATCATTCTTTATCATATTCTATTTATAGATATATATTATACATTTAATAACAAATCGAGACTTATTGGTACCAACTTGTACCATCCATGTCTAGTTTCTCTTGAATACCCACCAACAGATTTATATAAACTCCAAAAAATACTATAATAAAGAATACAAATTACGTACATGGAATCCATCTATTAATTTGACTGAAAATTTTCAATAATAGTTCATTTCTTTTTATTACTTCCTTTTAGGTTTCATTATTCTAATCATTTAATCTATCACTTATATATATCAGCATAAAACCACATCAATGGATTTAAATTTCCTATGTAATATGATACATTGGAATATTTCCACCCTTTATAAGTTATAGATTTTAGTATTTCAATGCCAACTTTTTTACATCTGAGGCCCATATTTCATTTAGGTCAAGCCTACTGACACTATGGAAAGAGTGATGTTCTTCCCTCTTCGACTAACATCTATTTTGATGAATACAATTTTAACATCAGTATGTTAATATCATAAATTTTTCGAGGATAATTAATTGACATTCCCTTTATGTTTCCTTCGATGTACACTTATAGTTATAACGATATTACATAACGGTACCCATAAAACACCTTATGCTATGACTTAATGGACTCCCATAAAATCATAATGTATATTATATCCATTGGTCAATCTAGTTTTCATATGGTTAATTTTTACACTGCTATTTAAAAAACATGTCCTAAAAAAATAGAAGACTAAAAATACACATTAAACTCATAATAAATAAACCTTATACCACCACATCATCATTGATAGTAATATGGTAGTGTGATTTTTGGGAAATCATTTTTTATATATTTAATTATTTTGTGAAGATATACTATGAAAAGACCACCTAGGGGATCAATATAAATTTCCAATAGTATTTATTTCTTCAAAGAGAATTCCTAAAATTTCTTAAATTAATCACATGATGAATATGAATTTAATTTTAGTTTTTCCTTAATATATTTGACATGGTCATGAAAAAATATCCCTAGATGATATATGATAAAAATTTATTTATAAAGATATCTTGGTCTAAATAATAGTATGTATGTATGTTGATAATACCTGAAGTTTTTTATTAAATTAGATTAAATATATTTATGTGTATATCCGTGACATTTTTTTTGTTTTATATGAGAAATATTTATTTTCTAAAAATGTGAATTACTCTTACATATTATATTCATCATTAATTAATGATATTTGGGTATCTATATTTTATTATTAAATAAGTATTAATTAAAAAATACCATAGAAACATTCAGTTTATATGATATAATGTTTCGTTGTTTCTTAAAAGACATTAGGCTAAATTTTTTTGGTGGCACTCAAAACAAAAAAATTGTTTTATGATAACCATTACACTAGGAAAACAGAATACTTCAGATTTTTAATATTCACAAAGAAATCACCACTCATTGGTTACTAAGATAATTCACTTCACCACTTGTAATGTTTCTGAAATCAATTAGATCCTATATTACAATAAAATATGTGAATTTAAGAAATTATTTTAATCCAAATAATTAAAATATAAAAATTATATGAAATGATGAATATACCATAAGTAAATGTTTTTCATAAATCATTTTCAAATTATTGTAGTTCATCTTCTGGTGACCATTCATGAAACATGATAAGAAAATAGCTTCATATTCTCTACAATACCTGAGAATATTTTGTATCATTGATATATTTTTCTCTTTGAATTGCTTAATTTTAATTGGTTATGATGTTTTCATCCTAATAATTTACTTTATTCATCATAATGGATTATAGACCATGTTCCCTACATTCCCTATATGATTACAGATTCATAGTCAAATTATTCCTAAGCAACATATCTATATTATTCATTATAAAGTTCCAAATAGTATGGAATATCTGGGTGATAAGGATAACAATATGGGATTAAAAGATAATTCTTTTACCAAAATGTAATCCCAATTATATTAACTGAACTATGGAATCCAATATTTTGAAGGAATTATCATTATCTTGGTACTCATCTCCGAGTTTAATTTGGTATAGTCCTCTTTTATCTTAAGCCTATCTTTCTCATTATTAAGATATAGATGATGAGATATCACGGTCTATGTTTCTATTTATTTATATTGCATCTCCAAATTTCCATACATAGTTGGTAACATGATGCAATTGATATACAAATCACACTTCAGATATATCATGTCGGTGTCCTTTTCATCTTCACTAGTTGATGAGGTTGTCAATTAGGGATAAGGTATAACAACACATAGTATAAATAATTTTGGTAGTAATGTAGTGTAATAAAACATCACCATTCTTGTAAATTTATGTTGTCGAGGAAATAGTGTTTGTCAAAAAATGACCACATCTTTCCCATAATTTTACTTTCAATTTTCTACAATATATAAAATATTATTTTAGATAATTATCTTGATTATAAAAATGTGATGTAATAAATTTTATCTATTGATATCCAAATGTTTTATTAAAGATCAATAACCCACCACATTTGATTCAGACTTGGAAATAACAATAGACCACATGGATAAAAAAACATAAATAGAGGAGGTGAATCAGTTTGTATAAAATATTCAAAACTATTCTACCATCATGAATCTTTATAACCAGAATCTCTCTCTCAAAATTCTCACCGATGTAGTAAATAATGATGTACTAGATTTTTTAATGAGCTTCACCTACTTTATAATCAAATTGTTCTAGATATTTAATGGTTTTTATCCCATGAACAATGTACCATTCCAATTATCAAAAGGAACTCAATAAGGTAATAAATTTGAACTCATACAACTGTTTTCAAAAACATTTTAAAATAACACATCAGTTTAATGAATCTCTTCAAATAAAGATTGCATGACAAGTATGTGATTCTCCATATGGACTCTAGAAGTTGACCTCCTTCTTCTTATTTCTTACAACACAATAACCATGATCTATTATATGGTCTTCTTCAATAAATTTGTGTAATGATTAATCACCCCATAAAATTATCACTAATATCTCTCCAAAATTTTTATCATTATTTATATTCACAGAATATTTAGTGAATATAATTTCCACAATTATTAATAAAATATCCTATAATTCTGGTAGCAAGGAGTGGAACAATCAAAGATCATAATCCATGAGTCAACTAAATATTCAAAAAAAGTTATCAATTTATGACAAAAGGATAAGTTAATACCTTGTTGTGATATTTTAATTATCATGTTATTTCTTTATATTTTGAATTTCCTTGAAATCATCTACATTTTAGTTCTCCTGATTTTTCCCCATATGCATTACGACATGGATCTTGTATCATACAACATGGTACTCTTCTTCAATGAGGATACACATGCTTTTACATGATATCCAACTATGTGGTAGGGAAATCGTCTCATTTAATTATATTTTACAAAATTACTAATTATGGGAGCTATTAATTTCTATATGTAAATAGTTAAATGAAGTATGTATATATAAATTTTCAAATGAACTATCAATGTAACTCAATTTTATTATGGGCTCCTAAAGTATCACATGATCATAAGATAAATTATCTTATATGATCCTTAGACCTCAAATGTGTATGATAAATACCATCATTCATTTTATTTCTATGATATTTTTTTATGTGGCCCTTTTCGTAGGATATTTTCCTTCACCAGTTTTCTCAAATCCAACACAATACATCCAGAAAATCTTGAAATAAATTTAGACCATCATAGAATCGATTATATGATTTATCAAATACATTAAAAATTAATACAATAGGTTATAACTATGTTCAAAATCTATAAAGAGTTGGAAAAATGGATGGAACCTATATGCATGAACCAGCTTCTTTACAAACTATGCTTGATTCCTCTACCAGCCTCTGCACATGCTAGGATACTTTGTGGATTCTACATTTAATTATAGAATATACTTCTAATTCACAAGTATATATCTTCAACATGAACAATATTTCATCCACCATCACACATTAATAGGTATTACTAAAAAATTCAACAACATAATCCATGTTTTGAAAATCTCCCACTTTGGAATTATTGAAAATACCACTCATTCCTATACCCATTTTTGACCATAAAACCAAAGAATGTAAAAATGTTTTCTCAAAAAAAGAACAAATAAATAAAAATTAATAAATAATCAGTGTTATATAAGTCTATGTGAGCTAAATATTTGAAAAAAATAAAAGAGTGATTAAATCAATTAATAAGGTTTCCAAAAAGAAACACTGAACAACATAGTCAAAACATCATGAGAACTCAATAATAACCCATAGCATAATATTACAAATAGAATTTCCAATAAAATGAATTTCTCATACAAGAAATATCTTCTTAATAATTTTAAACAAGAAAGGAATGTGTTAGAAAACTCAAAAAGAATCATTACATGGTGATAGGTAATGTGATGAACTATAATTTTCAACCATATCTTCCCAAACTATTCAATTGAAGGTGTATTGGTCAAGATATCAAAAATCTATTCTTTGTAGGGTATAAATTATTTAATTTTAATTCCATATTAAAAATTATCCTTCAATAAGTGATACATTATATCAATTTTTCTTGAATTGGAGTGATTTATTAGATTTTTAGAGATGTTTATTTAACTATGATTTTCTCATCTAAGTGTCATTGGAAAAGTTACCTCGATGTTTAGATATTTCAACAATGTCATGTTCTATATCCTTTGTGTATATTCTTATTATTAAAGAACATAATCAACCTTAGTATATATTATCTTAACCATTGATTTATTTTTTTAATTCCAAGAAAAACAACTCCACATGCTAAGAAATATTCCACTGTATGTGGATTCCCAATCAACAACTACTCCATCCCATTTTTCATCATTAAAACCATTTTATTACTGTTCAATTTTCTTCTTAAATATTAACCTATAATTGTGTATTCCTAAGATGTTTCTTTGTATCCTTTTTTGGAAAAAATATAAGTTTCCTTTGGATTTGATTAAAATCAGGAAAAAAGGGTGACATCATTAAAGATGTTAGGCATTGATGTAATTTAGTACATAAGACTACCAATAATAATTTTTAACTATTTCTAATTAAAAACATACCCTTAATTATCCTTTATCAAATTCATGACCACATTAATTAGCATTTAATCTATTCTATAATCTATTTTTTCAATATTCTTCAATATATTTCCCACTTATATTTTTTATGAGACATATATATACCCGTTTTTTCAAATTAATCAATCCTAAGAAGAATGTAATCTTTCAAAGCCTTTATATTTCATCCATTTTTCCACATAATTTGAGAATTCCTCACATAATATATGTTCATTATAAGAAAATATTATATCATCAACATATACAATCATAAATATTGATATGGTATTGGTATTTTTCACCTAAATATTTTATTAAACTTTTTATTTCTGAATGTTATTACTTTGGGATACTCTTCAAGATTAAAATACTAAGATCTTGATTCATGATTCAAATAATAGAGATATTTCTTCAAATTACACACCTTTATACGATATGAATCTAGTATAAAGTATTTAGGCTTTTACATGTACACTTCCTCATAAAACTCCCCTTTTATATATTCTAATTTAAGATCCATAAAAAATATATTGAATATTCTTTAAGAGTATATGGAAGGAAATATTTCGATGGATTCTATTCCAATCACTAGATAAAATGTTTCATCAAATCTAAACCCTTTAATATGTGAGTATAAGTTTCTTACCACCTTGGATTTTATTCTATTTACATTACCATCTTTGTCGATTTTATTTCAAAAAACACTTTTAGCTCTAATCACATTCATTTATTTGGGTCCAGGAACATGTTAAATTTGTTTGTTTTTTTCAATATAGTCATGTTATTCATAAATGGACCAAACCAGCTACGTATGTTCAAATTCTTAGTCAACTATCTGAGTTCCGAACATTTATAAGAGGATATAATTGCTCGTTTCTATGATATTCCATCTTGTATTGGTACCATGAATCTAATCTACAACAATGTTATTAGTATCAATATGTTTTACCTATCTTGAATATTTCATTTTAGGATTCTCTTTTCTATCTTCATCATTTGAGAAGGTAGAAACATTATCATTACTTTTAGTTTTTATGTATTCTATATTTCCTTCAATAGTTCATGAAATGAAAAAATCATCCTAATTATCTTAAAAGAAATTTTTTTCCCCTTACATATATTTAAACGTTGTGACCTTACGAGTATCAATTATTCTTTAAAATGTATTATTATATCACTTATAGGGTTTCCCATTTGACATATATGACATAAAAAACCAAGATTATACTTTATTATCCAACATTCCTATATTGTTTTTTGTTATCTTGATCATGCATGGACTACCCCAAACTATGAAATGTTTAATGTTTGTATTCCATTTAAAAACATGTCATACGTTTTCATATATTATTTTGGTTTAATGAGAAACCTATTCTAAATTTTTCATGTCATTGCGATAACCTAAATCTAATAACTACCTATGGTGTCATGCTCCACTATCATTATTTTTTCTATGGTAAAAATTTTCCTATTATACCTTTTAGACAACGCTTTTGACAAGGAGTATATAGAGCATGGAATTCAGGTCTAATTCCATTCGTCTTAAGATAAATATTGAAATATTTTATTTCATATTCAATTCTATTATCTTTTCTCAAACTATTTATATATATTCTTTTATTTTCTTCCAAATAATATGATGCACTTAAAACTATCCGAGGACTGTAATTTATGATACATTAAAATGATTCAAATCATACTTTTTAATTCATCTAAATATGTTATAAAAAACTTTTTTCCAGTTCTTTACTTCTAATTCATAAATCCACAAACATCAAAATGACTTAGTTCAAAAGTCTTTGAGGTTTTAATTTTAAATACCCTATGATTTTTATTCACCATCTTAGAATTTTTAATGTTTTGCAAATAGTATAAGTGACTTAATTTAGAAGGAGAAAATTTATCATGGATTATTCTTGAATCAATATCATTGTATAAATTTACCCAATGTTCCCCAATATTTTCTTCCATAACTCATTATCATACAATTTTATCAAGTAACGACCTTCTTTAACATCATTACTTTTAAACCATTTACTGGGTCTCCCATAAATCTTATAATAAAATCCCCATATTTTATTCTTTTTACCATGTCTTCTTTTTTTAGAATATTAAGTCATTTCCACTATCACATAGTTGACATACATTCAAAATGTTAAGCTTAAGTCCATCCAGAAATAGCACACTATCCAGATTAATTTGAATTTTTCAATTGCTTGTTTTTCCAAAACCTTTGATATTAATTGAACTATCATTATCAATTTTCATATCTCCTCAAAAATATTACTGGATATTTTTCAAATATTTTAGGTCACCTTCCATTTGAGATGAAAACTCATTATATATAATCCAAGAATTCATAGATTTTCTATATTTACAAGAAACCTTGACAATGTCTTCTTGTTTCTTTTTATGGTATTGGTTCTATAAATTATAAATACATTGAAAAGTACAAAAAATAAGCAGGGATAAATGAAACACATACATTTAAAGTATTTCCTTCTTGATAAAATCTTATATATGGTTCTTGAAAGTATTGAAGAATGTTACTTACATCAAACATCTTTTCAAACTATTTGTGTTTCATCTAATTTATCGCATGTACTTGTTGTCTCCGCCTCAATTATTATTATCATCTTCATCCATGAAGAGAAATATTATAATAGAATTTAAAAAACCAATGTCCAAAAAATAAAAAGTACAAATAGCACAACATAAATATATAGAGCCCCAGGATGGATAGACCACTAAGAGGGGAGGGATGAATCATTGGTTTATATTTGCGAAATCCTTTTCATTTCAGTTCAACCCCTCAAACATGTTAAGGTTCTCGATCCACTTAGTATTATATATCAATATCACATCATTTTCAGTTTTAGTGATGGCGAGATATAAGAACATAGAATTTACATGTTTTTTAAAAATCACACTCCATGTTGAAACCAATTATTCACCATGTTATAGATTCTCCACTATCAAACAAGAGATTAAAATTATCCCATCACCTACATGGAGACTTCTATTCCTTTAAAACACAACTTAACGAATTATATTTTAACCTCCAAATGAGAGACTCATTTTTCTTCCATCACAATAAAAATAATTTGTCATCCATATCTAATTGGGATACTTCTTTTTCTCTTGGATACAACACGAAGAATTAACCTTCCCCAACACCAACCTGAGAACCTCAACTTTGTTGAAATATTGATCCACTATAGGGTAATATATTTATATTCCTCCATGTTCTCACTAAATCACCCTTGATTGTGTACCTTTTAATGTACCATTAGATTCTACAGTTCTCAATCAATTTTTCTAATCGACTAAAAATCATCAGTTACATCAATGCAACACTACTCAGGTAGTTACATATTCTTTTTAATGAATTCATAACCTCAATAAATTTGTAAAAGTCATGTAAATTTTTTTCTGTAATATATTATGAAAGAATAATCTTTGAACATGAAGAAGGGTATCAATACCTACATATATAAGCACCATATTCCATATGGTTCATGCTACACCTGCTCTGGATCGTAAGCATCCTGATCAATCCTATGAACCCTCTCTCGGATGCTAACTCCATCAGGAAGATACTCACCCAACTCAACTCTAATACCTCCATGAAGGCCTATGAGTTGGATTCCCGACTTGGTTGAGGGAATCCTCCCATAGTATGGGGTTGAGTTGGATCCTATATCAATGGTTTTAAAATTTTTTATATTATTTCATAAAAGATATATAATTTGAAAAAGTATACTATTTTCATCCAATGTAATATTATTTTACAATATTTATTCATGAAAAAAATTATATATTTTTCATGAACTACTTTTTAATTCCTTATTAAAATTCCAATTTATGTTTAATGGAATTATTCTATTCTCTATTATCCAAATAAGGAATGTAAGTATTTTGAAACACTATGAACTCCATATAAAAAGTATTTAATCATTTAATAATAGATAATCGATTATTACAATTGTTTTGGAAAATTGTTCTGGCATGAAATCCTATTTCCTAAAGCGAGTCCAGAAATTTTCCCATGCATCAACACAAATTATTTGACTCACCAAAAAAATATTATCACATAATTGAAAAAATGTAATAGTAGACCCAAAAATCTCCCATTTTTTTCAATATCTGTTAACATATTTAAAATTCATTTGGTGTGCTCAATCGTTTTCCCACCTATTGGAGATTAAATGAAATGAATAAGTGGGAGGCTTCATAATTAATAATTTTCCTTCAAAAACACGTTATTCTATATTTTATGATTTCTTATTGATTATATATAAAATCAATATGATCTCACAGTACTTTCTATGTAATGATCCTTTAGTTAATAAATTATAAGACTATGTGTGATAACCCGGTGAAGAAAAAAAAAGAGATTGAACCATGGTAGAAATGATATCCATAATCAATCACACATTTGAAATTATGCTCATAAATTCTTTATTATCATGTTAAGGGATGAATTAATAATGTTTATCAATATAATGCTAAATATTCCACACACATCATCAAATACATCATAATGTTCAGGTGAAAAGATTCATATTTTCCTTTGCCATATCTTTTCATCAACCAAGAACTTCCCATTAATTTATCTGACTAATACAATTTGGAATGATGGATTAAAGTGTGATTGGAATACCTAAAACTTAAAATTTTATAATGTTTACTATAATTTTTTACATTCACTAATTAGTGAAGATTTAACAGCTTCATCTCATTAATTCCCCCATGGGATTAATCTATCTTATTTAATTCCATAAAAGTTAGTGCAGAATCATATATATATATATATATAAGGGAATAAATAGGGACATTCGCATCCTTTCAGAATAAACTCATTTGTTTAGAGCTTCCTCTCAACCTTGGCCACTCTTTCCTTCCTAACACAACAATACCTTTGTTTGATAAAATATTCTTTCATAGTCATTTGGGAACGTGAAGAATCATCTGATTTCATTTTAATTTTAATAAACTCCCACTTATTTGGTAGAATCTGTATGATGTTGGGTGGATCATATCCAAATTTTCTTTACCATTCACAAAATTTATCATCTTTTTGTGGAATAAATTTTCTTACCTCAACTTCTATATCCAATTTCATTTTTTAGATTTAGAAATTTTTTCTGATTCATTCAATTTATTTTCCAATTGTTGTGGATGTGGACAATAAACTACACATTCTTTATTGATATTCATAGTCTTTTATTGGTGTTCAAATAACTTAAAACTATTTTTATATTGAATAAAATTCAATTTATTAGCCTAAGAATATCTCATGGTTGTTTAGTCACGTAGTTATCAACTATATGAAAAATCTTCTATCATCTTCCACAAACATATTTTATGCATTCATTTTTTTCTTCGTATCTTTGTTGAATTTCTAGTAAAATCATTCTCTCTCTGAGAGATTTATCCAATATATTAACCATGACCACCACCCATTGTTCATTCAAATTTACAAGAGATGACATGTTATACCAATACAAGTAATCTTTCTTCCAATATCCTTAACACCATATCTAAAAGCATCAAAAATTAGAAATTTCAACTTCATAAGTATTTTTTATAGATTCTTGTTGTTGTTGTAATTATACAAAATGAGCCTTATTTTTTCCTAGGGGTAATTATGATATTGAAATCATTATTTCTATCATTCATATAGGATATGATCTCACACTATTATTCTTGGTAATATTTTTTTAATAGTCTTTTATTTTGTTCATATCCCAAGGCTAACTTTCCACCTTTTATATTATGCGAATTTTTCTCCACTAGTGAATGTATTTTTTTCATACTCTTTTATCCCCATAAATGTAGGATTTTTATTATCCTTATAAATTTTAATGTTTTACCAACATTATAATTCCTCATTCCCAAACTTCTTGATACACCAAAAATAATATATGAGTCATTATATCTTTGTTTGTGCAGTAGTATACTCAGATTTCACATATTCTGAAACTTGCTTCTTTGGAGTGGATCCACCAATTCATAAAGTACTTATTGTAGAATATATCATCATTCTTATTTTATCATCCAACCTTTATGTGGTGATTTTATTAATATTTTTAAAATCCATAATTTAATTATGTTTGGTTTAAAAACTATACTTAATATTTAAACACCATTAATACACATGATAGTTTTCATGTAATGGGATGCCTTCTTCTTTGACGATTGTTCCATTTTTTATAGTATGATCTTGTACTTTTGGAATCATTATCCTTAATTATGACCTGAGTATTATCAAATTTAATTTAATTTATATGTAATTTTATATCTTGTTGTGATTCATGATTTTTTTATCGCACATAGAACTCTGAAAACATCATAATGAGGGATTTGTTTCATCCTCAACTGAACTCATCTAGTCTTCTCATTTATCCTTCATCTTATTCATTGGTTTTACATAAATTTATCTTCATTATTGAAAATAATTATCAAGATCCTTTAACCAGCTATCTTTATACATTATTTTAGTATATTTTAAATCCACAAAAACAAGATATATTTTTTTTGAAATTCATATAACACTTAAAAAGTACAATCACAATGAATTTTTACTGATAAACATTTTTTTCAGTTCTTAAATAGATTTAGAATACAATTATGTGTAAAGAGAAATTATTTCATCATTTTCATACACATGTTTTGAGAGAGTGTTGGACATTCCAAAAATCTTATCCAATGTATCGTTTAAGGGATTAAATTTTTTATCAGCTATAAATTTTCATTCTGAAGAGAATTGAAACCTTAAACAATACAATTTATAATATATTTTTGGGGTTTCATCAAATGTTCATTGAATTAGAAAAAAATATTAATAAGTGATAAATAATAATAATATCATGAAAAGGATTTATTATAAGAATCATAATAACGAGAATTACTGAAAAATAAATTACACCCTGATTAACCAGTGTCTCTGCCTTGGATTTATGATAATTCTTAAACTTTCTTAATTAGCTTTTAATTTTGGTTATTTATGGTCTTTCCTAATATCTTTCTATTAGTATCCTCATTAGTAACATCATTATTATCGATCTAAGGTATAAAAATACATTCATGAAATCTTAAATTTATAAATAATTGGTTGGATATTTAAATGGAATCGAACCTCAAATTACACTTATAGATCCCTGTTGTAGATTGACCACTGAGAGGGGGCGGGTGAATCAATGGATTATTTTTTTGAATAACTATTATTTTAAATTTAAACTATAAAAATATTAATTTTATAAATATAGTCCATATTATTTATGAAACTCAAATAATTTATAGTTAAAACAAAGGAGAGAGAGTAGCACAAAATATTAGCATCATTTGGAGAAATCATGATCCATGATGAAAATTGTTATTTCTGCATGTTAGGGAGTATTCAACATCAAAAAAGTGATTACAATGATCCTAGAACAAACTAAGATAATTATCTTGATTTATGTTCCAATTGAAAGAATTTTTATGTATCTCTAACTAAGAGACTCATTTTTTATCCAACACAAACCAAAGGATTTTTCTTTTCAGACTCCAACTGATAGACTCCTTTTTCTCTTTGATCTAACTACAAGTCTATATCATATAATAAAACTATCTAGACTACGTAATACTTTTATAATGATTGATACACTAAGGGATGATATTTTAATATTTCTATATGATTTTCACTGAATCACTGATGTTTACGTACGTCTTCAAGTACATTTAGAGTCTTATAGCCTTGCTAAATTATTCAAATCACTTATAACATATCAGAAACCTCAATACAAAACAACTCATGCAATGTTTTCTTCTATTTAATGAACACATAACCTCACTAAATGTGTGAAATTGGTGCAACAAAATTATTCATTGTTATTATATGAAAAAATAATCTTTTACATCCTCAAACTATTAACTTATTAAAACCCTAGTACATCATAATATTCATTTGTTTATCTTATATATTAATCTATTTTATCATGAACTTTTTGGGAATCTCAATGTAATCATGTATTATACATATGGATGTATTAATGCATGTTTTTACTTGCACACATATATATTCATAGAAATAATGTTATTATTCACATGTATATGAACATGGATTTTCTGTATGTGCATACACTGTCTATTGTTCACTTACTTTGAAAATATGTTCAGATATCACACTATTCTCAAGTTCCATCACTTAAACCCAAATGAGTTTTTACAATCTTCTTATTCCCTTCCTAAAATAGTGTATGCTGATATTCTTATTCCTCTATATTATACATACTTTGTAATTATACAGTATCTTATGGTGGTCTAAAATAATTCACAATAGAAGGGGAGGTTACATTTATGTGTATCATGTTCCTAAATGGTTTAATGGAACAATTTATTTGGAAAGCCTAAAAAATGTGTTATACACAAGTCAAAATACATAGTGGATCATCTTATCTTCACGCAATAAAATAGGGATTCAAAAAAATAACATTTTGAAACTGTGTTTCAAGGATTCTATGTTTTTATTTGAAAAAATGAGATCAATCAAAATCATCATTGAACTCTCAACTTCATGCATTAGTATTTATATGTACTTTATAAATGCCTAGAAAGATTATGATTAACCAACTCAGCCTATAAAAATAATTTCATATTAACTCTCTATGATTTAGACCATGTCACAACCTCAATTATAATATTACTAAATCATTCACTAATCTCAATATAATCCAAAAAAACCTGGATGTCATTCTTACATGAGTTCACATTTCTCCTCACAAGCATACGATGTGATCAAATTCTTCAACCAGTTTCTATAATAATGAATGAATTACAATTTACTGGATGTGAAAAATTCCATTGAAACATCATTTTGAATGTCATTACTTCATTCTTCACATTTTCACATGATTAAAAACCCATATCATTCATTCAAGGTTATTCTTTTCCGCATCATTTCAGATGACATGTTGTCTCAAGATCAGTTCATTCAAAAATTATATCAACATGAAGAACCCTGAAATAAAACTCCATTTAATATTAGGGAAGAAAACTGGTGGTGGAAATTAGTTGGTTCAAATCATATTGAATGAGTAGCTATCGTTAGCTCCATATCGTTTTCATAATTTTTTTTCAAAATATGTTGTTGTAAAAATTTTATTGAAATTATTCATTCAAATAAATAGAGTGTTTTTCAAAATTGAACTACTGTGTCCCTCACTAAGAGTTTTTTCACTTCTGTAGAACCAATATTTTATTTGACCAAAATGGTGAGATCAAAAAAGTGTATCCCTGACCGAGATGTGTATTGTTTCAGTCGAACCAATGCATTCTTTAACCAAACTAGTGAAATTTTCACCAATTCGGATTTATAAAAAGGTGATGATGAGATCGCTTCTGGGTTAATTAATTTTTTAGTCCACGTTATTCTCTAGATTTCTCCCAACATCAGTGTAGCAAGGGAATTGCGAATTAGTGACTGATTTTGCCCAAACCTTGGTGAAATCCATGAGTGATAAATCCAGATAGAACCCCACACCAACAACGTGGCGGTGGATTAAACCTTTTGGGGCATTGATTCCAATTCTCACATCACAGATCTATCTATTTTCTTCTTTTGCCTAATTTTTTTCTAAAAATAAAATGGGTTGAAAACAAAAGTTAGAATCTAGAAGTTGGATTCTGAACTACTCAACGTGTTGAACTATGACATGTTCAAATTTGTCTTTTGCGATGATAAAAATGTCTCCTAGTAGCAATACAATATGATGTCTATGCTTACGGTGTTGAAGATTTTTTACATTATATAACCAAATCTTCTTCCTTTTCACGACGATGCAACTTCAAATTCTGATGGATTATTAAATGAAGTGTTTCACATGGAACAACCACAAAGCTTTGTTTTATTGAGTAATGAAAACAATGAATGTAAACTAGTTAAATCGATTAATATTTTAAAACATGCTCTCAAGAAATTGTAAGAAAAATTCTATTATGTTATTTAATCTAATTGTTTTCTCTTAATAATTATGATTAATGTGTTAATTAAAAGTTTAAAAATGATTATGGTGTTATTTTTTTTATATGGATAATATTTTAATTTATTGGAACTAATATGATTGGTGTAATTGAGAAAATGAATTACTTATCTTATATGATTAAAATGAAGGACCATGGAATATTTGATACTATTCTAGGTATTAAATGTTGAATACATAGTGGGGGATGTTCTTTAAGTAGGTATAATTACATAAAAAATGATAAATATATTTTATTATCTTGGTCTCAATAATCCCGATACTTCATTTAATTCGATATTTAAACATTTTATAAATACATGTAGAGCTATAACACAACATGAGTATTCTAGTGTAATTAGTTATTTAATGTATGTGATGCATTTCACTAGACATGATATTGCTTTTGTGGTACATAAAATGAGTATATATACTAGTAATCATGGTGTGGATCATTTGAGAAGTATAATGAGAATATTTGGATACATAATAAATATTGAAGATTTATGTTTTTACTATAATAATTATCTGGTTATATTAAAAGGATACACCAACACAAGTTGGATTAACAGTATTGGTGATAACCAATCCACTTCTAGATGGTGTTTAATATTAGAGGTTTTGTTGTTTCTTGGGAGATCAAGAAACAAACATCTATTTAACATTTTACAAATGAGTCAGAGTTTATCATCATTACAGCATGTGGGAAGGAAGCTGAATGGAATTGGAATCTATTATTGGATAATAGATTGGGGCCTAGTCTGATGCCTCTTATCTATTTCATTTGTAAAAGTGAATTAACATTATCAAAAGAATATAGTTTCCTTTAAAATGTAAATTAGATAAATTTATGTTTGTGAAATGATTATGTGAGACAGTTGTTATAAACTAGTTCCATAACAATTGTTTATGTGAGATCATGTAAAAACCTTAGGGATCCTTTAAAAAAATCTCTACTGATAGAGATTATTCATTCAACTAATAATTATATGGGGTTAAATCCCATAGAATGAATAATTTCAGTAATTTAAACCCAACACTTCCTTTAGTTAGAACATAATTAATGAACATAACAGTTAAAAAAAAGTTACAAAGAAGATTGTTGATATTGACAATTATAGCCTCAAATTTTTCATGTCAATATCGTCCATTATGAGTAGACGTTGAGTTATAAACTCTTAACAAAATATTAGGACTAAATGAGTTATGTTCTATAATAACAGAAGATCGTTTTAATATTTTACATATGTGAACTTAGAAGTTGTGTTGCTTCTTACATGAGTTAATGGGTTCCCTCCTAAAAGAGTTCATAGAAAGGATATAAGCACATGGCCATAAAAGTGATACAAAATGAGATGTTGTATGAATCTATCATTGTATGTATGATATATTCAATTTATCTAAGAGATCAATAAGTTTAAATTTTTGACAACATATAAATATTATAAATTTTGAGATATTGATACTAATTAAAGTATTAAATAGAAAGATACCTTTATTATGTATAATGAATCACCTGTAATTTGGAGAATTAATATTTATTAATAAAAGTGGGGGCTTTGAATACTTTTATTCAAAATATTTTATTGTTATAATTTTATTCTAATTATTTATTAAAATATATAGTGTGTTTCTTCAAAATTATACATGTGTGTCCCTCGCAAAGAGATTAGTCATTTCGGTTGAACTACTGTGTTCTTTGACCAAAATGGCGAGATCGATCTAGTGTGTCCCTCACCAATAGTTTTCTTTTTTTTATCGAACTAGTGTGTTCTTTGATTGAATTGGTGAAATTCTCACTGATTTCAAATTATTAATAAGCGATGATGAGATTGCTTAAGGGTGAATTAATTATTCAATCCATGTTATTCTCAAGATTTTTCCCAACATCAGTGTAGCGGGGGAAAAAAAATTGGTTTTTGATTTTCCCCAATCCATGGTGAAATCCTTGAGAGATACTTCATCCAAGAACCCTAAATCAACAATGCGGTGGTGGATCAAACGCTATTGGACAGTGTATCCAATTCATACATCATGGTTATATCTTTTTTTTCTTCTTCCTACTTATTTTATAACAACCATTCAGGTGGTCAGTGAATAGTATGTTGGATTCTCTATCCCACATTTAACTCACATTCTAATGATCACTCATTTGTTAATAAATCTTATCTATTAGTTCTTTGTTCCAAAAATTGGGGATCATCACCTACGTAAAAAGGCACCACATGATGTGTGGTCTACATCATAGTGCACTGAACCACATGAATCCTGGTATAACAATGTTCCCTCACCCATGTTCTCACTCGTTCAAGCCTGTACCCAGCCCACTGAAATTTTATACTAACATACAAGCCTATGATGTAGCTCCCTTCCCTGAATGAGTGCCTCCTCCCATAGTGGGGGTTGATCTAGATCTGAGATCAATGGTTGGACTTTTTTAAAAAAATGCCTAGAAGATACACACATAGAAAAAGTATAATATTTATTACTAATATAATATTCTTCTTGAACAATTTTTCATGATAAATGTTATACATTTTTCACAACCTTATTTCTAATTCCTCTTTTAAATGTTAATGAATATTTTAATTTTATTCATCTATTATCCTTTATCCAAATGTGTAATGGCCACTTCTAACAACATTATCCACTCCATTGAGCATTTATTTAATCATAGAAGATAGTTCAAAATCATCTAAATTAACATGGAAAATTTCTCGATCATGACATACAGTTTTATAAAATGGAACCATATAAATTTTATTTTGTGTCAACACTACAAATTCAACTAACCAAAAACATATTAACTCATCATTGATACCACATACAACACTGGTCCCAACAAAATATTATAATTTTATAAAAATGCTCATATTAAATTGGATTATATATTTCTTTACATTTCTTCTTACATGCATAGATATTTCAAGGTATTCTTGTGGATTTATTCCATTATTATTTATAATTTAAGAAGATCCCCATTTTGAATATCAATTTTCAATATTTGAGTTGTTATGATTCATTATATATGATTTTTGTCAGTTCTAAGATGAAATCTATAAAGTGTGTCTTTAGTAGAAACAATATCCTTTTTCACCAAATATTCCATAGAATATTTCTTTTTCATATATATTATTTTTATTATATTAGTTGCTTATTATAGTTTCTTATATAATTCTCCATGATCTTGAATATACATGTTCTTCATGAATTCATTTTTATTATCATAATATGTGACTTCACGTTTTTTTGTTATATGTTTATCAATTTATATATCTCATATGATAATGGTGGAGGTTATATCATTAATGGATTTAAATTTAATTTCGATATCAAGCTTCAAAATTTCTATTTCGTTTGAAATATTATTTTATTCTTCTTGATGATTTTTTTCTTATCTGACCCCTTCTTTATTCAAGTTTTTCCATCAATCATCCTTTCAATTCCTTTTAGAAACAACTTCATCTCCATTCTCATTGTATATTCTTTTGAATTCTCCCCTTACACTACTGTATACTCACCATTATATTGTGACTCCTATTTATATAGGATATCATATTCTTCATTCTATTATATGAGTACACTTTGAGAGATATCTCTATAAACATACTCATCACCAATTTCATCACTATCAAACACAAATTATTTGATTGTTAGAAATATGCTTTTTAAAGAACAAGGATAAAATATATTATTTTTTTGATTAATTAATTTATATCTACTAATTGGTTCCCTTGATGCGTATGTATTCTCATTATCCCTTTCAAATATCATGTTAATTCTAAAAGATAAATTTCAATGGGAATTCAGTAAATCCTCCTTCTTTTAGGGGATTTCCTCCAGATCTGGACTCGTCCTTCTTCCACTTTCCCCTTCCCTCCTTTGACTTTGGAACCTCCTCCAACTAGTCCCTATTTATAATGGACAACATATTTCTCATGAAAACTTCTTACAATGGTGTATTTTCTCCATTCTTGGTGGTTCCCCTATAGGGGTTACACCAGGGCTTGTGAGATGGATCCTCAGTGCTTGATTTTCATATGGAATTATTAAATGCTGCATCTATCTATCATCAATGGACATTTTTGGGGAACATCGTCCTAGATCTCACATTCTTCTGTATTTTTTGAACTGTGTCTCTTCTTGGAACTAGGTTTCATCAGTGTGAGTCTCTCCCCTCAATCTTCATTCCTTTTGTGTAGCTATATCTTCTTGGGATGATTTGGTAAAGGCCTAGTCTCATCAATCCAAATCCTATAGAAAATTTTGTTTCCATATTTTCAGGTGGCCGCATGGCTTTCAATCCAGTACTGACTCCCCCTATGTGTGGCTATATCTTCACTGTCTTCCACTTCCATTTCATAATTTATCCATCTTCAGATCTATCAGAAATTTTGTGGGTTAATTATTAGGCACTTATAACCATATTACCCCGCCGATTGACACTTTTGTGCCTTGAATCTACGTGAAGGATTATTTATCTTCACCTCTACATGATCACATTTTCCATAAAATGGGAGAATCATATTTTGGTGGAAGAAAATTATTCATTCCTCTCTAGTGATCTTCTACAAAAAATGCAACCTCCAAGGCCACTCTATCTCCTCTTGAATATGTATTCAATATTGAAATAAAAATACTTCTCTCATTCCCCCCCCCCTTAATCATCTAATTATCCCTCAGCCTACTCTCTTTGCTCCCTTACTCATCTTCCTTGCAACACCCCCGATCTAATTCTATCTTTGGTACCCTCCCCTGGAGCCCCCAGTGTTCCCTTTCACCATTCCTACCACTTCTTACTTCCCTCCATCTCCACATGTTGTTTCCTCCTCCTCAACCTATTTTTATTTGGTTCTTTATGTGACTCACAACAATTTTTAGATAGATCTATCCCCCATCCTATAATAATTTTTCATCTTCAACCCCTTCACCCCATCTCTTTCTTTCCCTACAAGTGGTGTCCAAACCAAATTCAAGAGAAGGTGTCTTTACATCCTTAGTCATCATCTTATACAGTGGTTTGAACCCTCTTTTTCCCTTCATTAATGTTATCCTTCTTAATTTGGAATGATCGTTGCCTAGGAGAATGGTAAAAAATATTTCTTCTCTCGTGAGTTTTTTACTAGAAAATATACCTTAATGGAATTTCTAGAACCAAAGCATCATCACTCAAATCTTTCAACCTTCACTCACAGATTGAGATTGAATAATTCTATTCACGATGTCTGTATTAATAAACACATCTAGATATTATAAAAATCAAGTATTTTTGTGTCCTTTATGGCTTCTTCTGACCAATATAGTAACAAAAATATAATCTTTTAGTCTCTATATTTCCTTATCACTATTTTATATTCAAAATGTGATTTCCCTGGAAGAGAGTCCCTATGGTAGGACCTCTTGTGCTTCGATTCAAGGTGGATCCTATGACATGTTTGGGGTACATCAATTTCATCGTGTACTCATATGAATAAAGGTTTGTGCCATTTTTTTTAGTAAGACCTTCCATGATTTCTCAATGTTCCTTTCTCTGTTAGGGCTTTATTATGTTGGATTCATAAGAGATCTCTTTAAATTGGTCAAAAACAATCGTAGGAATTCCCTCGCCTTGTTTCATCTTTATTTTTGTTTGGAAAACTTCTATGCCATCTCTATTTTTCTAGTTAACAACGTCTCTAACATTGTCTGAGATCTGTCCATCCACTCGCCACTACAGATTGATATCTCTTAGAGTCAAGCCTTTAATGATCACATTTCCTTTTCCCAATGTTTTCTTATGGATCCGGATAAAGTCCCAATTTTGGATGATTCTTGGATCAAGCCTGTGTCAGTCAGTCACTAGTCGGATTTTGGTATCAATCTAAAGAGCCTAATATATGACATTCACTCCTTGGACAACAACCATCCCTCTGACCTTCAGGATTTGGAGGCAGTAATGTTTGGAATTCCTAGGCTGCAATCTAGGATTAAGACAGCATGGAATGATGATCCTTTTATTAATATCATCTATAAAAAACATACATTGGATGATCACATCCATATGCAAGAGAAGATGGATAATGAACATTCAATGTTCAAGTGGGCTCAATGAAGGTGAATAATCCATCATTATTTTATGCATGCATCAAGAAAAAGTTTCAGATCTTAAGGCCCAATATTTTTTGGGATGATTTTCTCTTACACTTCTAATCAGGATGGGGTTAGAGGTATGGCTCTCTCCTTCTTCAATTAACTTATTTCAGGTACTAATCCTTGCAAGAAAAGAGTTTAATCATCTAGACATGATGACATATTGCATGTTATCCTTTTTTGGTCTAGTTTGATATCAACTCTTTTCTCTATTTAGTCCCAGATGAACAATAATTCCATGAAGCAGTCCTTTCTCTTGACCCCACTAGTGCACCAGTCCCTATTGGATTCCCTTGTTATTTTTTTCATGGCCTCTTGGTATCAAATTAAATTTATCCTTAATAATATTTTAAATGGATACTTTTAGGGTAGTTTGTATTCCACGTGTTTCTTGTTCCAAATTACTTGTTTCCATTCCCAAACATAAAGTCCCATCTTCATTGATTCACTTCCTCCATATCAGCCTTTTCAATTTATTAAGACAAGATCCTATCATTCATAATTAAGAGGAACTTATCTTCCCATCTCAATTAATGGATTACTGGGGAACAACATGACATTGTCAAGGGAAGAACTATGAAGGGATCCATTGGAGTGGACCGGTGATTGATTACTAATCTCAAAAATAATGTTATTGGATGTAATGTTTCTCTAAATTTGGACATGGCTAATTCTTTTGATGGACATGAGTTGTCCTTTATTATTAAGACCCTCTCTTACATGGGATTCTCCAAATTGGTTTTGACCTTTTATTCAGGAGTTATATTTCTTCTTGGAGGACCATCCCTTTTCTGGTATAGAATGGGGGATTCATTAAATAAGTATGCGGATTGAGACATGGAGATCCACTTTCACCTATACTATTTATTATCATAAAAAATTCTCATAATAATATCATTAAAAGAAGCATCGATGAATGTAGCATCATCCATTATCGATTTATATCTCTATATCCTAGTATCTCCCACCAAATGTTTCTTGATGATAATATTATTTTTATCAATGGAAGTAGATGTTCAATTCATGGAACCAATAAAAAACCTAAAGATTTTTGAAAGTTGAGTGGTCAACATGTTAATTGGGAAAAAAGTAGTATATACATTTCAAACCAATGCTTAGATAGTAGGGTTCATTAAATTGACTCAGTTGTGAGAATTAAAATAAGTTACCTCCTAATGGACCATCTTCTAGTCCCTATCTCATAATTAGGGATTTTCCTCCATCACATTGTAAAAGTGGTTGCAAGTATCATTGGTCAAATAACTAATTATAGTAATAATTTGATATCTTTTGGAGGGAGAATAACCTTGGTCAACCATGTTCTTTATTCCATCACAATGCATGATCTCTTAGATCTAAATGTTCAGATGGAAATCATCTGGAAATATTAAAAAATCATGTATTATTTTATCCTAGATATTCATTATAAGGATAAATATCATTGGTCTTTGTGGGAAATCCATGCAAGACTATCTTGAGAAGGTGGGATTAACATCAAGAGTTTTGAAATCAACGTATGCGCCCTTCACCTAGGACATCCATCGGAGTCATTGAAAAATAAATCTTATGGGCGTATGTTTATCAACTCCAATTAAAGTGTTGATTTGTGTATTCAGAAAGAAACATTCTCTCCTCCCTAGAATGATCTTCACCATATCATCCTCATATATGACCATTTTCGGTGGATTATTGGTCAAGGTGATATTATATTTTTTACACACAAATATATTGGTGTTGAATTCTATTTCAAATTATCATTTATCCCTAACCATTCATTCAATAAAGAAAATAGGTTTCCAGGAATCATTCATGTTGTGTATAACAAAGATCTCATCTTTGATCTCATAAATCAATCATAGGATCAAGATAGACATATTTTCACTAGATATTATTCTAATTTATTCATCATTAAGTATTTATATAATTTTTTCCATCTATTGACTAATCTGGATAGATGGGGGGACAACCTTTAGAGAAAATTTGTTCCTGCCAACCTGAAATTTCTTTTTGAGGGTCATTGGGTTTCAATTGTCTATCCCACATTTGGTTGTTTCACTATAGTTTCTGATCAGGGGATTTCTAGCATTGGTTTTCTAGATCAATGGTTCAGTGGATTAGGTATAAACATGAAAGAGAATAAAGCATATGTGCTTTTTTTCTATAGGTTTCTTGTTCATATGGAATACAAGGATCAAGTCTGGATTTGAGTAGAGGAAAATATCACCCACTGATCCATTATTAGATTGGATGACCCCAAGCTTCAATATTTTAGACCACCCTAAACCCCTCATTTTATTTTATGTACTTGAAGAGTAGCTTCTTTTTAAAATACTGATCTATTATTAGATTTGATGACCCCAAGCGTCAATATTTTGGACCACCCTAAACCCCTCATTTTATTTTATGTACGTGAAGAGTAGTTTATTATTAAAATTATCACTATTAGTATATATATTTAAACCTAATAATGGTTCTCATAGTCCAATTAACCATGGTAAATAATTCATCAATAAATTCATTGTCTTGCCTTCTTTCTTCTTCACACTATTTTCAACTAATCTGTAACTTTTAATATTAAACTTTTTCATGATCCACATAAATTCTATAAATATTACTCTAAATATAATAATTAGATATATAAACCATAACCTATTTTGATCCTTTTTTTATAATGAAGATAAATGAGCATTCATAGATTTTCCATCATTTTCAATATATCTTGTATCATTAAGTTATCATACTGGAATATTATCTTGAAATATTAATCCATATGGAATAAAATAAAGAACACTAATTCCATATGAAAAATATGTAAGGATCCATTACCTCATATTAAACTGAATCCCTTTTCAATAAAATTTTGGGATGCCTTTACTGTTAAAAAAATTGTGTGGATCTATGTTAGACACTTGAGAGATATAGATTCAACCTTATTCTGACACTAATGATGAATAACTAGAATGGTGACACATAATGGGGGGGTGGATTAGTATTTATACCAAATTCAACCCCATTACAATCTACTTATTTTACAAAACAAATGTATTCAAAAATCCTTACCAATTAATTAAATAAATACACAATATATTTGTTATTGAGGTTCACATATTTCTAGATAAATACATTTATAGCGTGTCTTGTTTACTATTACACATACAATTTCCAATAGTTTTTATCCAAAGAAATTCAAGAAAGGGTCTGACATTGAACTCATACAAATGTTGGAACAAACTGGTTACAATTTCACATCACTAAAATGAAACTCCTCAAATTAATATTTTCAAATAATTATATGAGTCTATGCATAGACTCCAGTTGATGATCTCCTTCTTCTTATATATTACACAATAAAAACTACAAGTGATTCTAATATCATATTATTTAATAGAAAATCAAATCTTTTCATATACCTAAAAAATTATCTACACCATCTCTTTACTATTAAACTAATTATTTTTATTTATTGAATATTTAGTGAATGTTGTTCACATAATTTTTATGTAATTCATCTTGAATCACAAGGGATAGAAATAAATCCCTCAAATATAATAATAAAAATGAAAAATAATCTTTCAACGAATATACCGAAAGTATTATTAGAGACATAGTTCATCCATGGTTGATATATTTTCATTATTATTGACTTACTCTAAATTCAATCCTTCAAAAAAATTAGTGATGTTTTAGTTTTATTAACAATTCCACATAAGCATGGTGATGTGTCCCTTTTATTATATGAAATTTAAACCGACATCATTCTTCTCCAAGAATTTTGTGATTTGGTATCTCATTATGTGGTGTAGAGTTAATCACATTTAATTACATTCCAATATCAATTTTATATTCTATGAATTTCATGAATAAAATCATCATATTAATTACACCTAGAAGAATCACTATAAGAACTATTAATGTAAATCAATTGTATAATGGTCCCCTAGTGTATCATGTTTTGTTAAGATAAATTATCTTAAATTCTCGTTATACCTCATCCATGTCAGATAAATTCATTTATGATTTTCATTACTACTTCTACCAAATAGAAAAATTATCACACATGGTTCCATATTATTACAAAACGTAATAAAATTTAATATAAGTCTGTAATGATTCCCACATGTGTGATATTTGACATTTACATTTCATAAAACATCCACTTTATATATAATTGTTTTAATTCTAGCCTCACCATAAGGTTTTTTTATTTACTAGTTTTTTTTAAATCCATCACAACAAATCCATATTGTGTTTTAATAAATTCCAACCATCATAAAAGAAATTTTATGATATCTATTACACATCAAAATATCATCATATAGGTCATCACAACTTGAGTTCAACAGATGTAATGTGCTATACAAATTGATGGAACCTCAATTCATAGACCAACTTTTTCATAGGCTAGGCTCAATTCCATTACCAGTTTCATTGCATTATAGGAAATGTTTTTTCTTCTAAGATTTATTTATGATTTCACTTCTACCTCACTAGTACATGTCTTTTTCATGAAGAGTAATTCATTAATCATCAGACATAAATAGGTGTTGTAAAAATATAAAAAAATCACCAATGGTTCAAAATATTATAGTGGAAATGATCTATATTACTCTTCATATAATCCAGACATTGACGGAATAAAAATTATTCATGGTATTTTGGTAGGTGGTCTTACCATCTGCATTAACTAAATGTTATTTCATCCATTGAGTGAATCACTAATATTGAAATCCAATAATCAAACTTTTTCAACACTTAACTTCTTGATTCATTATTCCAAACATTGGAATTCAACCATTGATGTTAACTTGGTTTTGTTGCCACAAAACATTAGTTAAAACTCACTGATAATAGAAAGAACCATGACTTAGTTAATATAACTACTCTAAACTATGGATGAATCTTAACTAAATGACGTGACATTTTCTTGAGGGATTTTAATATTCTGGGTAAATTTTCATTATTTTATCCATTCACATGATTATTAATATTATATATATTGTATATAAATAATTAATCATGTCATAAAAAAATAATATATGCATATTCTATTTATATTATTCCATAATTAATGATAAATAATATATATATTTTATGTCATTGTATATGAACATAAAAAACAAAAATAATTAACCATGAACTAGATAGAAATAAAATAAATTCGTGGTTTGATCATGAAATTTATTTATTTATAAGTTTATAGAGAATATTATAAAATAATATATGAACATAAATTAATAACTACTTGAAGTGTTTTTTTGAGTTACATAATCCAACCATTTAGTTGTTTATCCCCTTGGATTGTTTTACCTAAGAATCATCTTGAATAGTCTCTATAATCCTATGTGGTCCTTCCATTACACATTCATACTCACTTATAGGTTATGGGAACCATGGGGTTGGGGTTACATAAAATAAACCATGACCACATAGTAACATTAATAATTAATCGAAGGGGATCATTTACAACTCATATTTTTAATTTAATAATAATTATCACAAAACACATGCAATTATAAAAAAATTAAATGAAACAAAAAACAAATGAAAATAGTTAAATTTTATGATCAACCATGTGTGAAATTTCAACACGTTTAGAAAGTAATCAAGAATTCAATTCTATTAATTCTTTATTAAGATAAAACTCAAAAAAATAATAAATTAATTATGTGATTAATTAATTAATTTTTATCTCTTATTTTTTTTCCAAATAGTCCTAGATATTCACATTCCCTAAATGTTTTCATATATTTAATAATTTAATTTAATTTAAATTTAATTCATACATGGTGTACACTGATATGGTACATAACATGTACAATTCTTGTTAGTTTTTAAATTCATTTGAAAATGTAATGAACATATAATGTATTGGAGGGTACGTATATGTACCCTTATACAATATAGTGTGTCTAATATCTATCACATATTATGTGAACTACACTATATATAGTCTTTGTTGTGTATTATGTACTTATATAACATGTATTCATGTATGATGTGTCATCATATTACAAGATGTGTAGTCCCATGAGGCATGGTACATTGAAAACATAACATTTATAATTACCTGATATTCCCTTAATATATGCATAGTTTACCACATGAAATAATCATCAATCATAAAGAATTTATAATGACCGAACACATCATGCAGTTCAAAAAATATATAAAATATAATTAATATAATCATTTAATTGTGCACATCCCATAAAAAATTACGCAACATGTAATTCACATGAAAACCATGTCACATGAAATGTACATTAGATAAACACCATTTATCCGGATTTTAATGTTATAATTCATATTTATTCTAGGTTATTAATTCAAATGGTATAGACTTTCTAAGAATGTACTTAATGGGAATAGGTATGAGTTACATTGTGTGCAAAGCCAGCTACATGTCATGTAATATATTCTATAGTAGTCCACACTACATTCCTAGGGACTTAGAGTGAATTCAATTTAGATATTTCTATATCACATGAAATTTATTCTAGCTATATTCAATTTAATCAAATATATCATATGATTCACAATTTTAAATCATTACTTGACATTTAATAAATACATGTCACATACATTGACCACATGACTTCCATTATGCCTACATTGCACAATGGTGTCGAGTTACATGAAATGTTTACCAAATGCCATGTAAACCTATCAAGATATGTTCTACATGTTCCATAAATTAATGATGTGTAAATACATCATGTACATTTCTTCCACATAAATATTATGATATGTTTGGACCATCTTTATGTGATTGACTTTGGGTATTTGGAGTTTACTTTGTGGTTACACGTAGTGTATCCATGTAATACATAAAGAATATCTAGAATCTGAGGATGATATATTTTAATTATAAATAGGAATTAATGTCCTATTTTTCCATATGAAATAGAATGATCAATCCATATTGAATTTCAGATTAAGAATGAGAAGTAGAGAATGAAAAACTAGAAAAACAATTATTTAATTGGATCAACAAATAATAAATAATTATAAATTAATATGTGAAATCTCTATTACAAAAAAAAGGTTTTGTGTAGCAGTATATTTTTTTTGTATTTTACCCAATAATGATTTTTCTTTGGTTTATATAAATTAATTCTTAGATTTGGTGAAATAAATCCCAAAAATATTGATAGAGAGGATATTTTTACATGTAATTAATAAATAATACATAAATAAAATTACATCAATATAGAATTTTTTATTTAATGTTGAATTTTTTAAATTTTTGTAATCTATGGTAATTTTGATGAAATTTAAAAATGGTAGAATACCTCTAGATATAACCATATATGATCCACTAATATAAAATGCAATTGTTGGAACTCTGGATTCTAGAACAAAGGATCAAAAACACTAGTTTCATTCATCATCGATCACAAAAATAATCTTTTCATACTTCAAATACTCTCTATTGTTATCCTAATCTATTATGAGGGAGGTGGAGGATTGTCAGTCTTTATTCTTGAGATAAAGAATGAGAATTTTTCTTTATAGTTAGAGGGAATTCTTTATGGTTAATTTTTCATGCACAACCATTCTCATATATCACATAATTATATAATCATGTTTATATTTCTATGTTTAAAAATAAATAATTTCACAAAGGAAAATATCAATTTGTAAAATATAAAATTATCACTTGTATAATAATAACAATTATATTATTATACACTATGCTCGGATATATAAAAGTATCATTGTTCTCTAGAAATAGGTCGAACCATCAATCCTCGTTAGTGGTTATAAAATCCTGAATAATAACATTTTATTTAAATAATTAAATATCACTGTGTTATTTTACTGACTGAAAATTTCATTTTTATTATAAAATTTTTTTTAAGGAAAATGTGTAAAACTATGATATCTAGATGACTGACCCATAATAACACTCATAAAAAATCCAAAACACTATAAGATCTCCCCCACCCCTGCCGCTGCTCCATGATGTCAAACCTTCAACAAAGCAAGACCCTTCGGCAAGAAGTCTCTTGAAACAGTGCATGGGAATGAATCCTATGGAGAAGCCATACCCTCTCTATCATCCAAGTCCAAAAGTATTACATTGGAGAAAGCTTTAGGATCTGATCCCCTTCCAAGGAAGATCCATGAGGTTGCATGTTATGAAGACCAAACACCACAACAGAATAAAAAAATGTGATCTGAAAGTGAGAACAACACATATAATAGGTCCTCACAAACCAACAAAAAATACCAACAACATAAACCGAGTCATTAATGATGAACTTCATATTACAAGATTTTTCCCAAAAAAAATTCTAATAAAATTATAAAACATTAATGGTTGGTGCATCTATAATAAGATCTTCAAATCTGATGTTCATCTTGTCCCAGGACTGAATATACTCATCAAGACTGATAATCCCATTATTGAAGCCCCAAACTTAGATCAAGTCCAGCCTATCTATCCCTGAATATTTATAATCATTGAGAGTCATCCTAAGGGTTTTTCCTTTCATTTTATCAACCTATTCTTCATTTGAATTGAGAGATAAATCATGTTATATTGTTTCTTCTTCCGAGATCTTGAGAAATTCCAATGGATGATTGAGCTCCATATCTATTTTCTAAAATTTGTATATCTTTTTTCCATTAAATTTTTATACTGACTGTGTATCTAGAAGAATATTCTAATACGATTAATCCTTACAATCCTTAAGAATTCTCTTACCCCTTTCCAAGGAGGGTATGAATGAAGCACCTTCCAGGTTTTGAACTGTATCATTAGTCCCTTTCTAATCATTGGGTACATCCGAGTTGAGTCCAGAAACCTATGAATGAGTGGACCAGCAATCAAGATTCTAATATTGAGCCTCATTAAACACAACTTCCTAGAGTTTTTTTTCCTTGGCCTCTATCGCAGTACACTCCCCTGTCTTGCATCCAACCAAAACAATACTCGTGTCATCAACTACAGGAAATTGAAAATGGTTGCAAACATTAAAATTTTTGTGGGATTTATCTGGTCGCACAACACTTGTGACCTTTTCCCTTCCCTTGGTTACTTCTATATGTGTGGTTCCCCTTGAATTTATATCCTATGCATCCTAGTTCTTCTCAATGCCTTCTTCATCATTAAGCACCTCCATTGAAACAACATTAGGTTCCTCCAAATTCAATCTCTTCATAGGTTCAAAAATTACCAGACCCACAAACATAATAGTAGTTTATCATGGGCCAACAAACTTCCCATCCTATGGAGAATACAAACGCACAAAATACAATTGGTAATCAATTTTAGAGGTGCCACTTCCCTTCACATGATCCTAGTGTCATGCATCCGGACCACTCACAAATCCCCTATCATGGCCCTTACCATTGCCTCCCAACGCGACATCCATCATCTGTAAAGGGTTCCTCCCAGCTTGGTACGCCATGAGCAGCATCATCAAACTAAATATCATTGAATTATTTATTCAATAATAATATAAATATTATATTCACTAACTGGACATCAATTTTTAATTAATATTCAAGTTACTAAATATATAATTTTCTGAAACCTTGTGAATAATAAATAGATAAATAAATATTTTTTTAACTAACTAAATAATTACCCTATGAATAAATATATAATTAATATTTACCTTACATATATATTCACTGTGAATAAAATTTTATAGAATTTATTTGATGAATAAAACTGATTTATCATTAAACCATGAGGTCTTAATAATATTTATTCAATCTATTAAATTATAATAGAATATTACTATGATTATAGATATTATTAAGGTGTAATCCTCTAGACCTCTTTGTTAGATACATTAGGAAAGCTAACCTAATGTCCAATATCAGGGTCAAGAAAAACATCATGTCACCCATCTATAGATAATTTAATAACTCAATGATAACAACCTCTTACAAAATTTCACCATGTAATATAATACATTAGTCTCATTATATCATCAAGAATGTTTTATATTTATTGTTATGAACCTATATGATTGATTTATACCTATTTGATTTCATAAAATTAAGATCAAAAAATAATTCCTGGGATATGGATATATTTGAAAGTTCCACTTAAATTGAAGGGACAAAGATATCTACTTCTGTTAAATAGAATGAAAAAATCCTTTCATGATTTATCCGTTAATGTTATATCAAAAACGATGCACCAAACATATCCTATTTAACTGTTAATATATTTCTTAATAGATTTTATCAATACATCAAATAATGTGATTATTAATACACATTAAAAAAATTTAATGTCTAAGGACTAATTCACATGTCCAAATTTAAGAATATCAAATAGAACATAAAATATATGGAATTTAAATCAATGGGTATATTCTCAAAACCACAAATCATAGAGATTACCAACTATGAAAATCATGATCAGATGTATAAAAATATTATGTTACTCCTACACATGATATCCTAACATCATATATGTCCCAAAAAATAAATTTTATCATATAGTTGAAAATATTTTGAATAATTGTTTCATAACACTTCAAGGTTGTAATTATATCATTGAACTACTAGGACCTTTCAATGTGGCAGAAAGTCTAAAGACAATATCACATTGATTTTACATAGAATAAGAATAATATTGTTATAATATATTCATTAATATTGAATCCTATGAATATATAGGTAATAAAAAATAAAAAAGTTCTCTCTTTACTGGAAACTAACTCAAATAGATCAATGATCGCCCAAACTAGAACCTTACAGTTAAAATGACATAAAAAATTGAAAAAGATCATGAATTTGTTCTATTTTCCATTTTAGTATGATAATTATTTGAAAACATTATCAAGGTATTTAATTTTGTACATTCACATATTGAAAATTAAAACATCTCTAAATAATGCTTGTGATATCTTTTTTGGTACTCGGAAACCAGAATTAGTGATGAAAATCAAGGTACATCTTTATGATTCTAGGATTTAAAGTCCATATTGAAGTATAATAGTCTATAATTACTTTTTATCTCTTACCAACTTGGATTAAAATCTTCTATGAACATATATGAAAGATGAAGGATTATGGAGCATGATATTAAAGAACTCTCCACCATCATGTTTCTCTCAAATAACGATATAATCAGTATTGGATATATAGGATTCATTAATTTACTTTGAAATATATGATGTGTAATGTATCTATCCTAGTCACAAAATTTTATTTTAATAGATTTCACTACATGACATCAAGAAACCTGTCTATATTCCATAGGCCATTGAATAGAAGAGGTGGTTTGATAGTACCATATGCAGAGACAATAAACCCAATATCATGGTATGAAGTAATCGATAAACAACTAAACATCCATAAAATAGATAGAAATTATAGTATGGCCAATATTTTTAAAATATAATTCTTAATATAAATAATATCACCATATTATAACAAATGTAACTCATGTACACATATTGTTATACAATAGTAAAATATTTCGTGATAGTTGATCATAAACTATATAACATAAAATAAAAAAGACATGGAGACCCATTCTCTATTATTTTCCACATATCAAACCAACCTCTAATCCGAGTTGAGCTATGTCATCCCCTCCATATATATTAGGTCCATCACCTAACCCCACATGTCAACTGTAATATATACACATGCATGAAATTTCTTGTATAGGGTTTGAATAAAAATCATAGTAGCCATGTGAGAAATGAAAGGGTTGTAATTCCCTTATAAAAAAAATACTAGGTTAGTGTGTACCCCATAAAACGTATCAGCGTAGTGTATCCATCGTCTATAATATCAAGCAAATGAATCCTTATCAGAAAAATTCACCACTCATCAATAATACCATGGTATTGCCTCTCTCATAAACAATATCACAGTAGTTCATCACTAATCGAAAAATGTGTCTATCATCAACAACATCATGGAAGTGCATCCAACATTAAAAATATCATAGCATTATATCCCTATCAGGGAAGCAAGCCCCATATAAAAATATCTTGTATGTGTTCCCCTTGTCAATAATCTAAGGGTAGATTGCCTCTATCTGTTTGATAAAATATACATGGGCATTGAGTCCCCTAATATAACAAATTAACATGAGCGAATGATGTCTCATATTGTTTTATCGTATATAAATTGTGCATGTTATCGCATAAACATAGAAAAAAAAGATAAAATGGGTAGTATGTCCCATTCCTTGATCAATATCTAGGCTAAGTAGGCATGTTTTTCCAAAGAGAAGTGGTAAATACATATTCACTAACAATTTCGACAATAATGGGAACAACATCACAATCCATATTGTTATCATAAAATAGGAATAACATTTCTTATTAGAACATTATAATTTCTATGGGTGTTATCTCCCACACAATGTTCAATATCATAATGGGGATGTCATGACATTCCGATGACAACATCAATATAATGGGTTTATCATCCCTTTCAATAGGGAATAACTGAGTAAATGGGAAGGTAACCCATATTGGAAATTTTCTTATTATAAAATGGAATACAATTCTACATAACATTTTATTTCTTAGGAATAGATCATGGAATCACATAACAACTACCACATACATGAATAATAATAAATCAACCAATACATCAAACAAAATTCTTAATAAGGTGAGAATAATGTACACCACCTTCTCAGTTCAATATAGGATTGGGAGTCACACACATAATCCCTTTCTCAATATCCCATATCCAAAGTATTAAATCTTTAAACCATAGAATTATATGGATAAAAACCATGCATGTTAGATAAAAAAATAGAATACAACTTACCAAAATAAAAACTAAATTCTCTATTAATAGTAATTCATCAGGCTTATTATCAGATAAATAATTTTTTCTGTCAAAATGAAGGAAAGGGAACCAATTAGGGTCCACTTACTCATGATATAATTGGAGGAACACCGTATTTGGTTCAAATTACATGGTCTCTTACACATCACTCTAAACACTTTGTCAACAGTGGCTATATAAAACAATTAATATACATAAAATAATACTCATATACCTAGCCATAATTATTATACCCATAATATATAAATAATCCAATGATGGTTTTGTTATTTTACATTCATACATGCCTAACCAACTCATATAACATGAGGTGAACAATATGATAAATCTATAGGCTCACCCCAATATGTCACTATAAGAAACATTCACATTCCAAAAAAGTGACCCTATATTGTTTGAACAATTTATATAAAATATAATCCCTCAATTGGTTCTGATATCTCTTCAATTGAGCCTCACACATAGATAACACATACATTGGGGAAAATAGTATCTGTATAACACTTCAGAACTCACTCAAGGTGTACTGATACTCACTATCTCTGCCTCACATAATGGAACTCAACCATGAATTCAACTCAGGTCCCTCGTAACTAAATACCCATGCATAAAACCAATATATTATATGCGCAACTATATAAAAATGTAATATTAAGGACCCACAATTAAAAAAATTAGTTAACCCCTCAATTTAGCCCCACTCCATCCTTAATCATGTAATTTTCATGAAGAATCATCATCCATGATCTCTTAATTAATTCAAGAGGCTCTAAAATAAGTTAAAATATCATATAAATGATTTATATAATTAGTTCTTTATTTTACATTTTTCTATAATTGAGTTAAAATAACCGAAGCAATGTATTCTCGCTAAAAAATGATCAATGTGATTTGGTTGATTGTTATCATAATATCTAGTCAATTAATAATAGAAGCCTCATCAACAAAAACCAATTCATTAACAAATCACATATAAATTTGATGAAATCCATAAGTAAATAAAGATACAAAATTAATAGAAATAATGTAATGAAAATGATATGTGATCAAACTCTCTTAGCCTCCTTGATCTATCTCAAAAACATCCCTCACAATATAGTCAGATTCCTACACGATCTAGATGAATCGAAACCCAATCAAAAAATCTATATTGTTGAAATAAGAATAAGGAAACATAAGAAATAAATAATTAGAAGAAGAAGTAGGATATATATAGCGATGATGTCATTTTTACCAAAAAACTGCAATGACCTAAACTGCCACAAATTGATAGAGTATAATGGGGTGAGGACAGTGAAAATTAGTGTCCTCCCCAATATTATCAGTTCGTTGAACCGAAAAATATTAAAAGATTTTCAATTTAATGAAATTTAAAAAATACAATTTTGGGTTTTTTGCATCATGGATCTCATAATCAATGAAAAAACCCATTCCTAAGTAAACCCATCATCAATAAAAGGTTAGTCCAAATTGTTACATGACATTTAGAATCATGACGTAACATGTCATCCTAGGGTAAAAATATATTTCAACCTCCTTCCTTATGATGAAACTATCTATTCCTATATATAACCATGAAATAATGGCATATAGATGTAAATGTAATCAAACAACTCATGGATTAAATCACACTGTTGAGATTTGAAACCCCTGTTACCTTGAAATATATTATTACATATCCTCATCATAGTCTAATTAAATTAGGTTTCAACATTATAATCATATTTGAGTTGATTTCATAATAAAATGTGCCCAATATCTAGTATAAAATACTCTATATTTTGGTTTGACCATTGAAATATAGAAATTTTATTATCTTAAACCTACGATGAATTATGGTATACTGAATCATGGAAACTTCCAACACCTCCAATAGACAAAAAACGGAATAACCGACATGATTTGGTGAAAAATTAAACCAAATACATACATTGAAATATGTGAGTTGTTACAACCTCCTCTCTATATCATTTCTCCTAAAATATACGACTATTTATGTATCTATCATGATCGAAATTTTTTACTAAGGCTCAATTCATGTTCCAATTACAATCTCTCATTGGCCAGGTTCTTCCCACATCATACCCAAATCAATGAAACAATAAAACCCCAAGCTTCGTCTTATCCAGGTCTATGACACACTACATTCATTTCACAAATTATTAATTTTAATTTAATATCATGTATTAATACATGATAATTCCAAAAAAGTGTAATTTATTATGCCACTATATTGACTACCACAAAATACCAACCACCCATGCATTACAGAATTGAATCAGACAACCATCTCTATGAAGATTTCTTGACCCTAGTGACATTCAAGAATTTTCAAATATACCTAAGTCATGCCTTGGAGGTTTACATCATTGGTCAAACTTAACCATCAATCACTCAATATTACACCTAAATTGATTTCTAAAATTCAAGATTCAACCCAATATCTCACACTTGAAATCACATAACCACATCATGATGCCTCACTTCATCACCTATGTAATCACACTATTTTTGAGTATCAACAATCCAAAAACTCAATCATCCTACATGTATGTTTCTTGAAACTCGTATATTTTATCCATCCGATCAACTAGTTTTACATGATCATTAGGGTTCAATATCCAAATATTCATATTATCCACTTAGAAAAAAAATTGCATTCTACATACTTTCATCCAAGTTCTAAATTGAAATATCAACCACTACAGATTCAGAGAATCTATATGAATAATTATTTGTGATCGCATCACTGATTCATTTACATGAACCGACATCTCGATGAATATAAAAAATAGTCCATGACATCACTAAATACCACATGAGACTCATATCCAAAAACAATATGAACCACAAAATACCCCCTTAGCTACTAATAACCTCATTTGATCCAAACTCACTAGTCGTTACTTGATTCCCTCATTCCCAATAATCGTGCATAGTTGGGAATTCCCAATGAAAGCCCCAATATAATCAATGCATGGTATAATATCATGGTATAACACACTTCTTCTATTTCATAGACAAAACAATGTGTCTTACACTATTCCACAATTCCCTCATACCTGATTGCATCCCAAATGTGATCGTTCAATGAATTCCATTAGCATCCTATATACTAGCCCCTGATATTGATGGAAACTAATTATTCCTAGAACACCTCTCAAAGAAGAGAAAAAAATAAAATTTTTTCTTATTATAACCCAAAAATAAATACAAATTTTATTATATGAATTTTGATAGAAACATTTTTGAAAAAAAAATCAAGGAATTAGAGATCTCATGTATTTGGATGATTTGATACTCAAATAAAAAAACATTAAACAAAAACCACATAATATTTATTTAGACTCAATTACACATTCATATATAGAAATGAAAATCTAATACTAAATATGATATCTTTTGGAATACTTAAAGGAAATGGGTGATTATCAAACCCATTAATGGAAAAATCAGAGTAAGCATGATACCTGTACGACCAAAGGAATATCATGATAACATTAAAGTTAAAAATAACATGGGATCATGAAATAAAATAATATGATATCATACAATCATAATATAAATGGAATTTAGAAAAAATTTAAATCATGGAGACATAATAATCATCAAGGATAAGTACTAAGACATCATAGCATAGTGTGCTTGGATAACTACTCGTGCACCAAACAAGATATCTCATGAGATGAAATAATCACTCAATGATTTGGTGAACTATCTCATTTCATCCTTCATATGAATAAATTTATGAAACCTATATAGATCATATAACAAAATTATTCAATTTATTAGTTACATGTATAGAATTTTAATAGATTTTAACATTGATTTCATAAGATTTTAAAGGCGCGATCCTATTATCATTTTAAAAACATGTGAATTCAATGTGAGATTTATACATAGAAAGACCCAATAAATGAAGTATAATTAAATTTATATTAATTTTAATGAACTAATCCCTAGTATCCAAGATCTAATTTCATACTTTATTACATTGGAATAGATATAGGGAATTACATCCCAATAAATTTTTGTAGCATTTTTGGAAAACTATATGCATACATATTATGAATTTTACATTGCGAATATAAAATATAACCAAAAAAATAAACAATAAAAAATACCCAAAATCCTTGAAAACTAACTCAATTGGTTTATCTTCAAAACATGGGGAAAGGAAACAAAATACAAGTGATCTCAAATTCTTAATAAGGGTTAAGTGCAGCAGAAGTGATCATGGATCAATAAAAAATAATCAACATTGTATGGTAAATAAATGAACATACATTCCATTTAAATAATTTTAATAAATTTATAAAAAATAAATAATGAATTTGGTAAGGTAAATAACTGAAACAAACTCAATTTAATCAATAAGATGAGCATAATATGTAATGAATAATAATGAACAAATAATTCCAAATCAATACTCTTATGAGCATGAAACATGACCATCAGTATTCTAACTAATCATATCATCTCAAGGAATATTAATAATAATGGAATTTTTAATTTCAGACAACATAACTATCAAAATATTATTGAGTCAAAATGTGTTTAAACTTTCCCATCAATATTTTGTTTTAGAAATCAAAAATCACACATATCGTAATCATATATATTATTTATCATGAGTGTTTTTTTACAATCATAATATCTCACATAGTTTTTATGATGTGTTTCATTTTATCATAATCATATATGTTTATCACTCTAATTATTTTATATATTCCATCACAATTGTAACCAGATTACGTATTTCATTGAAATAATGAATTCTAAACTGATTATGTATTACATCATAATCCAGAATCATAACCCCATTGCGTATTGCATTGTAATCAATAATCATATTAAAATTATTAACTACATCATAATCATACATTTTAATCAGATCATATACTGAATGGTTTTGATATGCATCATAACCACATACATTGTAACCATATGAATCATAACCAGGTTATGTAATGCATTATAAATATGCATCATAACCAGGATAAGTACCGCATCATTATTATGTATTGTAAAAAGGATATGTTCTCCCTAGTAATCATGCATCATAACTGGATTATGAATTTTCATCATAAATATGAATCATTACGAGGTTATGTGACATAACAAGGTTATATGTCATACTCTTATGAGGTATTATATTCAGGAATCATAACCGGATTAAACATCAAGAATTATAACCATGTTAAGAGTCATAACCTTGTTAAAATGTGTAATTATGATATGCATTCATTTCTTGATTAGCCTTGTAACCAAGTTATGAATTGTATTATTAATGCATTACACTCTTATCATAAAAAAACTGATTACATCTTACTCACTCTCATTGTTTCATAATTTTTTACTTATTACTTTCTAACTAAAATGATTCCATTGAGTTGGTTATTTACCAATTAAAACGATGTCATGTATTCTATTTATTTTTACTGTTTTAATGACCGGTGTCCAAGTCCCTCCATGTTTTTTAGAGAAATATTAAAATTTGAGGAAATATGACCATCAGAACCTATAGCGTATAAATAAGAAGTCATTCGAACAAGAATATATAACTTTTTCTCTATCATGTTTTAGAGAGAGATGATGTGACTTCTCCTTAGCTTTTTGTGAAATCCATGAAGATAAAAGAAGTGAAAATATTTTTCTATTATCATGTATTTCTATAAGTGACTTGTTTCTTCTTTGTGTAACCAATGAGTGTGAAAATAATTGAGGGCTTCCAGGGATATGTAGACATGTTTCTGATCATCGTATCGAGGGATTTCAATTGATCGAAAAACAGAGGTGTTTATTACCTTCATAATCAATGAAATTCATGTATATGATGACATTAGTGATGATCATCATATCGAGGTCTTACCATGGTGGTGGTAAGACATTCCTTTATCCAAGGGTAAATTATACCCCACCCTTTTTTGAAAAATAATTTTAATACTTTTACATTTCTGGTAATATCTGTAGTAGAAAGGGAATTGTATTTTTTCACTTTTCTATTAATATTAAATTATATTTTAATTGTTTCAATTTCGAATCAAATTTTATTAAGAGATTATATGTTTTATATAGTAGAATCAGTTACATTTTTTACTCCAATCAATGTATTCAATTCAAATAAAATTTGCTTACATTACCCATAGTATTATATCATATTATTTCCTATGGATTCAAGACCTTTATGGACTATTTTATTGATTTTGAATTTTATTAATTTATGATCTCATAAACTAAGTCCTTTCTTATGTGTTTAAATACATTGTTCTTAAACCTTCAATTCACCCCCTCTTGTAATTGAGTATCTACATACACTATTTCAATCCTACATTTGTTATTAGATAAGGTTTCCAATTTTTTGTATTAATTTATTTATTTCACTAGAAATACAATTGTATTTATTTTACAAACTATTTTTAAAAAAACTCACTATAGGAACATGTGGAGTAGAAATGTATTGTTTTATAAGACAGAAGGAATAAATATTGGATCAATTGATAATATGAATCCAGCAAGGCCACCTATTTTTGATGAAAATGATTATTATTACTGGAGATATTGAATGTAGACTTTTTGCTCTGAAAACATGAGTAGAAAAATTTATCATTCATACTAAGGTTAAAAAAATCCCTGATGAAGAAGTCAGTACCTTCACCCATCTAGAGAAACAAGAATATAAATTAAACTACAAGGTACACAATACTTTGTTGTGTTCCATGACCAGGAATATATATAGTCAAATATCATCATGTAAAGTAGCCTAGTGTATCTGGAAGAACATGGAAGCCACACATTTTGGTAAATCCACATTGTAGAAACAAGAAGAGAAACGATTTGAGTAGAATATCATGGGTTTATTTTTCCTTAAGGAGAACCAGTATGCAAGGTGCAATAAAGATTTATGACAATCATCAATATTTTACAATTAATGGGTGAAAATGGTCTTGATGATAAAGAACATATGCAAAAGATAATTGATATAATTCCAAATGAATGGGATTCAAAAATGACAATTATCGATGAGAAATATAAAGTTACACAAATTACACTTTATTATTTATTTGGAACTCTTCTTCAACATGAGACAAGAATAAAAAGAGAATTTGATTTTAATACGGATAATGGTAATGGGATTGTATCTTTTACTACTATATATAATGTTAATACATGGTAAAGGATTTCTAGATCCAATGCTAAGAATCTCATTGTCATATCAAAATCATGTGATAGTGATCACCCATAGAATGAGTTAGAAAATCTTGCTCGAAATATGAACAAGATTGTTGGAAAGAAATAAGATTAATACATATTCAAAAAGAAATATAGAAATGAAAAGAAAAATCATAAGTAACATGTTATGAATGTAACAGAGCTGGTCATATTGGAAATTGTTTTCCTCTACTAAAAAGAAAATACAGAAAGGGTAAACATTATGAAAGAAACAATAAAATGTATTAATAGAAAAAGAAAAATAATTTCTTGATGTAAAATGATACTTGGAGTGCATGTGGTCGTTATTCATTAGAGTAATATTCAGAATATGACTCTTCTGGTCCAAATAATATAGGACTTATAGACAAACTACCTATTTAAAATCAATGGTTCATCTATAAGGAACACAATGATGAATCACATACAAATTTATCTTAATATAAAAATTATCCTTATGAGAAGCATTTTTATTCTTCAAATGAAGAATATTACTTAGAAGAGGATAATTTCCCTTTGTTTGAATAATTTTCCCAATTCACAACGATACATGAGAATTAAAAATCAAATGTCTGGAAAGATCTTGATGAGAAAAATTCTTGAATATCTATTTTAACAAAGGAAGTGTCAAATCTCAAAAAGGGTATTAATTTGATGACTCTTGGTTTCGAAAATATTTAAAACACTTTTATGGATGTACGTTCTGAGAAGAAACAAAATTCTATGGATGTTTAACAACTTATTTTAAAGTAAAATATTTTTGAAACAGAAAACAATTCAAAACAAAATCAGGTGAGAATGTAAATTTATTCAGTAGAAAAAAAATTTGTAATCCTTTATCAAAAGAAACATTTATAAAAATTCACCTTGGGATGATAATGATTTTACTAAATGTATTCCATAGTTCTTACTCTTAGTATTAGTTCTAGAATTGGTTACACTCATTCAAAACTGATTTTTAGTCATAATTATTATGTTTCTCAAAGTGACCCATTCTGTACTAAATGTCAATGTGGTGGACATTGGGAAATAAATTTTTCTCTTAATTGAACTAAATCCATAGGATTTCATAAATCACATTTTATAAAAGAAATGTGGATTCCTAAAATTCATTTATCTAATATTTCCAGATCCCAAAAAGTTTAGGCTTTGAAAAAACTGAATGTTTTTTTTTCAAGAAAATAAGAAGTTTACCAGAAAAAGAAAATTTGGTATATGGATAGTGGTTGTTCTCAACACATGACTAGAAAAAAATATTTATTTGAAAAGATTATTGAAATAAAAGGTAGAAGAGAGACATTTGGAGATAATATTTAGGGAAAGATCATTGGTATAGTTAATATTGTTCTTTTAGGAAATGTTTTATTATCAAATTTTTTATTTGTCAAAGATATTAAGAACATACTTATAAGTATGTGTAAATTATGTGATGAAAGATGCATTTTGTATTTTGGAATGATAAATTTTTAGTTCACAATTCCATGTATGAATTCATTCTTTCAACCCATATGCATGAGAATGTATACACAATCAACATATAAGCCCTTAAAATACATGACTTACCTTGCTTAAGTGAAATGGAGGACCAATCATAGGTATGGAAAAGAAGGTTAAGACATTATAACCTAATGAAACTTTTTTATACTCTTAAATAAAAGAACTGTTAAGGATCCACTAGATCTATTATTTGAATCTTCAAAAGTTTGTGACCCTCATCAATATGAAAATTAATATAAAACCAGCTTTAGAACAATATATGATATTTCCACTTCTAATTAATTACCGTTAGTTCACATGGATTTCCTAATTCCTACACAAACTATAAGCATGAGATGAAATCACTATGTATTTTTTTAGTTGATGACTACACTAGATTTACATGTGTCTATTTTTTAGGAAAGAAAGCTGAAGCCTTTCCCTATTTCAAAACTATTAGAGCCCATGTTAAAATTGAGTAAAACCTATAATTAATAATTATACATAGTTATCATGGTGGAGAATTTAATTATTCCAATTTTTAAAACTTTTGTAGTAAGAAAGGAATTACTCATAAATTTTTATCTCCATGAACTCCTCAATAAAATGGTGTTGTTAAGAGAAGTAATCATATTCTTCAGGAAATGACAGGAACCATGTTGTGAAAATACTCAATTTCTATGATTTTCTTGGATGAAGCTTTCAATACTGCATGTTATACTTTAAATTGTCTTTCAACTAGTAATTATTTTAATAAAACCCTTCATGAATTATATACTAGCTAAAAACTTAATGTTTTTTTACTTTAGAGTGTTTGGTTGCAAAGTATTCATATTGATTAGAAAAGAAAATTAACATAAAATTTTACACAAATCTGATGAAACAATTTTCTATGATATTTCACATCCTCTATGGCTTATAGAGTTTTTAATAAAAACTATAGCACTTTTGAAGAAACAGTGCATGTTTTGTTTAATTAAACTAACCCATTTGATTGGGAACAATCCTAACCTAAATAAATTGATGTATTTTCAAAAACTAATTGACAACCATGGATTGAAAAAACTTATAATAAATATATTACTCAAGAAAATGTTTCTGAAACATTTAACGTCGGATATTTTCCTTCTTATGTTGATGAATTGGTTTTAACAACCCAAATAAATTGTTTCTTAAGAAAAATCCCAGTGAAAATATCATTGGTGACATAAATCAACCTGTAAAGACCATAAATTCCATTGGAAATGAAATAAAACATCCTGCTCTTCTATCTCAATTTGATCCTAAAATATATAACGAATCCTTAGGTGATGAAAATTGGATTAAAGTAATGAATGATGAACTAAATGAGCTTGAAATAAATCATGACATAAAATAGGTTGAAAAACCAAAAGAAACAACTATTATTGGTTTAAAATGGGATTTTAGAAGTAAGTGTGATGAAAATGGATTCATCATAAGAAATAAATAAAGACATATTTCTAAGGGATATAATCAATGAGGGGTAATAAACTATAAAGAATCCAATGCTTCCATCATTAGACATGAATCTATTTGAATTCTGTTATCCTTTGCAGCATACTTCAATTTCATACTTTTTAAATGGATGCTAAATGATTTTTTCTCAATGGTTTTTTACAAGAATATGTTTTTAGAACAACCCCCATTTTTTTATAGATTCAAAACATCATGATCATGTTTTTAAACATAATAGAGCTTTGTATGGTCTTTAAAAATACCCAAGATCATGGTATGATAAACTCAAAGAATTTATTTTAAAAATAAATTATCCAAAAGGTACTACTTACCCAAATCCCTTTTTAAAAATTGATAACAAAAAGGTTTTGATTTTCCAAATCTAAGTTGATGTGATTCTATTCAGTTTAACTCCTCAATCCTTGACTAGTTCTTTTGCGATTAAAATTAAATCTGAGATTGAAATGAGTATGATGGGTGAGTTTACATTATTTTTAGGTTTTAAATTATCTCAAAACCTAGAAGGAACCAATTTATCTCAATATAATTATCTCAATGACTTACAAAAAATGTGTTGATTTGACAACACAAAAAGTATTAGCACTTTAATCAGTACCTCAAATACACTTGATCATGATAAAGTTGGGAAACCGGTGGACGAAACAACTTTTAGATGTATGATTGGAAGCATGTTATACATTAAATCAATTAAAATATACCTATTGTTTTCTATATGATTATATGAAAGATACCAATCTAATAAAAAATATTATCATTTAAAAGTAGTGATGAGAATGTTTCTCTACTTAATGGGAACAGTGGATTTAGGAATATTCTATTATTTTGGAAATTGTTTTGTTCTGAAAAGTTATTCAGATGCAGAAATTGGTGGACGTAGAATGTATATAAATATTACATATGGATGATTTCATTTCTTATGATATTATATAGTATATTTTTCTTGAATGAAACGACACATATTATCACTTTTCACTGCTGAAACTGAGTATGTAATAGATAGATGTTGTTGTGCTCAAGTGTTCTGGATGAAATACACACTCACTAACTATAGAAATAGTTTGTTCAAAAACACAAATACTATGTGAGAATACTAGTGACATTCCTCATAGTAGAATCCATGCACACTACTCAAGTGAAAAACACATAGATATTAAGCAACACTTTTTTAGGGATTGCAGAAAAAAAGGAGATATTGTCATAAAATTTATTGGAATGAAAGAACAGCATTATGACATTAAAAAAATATATTATGATAGATTTGAATACAGTAAATAGAAACATGCAATGATTGCTATATAATAATCATTCACATATAATTCTTATTAAACCCATCTGCTTACATTTAGTAACATCTTTTCAAATGAGAGTACACATTTCACTTCATTTTTTGTCCTATTTTATCATTTTTAAACTTTTTATTTTTCAAGAATTGGTTTCATTTTTTTATTTATAGTTAATCGGTTTAAATTTATATTTTATAGTTAATCAGTTTCACTTTTTGTTTTATAGTTAATTTGTTTCACTTTGTGTTTTACAATTTATCAACTTCCTTTTTTTATCACTTTAACAATAATCGGTTTTACACATTAGTTTTTAACTGTATTAATGATATTATTAGTTTTATGTTTTTATTAGTTTCATGATTTTCAGTAATAGATTATACTATCAATATTAAAATACTTTATCAGAACTAAACTCTCAGTATTTAATTTCTTTTCTGGTACAAAACTATCTATTTTGGATCATTCTATGAGTATCAAGTAATCGATAGCAGCCTATTTGATTATATATTTTCTATAATTTTTATCTGTTTCATTTATTATTATTATTTTCACAATAATAGTAATATATCAAAAAAATACATTTATCCTAAGACTCTGACAAGTAAAACTTCTACACACTTATTTTGGTTGTTTCAATAGTTGTTCTCATTTCATTCTTTTAATTCCTAAATAGTTTCAATCTGAATACATTTTTATTTTAAGGAAAACCTCAAATGATCGAAATCATTCTTGACAATTTGATTTATTAAATCTAATCATGATAGTTAATTTAATTTTAAAAGAACTTATCCCACATTGAACTCATCTATATTTCTCTCAAGATCAGTTCTTCTATAAGTAGTCAGCATTGTTTGAAATCAGTTCCTACCCGAGTTTTTGTAATCAGTGATCTACTCACCTTTTGTAATCAGTTGGATCTTCAGGGTGTGAGCTAGTTTTCCATGACTGAGTTGACCACTTCTTCTCTGAAAGAAATGGCTCCCACATAATTTCTTTCATGACCTTTCAAGGTGAATTGTTATTCTCGAGAGACTTTTATGAGTCTTTTGATTGATCTTTAATAAGGATTATTAGTTTTTAAGGTTGTGAATCAATTTTTGTGGAAATACTAGGTTCTAATTGAGTTCATTTCTATTATTGTAAGGTATTACATTTTTATAAATCCTTATAAATAGACAAGGATCGTAAGGTTGTGTTTATATTGTAAAGAATTATACAACCTCCTAAAAAATAGGTAGCTACGTTTATAGGTGTTCTATTCGAGGGATATGTATTATGTTCTTCTCATAATTTTTTGAAAGCTAATGTAACTTTTGAGAGGTCTAAAGATGAAAAAACACTATTGGAGATTCATGATGACAAATGAAAAGTATTTCATTTATAAGGAAATAATATAATCATAGCCCTTTGGAGGCAAGAGTTTTTGGTGCAGATAAATGTTGATAAGGAAACATTAAAATATTCATACGTGTATTTGCTTAACTACTTGTTGAACATGAATAAGTTTAACCTAATATGGTTTATATTTCAGAAAATTCAGATGCTAAATTCTGATGGTATAAAATAATAGATTATAATTTTTCCCACCATTTTTAGTAAGTTTTTGAAATAATGTTTGGGCTTCTGTAATATGGAAATCAGGTAAGATCCCACTACCTTTAAAGAGCCCTTAATCAATCGGGATACTATAATGTGGGTTAAGTTACAATTAAATCCTAAATTGAAATTGTTGAAAAAAGAACAAAAAGCTGAGAATTAAATGGAAGTTGTTAAAGGTAGTGATAAACATTCTATGACATCAAAGTATACATCATATAAAATAAAGGTAGTTAATATTACAACTCTAAAGCCATCAAATAAACAAGAGGATGTATCTGATGAAGTTACTGCTGAGTGGAGGAACAAAAAGAAAGAATAGAAATTAGGGGATCCCCAGTTTGGATTGGATCCAGATAAACCTTTGTCTTTGAAAGTAAGGTCTGAAGAAACATTGAATGAAGACAAGAGAAAGAATGAATTAATGAAGAGAAAGGTCTAGGAAATTGACATTGATAGTTATCTCAGAATATATGAACAAATAAAATATGAAATTGAAATAATGGATCCTTCTCGTAATACTCAAATGGTTCTAGAAGGTAAAGGTAAGAAGAAACAAGTTTCTGATCAATCTGCTACATAATATCTTGATAAATAATATGAACTAGTGGAAGAAGATCAAGAAGAAGAAGTCAAAGAAGAACATGAACAAAAAGAACATGGATATGATTAAATATGAGTCAAATAAAAAGTAGAACAACCTTGTGAAGTCATACCACCATGTCATCAGTAGTACCATCTTTTGTTTATCCATCTCTAGATCCTCATCCGTCCAAGAGAATATCTCAAAAATTTTCCTCAATGAGAGTTATTCTGATTTCTGATAAAGAAGTGGAAGAAGACGAGAAATAATCCAATAGGAATCAGAACTTACCAGATCAAGTGATCAGCATTGAGACTCATTTCAGTGATCTTCTACAATTCACTAAGGACACAGATTCTAGAAGAACAATCTCTGTGAAAGGGTTTTATTATATTGAAAAATCCTTGAAGAGATTGGAGAAGCTTTTATTATTTATTCCAAAAGTTGATGCTAGATTGGAAATTCTTTTTAATTTCTATAATGATATAACAAATTCTTTTATGGTTTTATTTGATAGGTTTATAATTCTATAATCCGATTTGAATATTTTAATTGAACGTTTTATTGATCACAGTAGGGATTGAAATAATGTTGTGTAGTTTTATTATAACGTTGATGAAAGTATAACGAATCATCTAGACAAGATTGATAAATTGGAATATTGGGTAAAAAAACTCAACTCCCTCTTTTCAATTTTCATTGATGATTTGAATTAAATGTTTGAATAATTTCAGAGACTCAGTACCTCAGAAAAATAAGCCTCAAAATTGCTTTCGAGTTTAAAGGAAAAGATGGAAAACAAGGGAATTGGGTTTTTTAATCTCGAATAGAGTTATTATCTTAGAAAAAGACTTTCAACTCAGGATCAATGACTTCAACAACCAGTATTCAAGAATTAAAGCTCATGAATATATTAATCAACATCATGATGATATGCTCTGAAAGCAAGAAAATATTATTACTGAATAGGATAAGAAGTTGAAGGATCTACAAGAATATCTTTAAAAGATAATGGTAGATAAAAAAGAGATCAAGAAGGTGAAACTCTTTAAATTAATCTTTTGAAAAAAATGGAAAATAATGATGGACTAACTCTGGATGTAATAAAGATTTGTTTCAATTAAAGATTATTGTTTCATACTCTATTTCTCTAAACTTATGTTGGAAATTATTTCTTTCCTTTATTCTTTTTGAAAATCACAAAAGGGGATAATGGTTAAATATAGGATTTTTTAAGAATGACTTATTAAGGGAGAGAAATATTAAGTATACGTAAAGAGAATACTATCCATTGTGAGTTGTTTTGAAACTATGGGTGGAATTAGTCGTATTAACTATTACGTTCAGATTAGTTATTAAACTAATGGGAGATAAGTTCTTTATTGTTTTTTATTTATTTATTTTGTGCATTCTAAAAAGGGGAAGATTGTTGAGTCAAAATATGTTTTCAATTTTCCATCAATCATTTATTTTGGAAATCAGAAATCACACATATCATAATCATATATATTGTTTATCATGTGTGTTGTTTTAAAATCGTAATGACTCACTTTATATTTATTATATGTTTCATTTTATTATAATTTTTTATGTTGATCACTCACATTGTTTTATATATTGTTTAAAAATTGATAAAAAATTATGTGTTGCATTGAATTTCGGAATCATTACCAGATTATGTATTACATCGTAATCATGAATCATAACCAGATTGTGTATTGCATTGTAATCTGAAATCGTATCCATATTATGCACTGCATCATAATTAGAAATCATAATCACCCAATGTAATGATTTTTTTTAACAAGCATCATAACCACATATATAGTAAGCATATACATCATAACCATGTTATGTACCGCATAATATATATGCATCGTAACTAGGTTAATTTCCACAACTTAATTCTTTAACGTTACAAGGTTAAGTTCTGCATCGTAACTAGGTTAATTTCCACAACTTAATTATTTAACGTTACAAGGTTATGTTCTGCATCGTAATCATGAATTTTAACTGGATTAATCATAAATATGAATTGTAACCAGGTTATGTATCACAACCATGTAATATATCATACACATATTATGTATTATATTCAATAATCATAACTAGATTAAATATCATGCATCGTAACCATGTTAATAATCATAACCAGGTTATAATGTTTAATTATGATATGCAATGTTTTCTTGATAAGCCTAACAACCTAGTTATGTATTGTATTTTTTGTTATGCATTACACTCTTATCATAACTTCAAAACCAATTACATCTTACTCACACTCATTGTTTCATACTTTTATACTTACTAATTTATAACTAAAACGATGTCATTGAGTTGGTTATTTACCAATTGAAACGATGTTGTGTATTCTGTTTGTTTTGAATGTTGTAATGATAGGTTTCCAAGTCCATCCAAGGTTTTTGGATAAAAATGTCCAATGTAGGAAATATGACCATTAGAACCTAATGCCTATAAATAGGATGTCATTGAACCCAAATATTTAACTTTTTCTTCTATCAAATTCTAGAGAGATATGTTTTGACTTCTCTATTTCATTGTTTGAATGCCATTAAGATATATGAAGTGAACATATTGTTCCATGTTATTGTATTTACATAAGTGATTTGTTTTTTATTTGTGTGAATGATCAGTGTGATAAATATCGAGGGATTCTGTGGATTGGAATATGTGATACCGATCATCGTGTCAAGCTCTTTCAATTTCTTGAAATATAGAGGTGCATATTACCTTCATAATCAAGGACTTCCCGATGTAAGAATTAAATTGTGCCGATCATTATATCAAGGTCTTACCAAAGTGATGGTAAGATAGACCTTTATCCTAGGAGAAAGGATACCCTACCCTTTGTGTTAAAATAATTGTAATACTTTTACATTTCTGCTGCTATCTCTATTGGAAGGGGAATTTCATTTTTTTTTCTTTTCATATTCAATTCAATTTTAATTGTTTCAATTATGATTCAAATTATATTAAGAGATCCTATACACTATATGGTATAACCTATAAATTTTTATTAATCTGATCATTATATTCAATTAAAATACTATTTTTTTACATTACTTGAATTATGTCATAGTATTTCTATCAGATTCATGACTTGTATGGTTTATTGTATTGATTGTGAATTTTATTAGTATAAGATCTCTTAAACTAATTCCATTCTTATGTGTTTAAATAGATAGTTTTTAAACCTAAAATTTACCCCCTCATGTAATTTAGCATCTACATATGCTATTTTGATCCTACAAATCTATCCTCAAGAAAGTTACTATCAAGATCTATTCTCAATATAGTTTAAGTGTGTGGGTAGAAACCTGTATGATTTGGAAAACTAACTCATCTCATGAGACTACCAATGAGTCAATGGTATTTATATAAATTCCACCAACCATGAATACAGGTCCAATTAATTCTTCAAATATTGTCAATACTCTTTAATTCATAAACAATGTTCCTTATAAAATATTTGTATTGTGTAATGAATATTTAATTCTTAATATTTCCCCAGTAAATCAAATTAAATTCAATGTAGACTCTATTTTTAAAAATGGTTTAATGTTTAGGAAATAATATTATCCATCATACATGAATATATATATTTAAGATAAATTCAATTTGAAATAAAAATTGAAATTATAAAAGTAATTTGTTCAAGAGAAATATAATAATCCCAATAGAATATGAGATTATACAATCACTTTTACAACTTGGTAAAATTCTATTGAAATTAAAATGGATGATATTATTAAATGTGGAATTTAATATATCATGAATTATTAATTTTCCATGATATAACATGTAAATGGTGTAGTATATAAACCCCAGAAAATTTATTTTGTGCCTAATAACCAATATGTCTCAATGGTATGTAATTGAGATGAAATCCTTCAAATCCAATTTTCCCCTTGGTTAACATGCTTAAAACTCTTGTATATTGGGTTTAAAAATGTTATAAAGTCATTAAAAAATCATTTTTATATTTGTAATAACATATTTTAACCTTTTATAACATCTTATCACATGTTGGTTAATAATATTTCATTATTGATATTGTTTCTAGTGTTAATTTCATTATTCTCATGCATAATGCATCAGGAATGATCTAGTTATTGCACATTTTATAGAGTTTTTTAATCCATAGAATAATAATCATGAAATAATTATCATATTTTTTCATCAATGTTTCATTTATTAAAATTCATTAATGATGTTTATGAAAAATTACGTTTGTTACAATCATGAAGACGGTAAGTTGTACGTTTGAATAAGCAACATTTCCATTTTTCACCGATCATTATATAAAGGATTTAACTAATATATTACCACCAAATAATTATAAAAAAATCATTAATATCATATTATAGACATATATATATCATCTTGGTGGTGTTGTGTTAAAATTAGATTTACATCACTTCCTGAAGAAGGTAGTAGACACATACACGAGTGATGTTATCATCTGTACGTGAGTGGAATGGAAAGAAAAAAATGATATATATAATCTTTACTGAATGATAATATTTTTTAAAAATAATAATTATTTCGATTGTATCACATATAATCTCTAAATGTTGCTTTATTACCCTCCATGTGAAGCATTAGTGAATGACAAATACCATTGCTTCATGATGCGGAAGTCCACCATACACATGAGCAACATTATCACATATCCTATAGAATTTCAGATAAAAAACACATATATTATAGTGTGACTAAAAGGGTAAGAAAACGTTATTAATATAATATATGTACTTTATGTCTATCATCATACGAATCCTTGTGTGGTGGAAATTGTGAAACAAATGACTACGGTTCAAGAGGCGGTAGTCCCCCATACACTTGAATGATGATTCTTTAACCCATTTGATTGAAGTGGACTTTTTTTATGTCATGTATGTGTTATAAAAAAAATAATAGTGCATATAAGATAATATATTTATTATATCACCACTTTTTGATAAAAATTTTAGGAGGATGAGAAATAAGTAAAATTAAGATTCTCATTGAAGATAATAGCCTCATCCTCGAGCATCCTCCATAGGTTTTGACTAATATCAGCTGATGACAGACTTATACCCAATATAAGGTTCTTAGGAACAGGGAATGGAAGTATTGATGTTATTTTTTTCACATATTTTTGATAAAAATTTCATGATAGGTGGGAATAAGTGATGGGATTGAGTTCCATTTTATTGTTGAGGGGTGGGTCATTTTGTAAATACTCAAATGTATTCAGTATTCAGAGGTCAATAGTACCAAAAGTGTATCAAAAATTGATACTGAAAAGATTTTAGGAAATATATTTTTGATTCACACCTCCAATACATAATGAAACATATCATGTATACATATTTTTCTTATCTTTCATGTTACCTTTTATTACACTTTTTGGTTTTCACTAGGGTAACTAGTTTTATAACCTAGGAAATTTATCCTTTAATACTAAATTAAAGTGAGAATTATTCTAAAACCACATATTATTTATTTAGACACAATTACATATTCATATATCACATTGAACATCTAATACTACATATGATATCTTTTGGAACACATAAAGGAAAAGGGTGATTATAAAACCCATTAATGGAAAAATCAGAGTAAGCATGATTCCTGTACGACAAAGGAATATCATGATAACATTAAAGTTTAAAATAACATGGGATCATGAAATAAAATAATATGATATCATAAGATCATAATATAAATGGAATTTAGAAAAAATATAAATCATGGATACAAAAGCATCATCAAGGATAAGTACTAAGACATCATAGCATAGTGTGCTTGGATAACTACTCATGCCCCAAACAAGATATCTCAAGAGGTGAAATAATCACTCAATGATTTTGTGAACTATCTCTTTTCAGCCTTTATATGAATAAATTTATGAATCCTACATAGATCATAAAACACAATTATTCAATTTATTAGTTACATGTATTTAATGTTAATAGATTTCAGCATTGATTTCATATGATCTTAAAGGCACGAGCCTTTTATCATTTTAAAACCATGTGAATTCAATGTGATATTTTTACATAGAAAGTCCCAATAAATGAAGTATAAATAAATTTATATTAATTTTAATTAACTAATCCCTAGTATCCCAGATCAAATGTCATACTTTATTACATTCGAATCGATTTAGGGAATTACATCCCAATAATGTTTTAGCATTTTTGGGAAACTATATACATACATAAAATTAATTTCACATTGCGAATATAAAATAAAACATTCCATTGGTTTATCATCATAACATGGGGAATGGAAACAAAATACAAGTGATCTCAAATGCTTAGTAAGGGTTAAGTGTAGCAGAAGTGATCATGGATCAATAAAAAATAATCAACATTGTATGGTAAATAAATTAACATACATTCCATTTAAATAATTTTAATAAAAGTATAAATAACAAATAAATAATTTGGTAAGGTAAATAACTGGAAAAAAAATCCATTTAATCAATAACATGAGCATAATATGTAATGAATAATAATGTTCAAATAATTCCAAATAAATACTCTTATGAGCATGAATCTTGACCATCAATATTCTAACTAATCATATCATCTCAAGGAATATTAGTAATGATGGAATTTGTAATTTCAGACAACATAACTATCAAAATCTTGTTGAGTCAAAATGTGTTTAAACTTTCCCATCAATCAATTGTTTTAGAAATCACAAATCATACATATCATAATCATATATATTGTTTATCATGTCTGTTTTTTTACAATCATAATCTCTCACATAGTCCTTATGATGTGTTTCATTTTATCATAATTATATTTGTTTATCACTCAAATTATTTTATAAATTTCATCACAATTGTAACCAGATTACGTATTTCATTGAAATAATGAATTGTAACCAGATTATGTATTAAATCATAATCCAGAATCATAACCCGATTGTGTATTGCATTGTAATCAATAATCATATACAAATTATGCACTACATCAAAATCATAAATTGTAATAAGATCATGTTCTGAATGGTTTTGATATTCATCATAACCACATACATCGTAACCATATGCATCATAACCAGGTTAAGTAAAGAATCATAAATATGCATCGTAACTAGGATAAGTACCACGTCATTATTATGTATTGTAAAAAGGTTATGTTCTCCCTCGTAATCATGCATCACAACTGAATTATGAATTTTCATTCTAAATATTAATCATTACCAGTTTATGTAATATAACAAGGTTATATATCATACCCTTATTAGGTATTGTATTCAAGAATCATAACCAGATTAAACATTAAGAATTGTAACCATGTTAAGAATCATAACCTTGTTAAAATGTGTAATTACGATATGCATTGTTGTCTTGATTAGCCTTGTAACCTAGTTATGTATTGTATTTTTAATGCATTACACTCTTATCATAACATCAAAACTGACTACATCTTACTCACTCTCATTGTTTCATTATTTTTTACTAATTACATTCTAAATAAAACGATTCTATAGAGGTGGTTATTTACCAATTAAAATGATGTCATGTATTCTTTTTATTTTGATTTTTGTAATGACCGGTGTCCAAGTCCCTCCGATTTTTTTGGAGAAATATTACAGTTGGAGGAAATATGACCATCAGAACCTGTAGTGTATAAATAAGAAGTCATTCGAACAAGAATATATTACTTTTTCTTCTATAAAGTTCTAGAGAGTGGAGTGCCCAGATCAGTGTGAATCACTGAGAGGGGGAGGGGGTGAATCAGTGATCCTTTAAAACTTTTTTCTAATTGATTCTTATCAATTAAACCTCTATGGCTTTTTAAGGCCTCGATCCACTCTTCTTATGTCTCTCAACCTTTCCCGGATAATGCAGTAATGAAAAGGCACAGGACACAAGGATTTACAAGGTTCGGCACCAAAGGCCTACATTCTTGCCATGCTCTCCCAGCATGGATTCTCCCATTATAACCTGTTAGTATTACAATGGTCGATACAGCTTCCCACCGTATCTCTCCTGAGTCCCACAGGAGGGTCTTTATACTGCTTCACACAGTGTTACCAGAGTCCCACTGGCCTGCTCCAGAATCCCACTGAAAACTTCTTCTCCCTGACTCCCACAGGGTCTTCTCCTGGCACCTCGAGTCACACGAGTAGCTCTTCTTCTCTTTAAGCTTCTTCAAGTATCTTCAGCAGTCTGGGATAAAGACTGCTGGCCTTGCTCTGTACCTATGATCACTTGAGTTGATCAGGTCTTCTCGTCTTGCTCAGGATTTATCTCCTTCTTCTAAGGATGACCTAGCCTCTCTCTTCAAGAATCTTCAACAGCCTCTGAAAAGGTCTGTTGGTCTTGCTCAGCAATCTTCTGATCACTTCACTTGATCAGGCTCTTCTCAATTACTGAATACTCAGACAACTGATGTCTTTAACTTCAGTCTGGTCCAGTCTCACTCACTTCAACTTCATGCACTGAGTGCATGGCAGCTCTTCATCCTCATGCACTGATAGCATGGCCTTCTCAATTCTTCAAGAACCTCCTGGTCTTGGACAACTCAAATGCACACCACTGATTTGGCTCTGTTCACGTGTGCATGTGCATGCATGCATGCATGCACTCTCCTCTTTCTCCTCTTGGTGCAATAAACCCTCAAAGGGTGTAGTCACTTTAAGCACACACCTTCTCACTAAACTTCACACACATTATTCTCTTTTGATTACACACATAAAAGTGTGTTATACATTAGTGTGAGTCTTCCACTTCTCTTTCTTCTTAGTGTGTACACTTTAGTTTGCACACACACTAAGGTTCGGCCTTGTTGTCTTTTTGCACACACTTGTTTCACTTTGCACACACTTGAGACTTGGCCTCCTCTCTTGTGTTTAACACCCATAACCCATTTTGTTTTAGTTCATTTAGGTGTAAGCCTCGGCCTTCTTGTTTTGCACATACACCACTAGGGTGTGTTCTTTCACTTCACACAAGGCACTAAGGCCTCGGCCTTCCTCTTCACTTGCCACACACACAACTTGGTGTAGTTCTTGGCCTCTCCTTTTTGCACACCCCAAAGGCTACTGCCTCTTCTTCAAATGCACACACACAAAGTGTGTTCTTCAATTAGGCACAACCACAAGGTATGGCCTCGGGTTCTCCTTGCACACACAAAACTGTAGGGTCCTCTTACTCCATTTGCACACACACTTCCACGGCCCTTTTCTTCTTTTGTTAAGCACACACGGCCTCGGGACTTCACTTCTTCTTCAAGGCGCGCAAGGTGTGAGTTCACCTCGGGTGTAGCTGGACGCGCAAGTGCACAAGGCCTCTAGGCCGCACAAGCCACGGGTGCAAGGCACCGCGGGCGCGCAAGTGCTACCGCGCAGGGGGCACGGTGCATAGAGGGGGTGCGCAAGGTTCTACCGCACAGCCCAACCTCTTCTTCTTGTCATGAAAAGGAGTTGCGCGCAAGGGACTCAGCCGCACAAGTAAACTTGCGCGGGGCTTCGACTTCGCGAGGCAGAGCCTCACGGAACACAGTTTTTCAATAAAACTTCAGCAAGCAAAAACGAGAGCTCAACCTCTCTTTTTATAGGCAGTGGTGAGGCGGTGCATCCGCGTGAGAAATATTTGATCTCCCGAAGATTTCAGATCTTCAAAATCTTCCAAATCTTGATTTCCTCTCTGTTCAAACGCGGGTTCTTTTATTTGTCCTTTCTTCACGTGCATGCGACTTAGAAAGCATGCACGACCTTCTTTAAGCACTGCCCATGCAAATCATAAACCATTCATAGCCTCGGAAGATTCTCTTGCCTCGGCCGAACACAAATATCTTCATTACTGGCATGCATGCCCATTTCTACGCATGGATGTGTTCGTTATGGCTAGACGATCACAATGGTGGCTTTTAGCTTGATCGGAGGTGGTCGGGAGCTCAAATTCTGTCGTCGGGAGGTGCCTGGTTCGAAGGTGGACTCGCGGGTGGCCTCGTGCGAGCTCGGCGAAGAAGACGGATGATGGGCCGTTGGATGCGGTGATCAAATGAGAATCAATGGCCAGGATTAGAACAGGGCTCCGCGGATGCATTGGGCGGCCGAGATCTGCCGCGAGATCGCCTGGACGGCTGAGATTTTCTCCCGGGTGAAAATTCCGCGTCCCACATCGAAACGGGGCGCGGTTTTGCCGCGGCTTATCAACCATCGCGTGCCATCCTCGGCTCAGTTGAACTTTTCCCCTCCCGGTGCCGCCCCGCACCGGGTTCTCTCTGCGGGCGCGCTCTGCGCCCACTCTGCTCCCTGCGGGCGCGCCACTGGCGCCCACTATGCACACTGACACTCTTGGGTGCGCGCTCCTACGCCCGTGCCGCGCTCCTTCGGGCGTGCCCCAGGCGCCCATGCGGTGTCTTGGGTGTGCGCCCTGCCGCCCTGGCTCGCCCCACGGGTTCCCCCATGGGTGTGGTGCCCTAGCGCCCATACCTTGGGGTTGAACCCTCAAGGTGCCTTGGATGGCCATATTTTTTGGAAAAGGACAGTACAAATACTTTGTCAAAAACAAAGTAACCCATGAGTATAAGACAAATGCCAAGTTCCATTCAAGCCATTTCTTCTTCATCATTTCTTCTTCAAATGGATTCCTCCTCTTCTTAATCATGTATTCAATATTTAAGAATGGATATCCCGAAGGTTCTTCTTCATCAACCGAGCTCCTAAATCAATTAAATCTTCAATATTCTTCAATGATCCAATTAGAGATCAATTGGATCTTCTTCACATTCACATGCACTAAGTGTTAGTGCATGGACTTCATTAATCCACTTCATCCACTTAGAAGTTGTGGATGGATCCCTTTCATCTCCTCATGCATTGTGAAGACAATGCATGGTCTTCAAATAATGTTGTGACATTGTATCTACTTGATACAAGTTCTTGGAACTTTAAGAACAGCTCAACAATCGTCTGATTTAATAGAGAATGTTTCAACCACAACATCCTATGTCACTTAGTGAATTCTCCTAAGTGACATTCATCTTAGTACCATGGCCATTGTCCTTTCCTCACCAACACCATCACAACCTTTGGCATTCACATCTTGACAATCCTTTACATCCATTCATTCCATGACAACTTCATGCCTCATTGACAACAAATGCAACACAGTGCACTTCAATCTCCCCCTTTGTATTTTTTGTCAATACACTAGAGCAAATATGAATGGGTCAAAATGTGTGCCAATATTTCTCCCCCTTATTGGAAATCAAATGCAAAGGTGTGGTGTGGTTCTCTTTCAAAAATCACTTCCTCCTTTCGAATAGCATTTTCTTGAAAATCACTAAGAGAGGGATGATGTCACATGTTCTCTTAAGCAAAGAACCTTTAGTAAATCAACTCTAAGTCTACTTGGGCTAACCCGGTGTAGAAAACAAGAGTGATGTAACTAAGGAACTCAATGTTGTACAACATTCACTGTACATGTAAAATCATGCTTCAGGGGTTTGAAATTTTTCAGATATAACAATGAATTTCAAAATCCTGCACAACTTCACAAAACTCATTAGAAAGTTCAGGTGCAAAGATAAAGCTCCCCCATTCATCCATTTTATTAAGATGATATTAATCTCAGAACATCATCTTCTTCAGATTTTCTCCCCCTCAAGGGGTGCACTCTGTTATGTCCAATCCATCCTCCAGATGAGAATGATCATCATCTTCAATTCCCTGCAATGTTAGCACATGTATATACCAAGAGTATAAGGGAATAAGATGGAACCTCCCTGGTTCATCAATGTGAACAACAAGGTTGAGAAGATTCTCTCAACCGAGATGTCTCATTTTCACCAGTCTTCACACTTGCACATTTGATCTTCATTGATGATTGTGCTGGTGTGGTTCTCAAAACATCTTCATGTGAAACCTTCTTCTTCCCTTTTGCTTTAGCAATTCCCGGAGCTTCATCTTCAACTCTTTGTAGTTCTCTGGAAAGTTGCAACTGATGTGGCCATATGACAAGTAAGTCACTTGGGAGTGTGGCCTCAGTTCTGGAAGTTCCACATGGTTCTTTTGATGCTTTCAAGCTACCTTTCTTAGGCAAATTGTTTTCAATCAATCCCTTCTGCATCTTCTGGATTGATTGTCTTTTTGAGTTCAGTCTGCTTCTATTCAGTTCCATGGCTTGTTCACAAAGATCCATGGTATGACCTTTCTCTCCACAGTAGAAGAATGTTTTCTTGGTGGTCCTTCTGGATGCATCACCCTTCTTGGATTTAGATTCCAAGGACTTCTTTTCCTTTTTCATAATCTTCTTGGGAGCATTGTCACCTCTCTTCTGTTTGCTTCCCAAGGATTCTTTCTGAGCCAGGTTCTGTGATCTTTTCTTCTTTTGAGCTCTGGATACAGTTGGAGATTGACATGTATCTTTTTGAACACTTTTGCAATCATCCCAGATGTTGTCAAGTAATCCAAATCTATTTGCAGTAAACAGATGTCTCTGGAATTGTGGATGCTGCTTCTTTTCCTCTGGCTTGCTCCCCCTTGGCATGGGCTTCCTTTGTGCTTTGACATTCAGTGGATTGTACCAACAATCCTTTGCACAGTTCCCATACTTATTACAACACCAACATTGACCCACAAATCTTGACCTCTTCAGTCCTTCTGATTGTAGGGTACTTTTCTTGAATTGCTGTGTTGTTTCAGGAGAGCATTCTTTCTTCACTGTCTTCATCCATACTTGTTTGGATTCATTCTTCCATCCTGCACTTTTAGTAGAAACACATTTAGAAACATGAGTACAAGATGGGATGGATGGTACCTTCTTTTTAGAAGTTGTTGCCCTTTTATTAGAGGATGTCCTTCTTTTGGAATCATCCTTCTCAATGCACACTTGTGTAGCAACATGTCTTCTTCCAGCTGACTGGGAGGATTCAGCTTTAGGTGATTGCAGATGTTTCAATATCACCTCCAGTTCTAAGTATTTCATGTTGAGGGAGTTCTTCTCATCCTCAACAATTCTTAGCCTTCCTTCCCAATTCGCCACCAGTTGTTTCATCTGGTCTTCATGCACCTTCTTCAATTCTTGCAATGAATTGTCCAGCTCCTTCACCAATTTGACTTTTTCTTCAAGTTGAGCATCTCTGACATTCATTGAAACTTTGTGCAATTTTTCCAGTGCATGGAAAACTACTTTGACCACAGTCTTAAAGAATTCTTTCTCAGAAAGGCTTCTTTTCAATTCTTCAATAGTGGCTTCATATCATTCATTGCAAAGCGATACTGTTTCTTCTTTAGCCTTCACAAGCTTTCTGAGAGTGTTGGTTATGCCAACCCTTTTAGCCAATTGATCTTCCATTGCATTGGCTTCTTCTTCTTACTGTGATTTTTCTTCATGAAGATCATGGATGCCTGGTAGCTATACACTTTTCCACTTCCATGGGAACTGTCTTCTGAAGATATTTGAGTGCACTCTGAAGATCATTCATTGTTTCAACTTCATCACAGCTAGGACATGCTTTCTTCATCTTCTTGGCCTGTTTATTCTTTCTATTTTTCTGAGTCTTGGAATATATCTCCATTTGAGGCTGGTCACTCATTTCCTCAAATCCGCACTTCATAAAGACTCCCTTGGATCTTTTAGAGGTAACCTTCCCTCTGATACCAATTGGAGTGCCCAGATCAGTGTGAATCACTGAGAGGGGGAGGGGTTGAATCAGTGATCCTTTAAAACTTTTTTCTAATTGGTTCTTATCAATTAAACCTCTATGGCTTGTTAAGGCCTCGATCCACTCTTCTTATGTCTCTCAACCTTTCCCGGATAATGCAGTAATGAAAAGGCACAGGACACAAGGATTTACAAGGTTCGGCACCAAAGGCCTACATCCTTGCCATGCTCTCCCAGCATTGATTCTCCCATTATAATCTGTTAGTATTACAATGGTCGATACAGCTTCCCACCGTATCTCTCCTGAGTCCCACAGGAGGGTCTTTATACTGCTTCACACAGTGTTACCAGATTCCCACTGGTATGCTCCAAAATCCCACTGAAGACTTCTTCTCCCTGAGTCCCACAGGGTCTTCTCCTGGCTCCTCGAGTCACACGAGTAGCTCTTCTTCTCTTTAAGCTTCTTCAAGTATCTTTAGCAGTCTGGGATAAAGACTGATGGCCTTGCTCTGTACCTCTGATCACTTGATTTGATCAGGTCTTCTCGTCTTGCTCAGGATTTATCTCCATCTTCTAAGGATGACCTGGCCTCTCTCTTCAAGAATCTTCAACAGCCTCTGAAAAGTTCTGTTGGTCTTGCTCAACAATCTTCTGATCACTTCACTTGATCAGGCTCTTCTCAAATACTGAATACTCAGACAACTGATGTCTTTAACTTCAGTCTGGTCCAGTCTCACTCACTTCAACTTCATGCACTGAGTGCATGTCAGCTCTTCATCCTCATGCACTGATAGCATGTCCTTCTCAATTCTTCAAGAACCTCCTGGTCTTGGACAACTCAAATGCACACCACTGATTTGGCTCTGTTCACGTGTGCACGTGCATGCATGCATGCATGCACTCTCCTCTTTCTCCTCTTGGTGCAATAAACCCTCAAAGGGTGTAGTCACTTTAAGCACACACCTTCTCACTAAACTTCACACACTTTATTCTCTTTTGATTACACACATAAAAGTGTGTTATACATTAGTGTGAGTCTTCCACTTCTCTTTCTTCTTAGTGTGTACACTTTAGTTTGCACACACACTAAGGTTCGGCCTTGTTGTCTTTTTGCACACACTTGTTTCACTTTGCACACACATGAGACTTGGCCTCCTCTCTTGTGTTTAACACCCACAACCCATTTTGTGTTAGTTCATTTAGGTGTAAGCCTCGGCCTTCTTGTTTTGCACATACACCACTAGGGTGTGTTCTTTCACTTCACACAAGGTACTAAGGCCTCGGCCTTCCTCTTCACTTGCCACACACAAAACTTGGTGTAGTTCTTGGACTCTCCTTTTTGCACACCCCAAAGGCTACTGCCTCTTCTTCAAATTCACACCCACAAAGTGTGTTCTTCAATTAGGCACAACCACAAGGTATGGCCTCGGGTTCTCCTTGCACACACAAAACCGTAGGGTCCTCTTACTCCATTTGCACACACACTTCCACGGCCCTTTTCTTCTTTTGTTAAGCACACACGGCCTCGGGACTTCACTTCTTCTTCAAGGCGCGCAAGGTGTGAGTTCACCTCGGGTGTAGCTGGCCGCGCAAGTGCACAAGGCCTCTAGGCCGCACAAGCCACGGGTGCAAGGCACCGCGGGCGCGCAAGTGCTACCGCGCAGGGGGCACGGTGTATAGAGGGGGTGCGCAAGGTTCTACCGCACAGCCCAACCTCTTCTTCTTGTCATGCAATGGAGTTGCGCGCAAGGGACTTAGCCACACAAGTAAACTTGCGTGGGGCTTCGACTTCGCGAGGCAAAGTGTCACGGAACACAGTTTTTCAATAAAACTTCAGCAAGCAAAAACGAGAGCTCAGCCTCTCTTTTTATAGGCAGTGGTGAGGCGGTGCATCCGCGTGAGAAATATTTGATCTCCCGAAGATTTCGGATCTTCAAAATCTTCCAAATCATGATTTCCTCTCTGTTCAAACGCGGGTTCTTTTATTTGCCCTTTCTTCACGTGCATGCGACTTAGAACTCATGCACGACCTTCTTTAAGCACTGCCCATGCAAATCATAAACCATTCATAGCCTCGGCAGATTCTCTTGCCTCGGCCGAACACGAATATCTTCATTACTGGCATGCATGCCCATTTCTACGCATGGATGTGTTCGTTATGGCTAGACGATCACAATGGTGGCTTTTAGCTTGATCGGAGGTGGTCGGGAGCTCAAATTCTGTCGTTGGGAGGTGCCTGGTTCGAAGGTGGACTCGCGGGTGGCCTCGTGCGAGCTCGGGGAAGAAGACGGATGCTGGGCCGTTGGATGCGGTGATCAAATGAGCATCAATGGCCAGGATTGGAACAGGGCTCCGCGGATGCATCGGGCGGCCGAGATCTGCCGCGAGATCGCCTGGACGGCTGAGATTTGCTCCCGGGTGAAAATTCCGCGTCCCACATCGAAACGGGGCGCGGTTTTTCCGCAGCTTATCAACCATCGCGTGCCATCCTCGGCTCAGTTGAACTTCTCCCCTCCCAGTGCCGCCCCGCACCGGGTTCTCTCTGCGGGCGCGCTCTGCGCCCACTCTGCTCCCTGCGGGCGGGCCACTGGCGCCCACTATGCACACTGACACTCTTGGGGGCGCGCTCCTACGCCCCTGCCGCGCTCCTTCGGGCGTGCCCCAGGCGCCCATGCGGTGTCTTGGGTGTGCGCCCTGCCGCCCTGGCTCGCCCCACGGGTTCCCCCATGGGCGTGGTGCCCTAGCGCCCATGCCTTGGGGTTGAACCCTCAAGGTGCCTTGGCTGGCCATATTTTTTGGCAAAGGACAGTACAAATACATTGTCAAAAACAAAGTAACCCATGAGTATAAGACAAATGCCAATTGCCATTCAAGCCATTTCTTCTTCATCATTTCTTCTTCAAATAGAGTCCTCCTCTTCTTAATCATGTATTCAATATTTAAGAATGGATGTCCCGAAGGTTCTTCTTCATCAACCGAGCTCCTGAATCAATTAAATGTTCAATATTCATCAATGATCCAATTGGAGATCAATTGGATCTTCTTCACATTCACATGCACTAAGTGTTAGTGCATGGACTTCATTAATCCACTTCATCCACTTAGAAGTTGTGGATGGATCCATTTCATCTCCTCATGCATTGTGAAGACAATGCATGGTCTTCAAATAATGTTGTGACATTGTATCTACTTGATAAAAGTTCTTGGAACTTTAAGAACAGCTCAACAATCGTCTGATTTAATAGAGAATGTTTTAACCACAACATCCTATGTCACTTAGTGAATTCTCTTAAGTGACATTCATCTTAGTACCATGGCCATTCTCCTTTCCTCACCAACACCATCACAACCTTTGGCATTCACATCTTGACAATCCTTGACATCCATTCATTCCATGACAACTTCATGCCTCATTGACAACAAATGCAACACAGTGCACTTCAGAGAGAGATGATGTGAATTATCTCTGGCTTTGTGTGAAATCCATGAAGATAAAAGAAGTGAAAATTTTTTTCTTTGATCATGTAATTCTATAAGTGACTTGTTTCTTCTTTGTGTGACCGATGAGTGTGAAAATAATTTAGGGCTTCCAAGGATAGGTAGACATGTTTCTGATCATCGTATTGAGGGATTTCAATTTCTTGAAAGACAGAAGTTTCGACTACATTCCTAATCAATGAAATTAAAGGATATGAAGACATTCGTGATGATCATCATATTGAGGGCTTACCATGGTGGTGGTAATACATTCCTTTATCCAAGGAGAAATTATACCCTTCTATTTGGGAAAAATAATTTTAATACTTTTACATTTCCGTTGATATCTATAGTAGAAAGGGAATTGTATTTTTTTCTTTTTCTATTAATATTAAAATCAATTGTTATTGTTTCAATTACGATTCAAATTTTATTAAGAGATTATATGTGTTATATGGTAGAATCAAGGACATTTGTATTACTCCGATCAATGTATTCAATTCAAAGAAAATTGTTTTACATTACCCATAGTATTAAATCATATTATTTCCTACGAATTCAAACCCTTTATGGAAGATTCTATTGATTTTGAATTTTATTAGTTTATGATCTCATAATCTATGTCCTTTCTTACGTGTTTAAATACATTGTTTTTAAACATTAAATTCACCCCCTCTTGTAATTGAGTATCTACATACACTATTTAGTTCCTAGATTTGGTATTAGATGAGGTTTCCACTTTATTTATTGCTTTGTTTATTTCTTATAGAAATACAATTGTATTTCTTTTACAAACTGTTATTTATAACTACTTACTATAGTAACATGTGGAGTAGAAATGTATTTTTTTATGAGACGGAAGGAATCAATATTGGATCAATTAATAATCTGAATCCAACAAGACCACCTATTTTTGATGGAAATTATTATGATTACTAGAGATATTGAATGTAGACTTTTTTTTGAATACTGGAGTAAAAAAATTTACCATTCATACAAGAGTTTACAAAATCCCAGATGAGGAAGTCAGTACCTTCACCCATCAAGAGAAACAAGAATATAAATTAAACTACAAGGTACACAATACTTAGTTGCGTTTCATGACCAATAATATATATAGTCAAATATCATCATGTAATGTATCCAGTTGTATCTAGAAGAAATTGGAAGCCACACATTTTGGTAAATCCAACATTGTATAAACAAGAAGAGCAATGCTTTGAGAAGAATATCATGGGTTAATTTTTCATTAAGGAGAACCAGTATCCAAGGTGCAATAAAGATTTATGACAATCATCAATATCTTAAAATTAATGGGTGGAAAGGGTCTTGAAGATAAATAACAGATGCAAAAGATAATTGATATAATGCCAAATGAATGGGATTAAAAAATGACAGTTATCGATGAGAAATATAAAGATACACAAATTACTCTTTATTATTAGTTTGGAACACTTCTTCAACATGAGACAATAATAAAAAGAGAAGTTGATTTTAATAAATAGAATGGTAATGGGATTGTATCTTTTACTACTACATCCAATGTTAAGGCACAGGAAAGGATTTCTAGATCCAATGCTAAGAAACTCATTGTCATATCAAAATCATGTGATAGTGATCACTCGTATAATGAGTTATAAAATCTTGATTGAAAGATGAACTAGATTGTTGGAAGGAAATAAGATTAATACATATTCAAAAAGAAAGATATAAATGACAATAAAAATCATAAGTAACATGTTATGAATGTAAAAGATCTGGTCATATTAGAAAATATTTTACTCTACTAAAAAGAAAATACATAAAGTGTAAAAATTATGAAAGAAACAAGAAAAGGTATTAATAGAAAAATAAAAATAATTTCTTGATGGAAAATGATACTTGGAGTGCATGTGGTGGTGATTCATTAGAGTAATATTTAGAATATGACTCTTCTAGTCAGAATAATATAGGAATTATAGAGAAACTACCTATTTAAAATCAATGGTTAATGTATAAAGAACACAATGATGAATCACATACAAAAGTATCTTAATATTAAAATTAACCAGATGAGAAGAATTTTTATTCTAAGAATGAAGAATATTGCTTAGAAGAGGATAATTATCCTTTATTTAAAGAATTTTCCCAATTCACAATGATACATGAGAATTAAAAATCAAATATCCAGAAAGATCTTGATGAGAAAAATTCATGAATATCTGTTTTAACAAAGTGTCAAATCTCAAAAGGGGTCTTAATATGATGACTCTTGGTTAAGAAAATTTTTAAAAAACCATTATGGAAGTATGTTTGGAGAAGAAAAAAATTTTATGGATGTCGAACAACATATTTTAAAATAAAATATTTTTGAAACATATAACAATTCCAAAAAAATCAGGTGAGAATGATAATTTATTCATTAGACTAAAATTTCAAATATTTTATCAAAAGAAACATTTATCAAAATTCACCTTGGGATGAAAATAATTTGATTAAATATATTCTATAGTTCTTACTCATAGGATTAGTTAGAGAATTGGTTACACTCATTCAAAACTGTTTTTTATTCATAATTATTTTGTTCCTCAAAGTGACCCATTCTGTACTAAATGTCAATGTGGTGGACATTGGGAAAGAAACGTTTCTCTTAATAGAACTAAATCCTTACGATTTCATAAATTTCATTTTCCCAAAAAAATGTGGATTCCTAAAACTCATTTATCTAATATTTCCATATCCCAAAAAGTATGGGTTCTAAAAAACTAATTGTTTCTTTTTCAGGAAAAAAATAATTTAACCAACAAAAAGAAAATTTGGTATATAGATAGTGGTTGTTCTCAACACATGACTAGAAACAAATATTTCTTTGAAAAGAATATTGAAATAAAAGGTAGAAGAGATACATTTAGAGATAATACTGAGGGAAAGATCATTGGTATATGTAATATTGTTCTTTTAAGAAATGTTTTATTTGTCAAATATATTAAGAACAAACTTATAAGTATAAGTAAATTGTGTGATGAAAGCTGCATTTTGAATTTTGGAATGATAAATTTTTAGTTCACAATTCCATGTATGAATTCATTCTTTCATCCCATATGCATGAGAATGTATACACAATCAACATATAAGCCCTTAAGAGCCATTAATTACCTTGTTTAAGTGAAATGGAGGACCAATCCTGGGTATGGAAAAGAAGGTTTAGACATTATAACCTAATGAACCTTTTTTAAACTCTTAAATAAAATAATTTTTAAAGATCCACCGGATCTATTATATGAATCTTCAAAAGTTTTTGACCCTTGTAAATATGGAAAGAAACATAAAATCGGCTTTAAAACAATATATATATTAGTAATATTGCTTTTTTATTATAAGTGTAAAAATGCCATGTCCAGGGACACTTATAAGGACACAGGCAACCCAGTCATTCAAGGGGGCCGAAAGTAGTGCAGCCCTAAAGCATCCCTCATAACAAAAGACCTACACTCTAGAGGAATAGAGCCCATTATTCTATAAATAATGGGATCTTAGTTGGGAATTAAAAAAATATATGATATTTCCACTTCTAATGAATTACCATTAGTTCACAAGGATCTCTTCAGTCCTACACAAACTATAAGCATCAACGAAAATTACGATGTAATTTTTTTAGTTGATGACTACACTAGATTTACATGTGTCTATTTTTTAGAAAATAAATTTGAAGCCTTTTCCTATTTCAAAACTATTAGTGCCCATGTTAAGAATGAGTAAAACCTATAATTAATAACTATACATAGTTATCATGGTGGAGAATTTAAAAATTCCAATTTTGAAAACTTTTGATGTAAGAAAGGAATTACTCATACCTTTTTATCTCCATGAACTCCTCAGTAAAATGGTTTTGTTAAGAGCAGGAATCATATTCTTCAAGAAATGACATAAACCTTGTTGTTTAAATACTCAATTTCTAAGAATTTCTTGGATGAAGCTGTCCATACTTCATGTTATACTTTAAATTGTATTTCAACTAGTAATTATTTTAATAAAACCCTTCATGAATTTTATACTAGCTGAAAACCTAATGTTTCTTACTTCAGAGTGTTTGGTTGCAAAGTACTCATATTAAATATAAAAGATAATTTACATAAAATTTTACCCAAATCTGATGAAACAATTTTCTAGGATATTTCACATCCCCTGAGGCTTATAGATTTTTTAATAAAAACTGTATCACATTTGAAGAAACAGTGCATGTTTTGTTTAACCAAACTAACCCATTTGATTAGGAACAATCTTAACCTAAATCAATTGATTTATTTTCAAAAACTAATTAACAACCATTGATTGAAAAATCTTTTAATAAAGATATTACTCAAGAAAATGTTTTTGAATCATTTAATGTAGGATATTTTCTTTCTTATGTTGATGAATAGGTTTTAACAAACCCAAATCAATTATTTCTTAAGAATAATCCTAGTGAAAATAACATTGGTGATGTAAATCAAACTGTAAAGACCATAAATTCTATAGGAAATGAAATAAAACATCCTGCTCTTCTATCTCAATTTGATCCTAAAACATATAACGAATCCTTGGGTGATGAATATTGGATTAAAGTAATGAACGATGAACTAAATGATCTTAAAATAAATCATGACTGGACATTGGTTGAAATACCAAAAGAAACAACTGTTATTGGTTTAAAATGGGGTTTTAGAAGTAAGTGTGATGAAAATGGAATCATCATAAGAAATAAATAAACACATCTTTTTAAGGGATATAATCAATGAGGGGAATAAACTATGAATAATCCAATGCTTTTGTAGATAGACAAGAATCTCTTTGTATTCTGTTAACCTTTGCAACATACTTCAATTTCAAACTTTTTTAAATGGATGCTAAATGATTTTTTCTCAATGGGTTTTTACGAGAATATGTTTTTTAGAACAACCCCCATTGTTTGATAGATTAAAGACATCATGATCATGTTTTAAAACTTACAAAATCCTTGTATCGTCTTTAAAAATCCCCAAGAGCATGGTATGATAAACTCATATGATTTATTTTAAAAATAAATTTTTCAAAAGGTACTACTTACCCATATCCATTTTTAAAAATGGATAACAAAAAGGTTTTGATTTTCCAAATCTAGGTTGATGTGATTTTATTCAATTTAACTAATCAATCCTTAATTAATTATTTTGCGATTAAAATTAAATAAGAGATTGAAATGAGTATGATGGGTGATTTTACATTATTTTTAGGTTTTAAAATATCTCAAAACCCAGAAAGAACCTATTTATTTCAATATAATTATATCAATGACTTACACAAAACGTTTGGATTTGACAACACAAAAAGTATTAGCACTTTAATCAGTACCTCAAATACACTTGATCATGATAATGCTGGGAAACTAGTGGACGAAAAAACTTTTAGAGGTATTCTTGGAAGCAAGTTATACATTAAATCAATTCAACTAGACTTATTGTTTTCTATATGCTTATGGGAAAGATACCAATCTAATAAAAAATAATATCATTTAAATGTAGTGATGAGAATTTTTCTCTACTTAATGGGAACAGTGGATTTAGGGCTATTCTATTCTTTTGGAAATTATTTTGTTCTGAAAAGTTATTCAGATGCTGACATTGATGGAAGTAGGATGGATAGAAAGATTTCATCTAGAAGATGTTATTTCTTATGAGATTCTATAGTTTCTTTTTCATGAAAGAAACAACACTTACAAGCACTCTCCACTACTGAAACTGAGTTTGTAGTAGATAGATGTTGTTGTGCTCAAGTGTTGTGGATGCAATACACAATCAATGACGATAGAAAGTGTTTTTTCCAAAACACAAATACTATGTGACAATACTAGTGACATTTCTCATAGTAAAATCCATGCGCACTACTCAAGTGAAAACCACATAGATATTAAGCATCACTTTTTTTGGGATTACACACAAAAAGGAGATATTGTCTAAAAATTTATTGGAATGCACGAATAAAATTATGACATTAAAAAAACAATTCTATTATGATAGATTTTAATACAGAAAATAGTAACATGCAATGATCACGATAAAGTAATCATTCAAATATAATTCTTATTAAACCCATCTACTTACATTCAATAACTTCTTTTCAAAGGAGAGTATACATTTCACTTCTTTTTGTGTCTTATTTTATCAGTTTTAAACTTTATATTTTTCATGAATTGGTTTCACTTTTTTATTTATAGTTAATTGGTTTTAATTTTTGTTCTATAGTTAATCGGTTTCACTTTTTGTTTTATAGTTAATTTGTTTCACTTTCTGTTTAACAATTTATAAACATATTTTTTTTTTCAGTTTAACAATAATCAGTTATACACTTTAGTTTTTCACTGTATTAATGATTTTATCAGCTTTCTGTTTTTATGAGTTTCATGATTTTCAGAAATAGAATATACTATCAATATTAAAATACATTATCAGAACTAAACTATCAGTATTGTATTACCTTTCTGGTACAAAACTATCTATTTTGGATCATTCTATCAGTATCATGTAATCGATAACAGCATATTTTATTATATATTTTTTATAATTCTTATCTGTTTAATTTATTGTTATTATTTTTACTATAACATTAATATATTGAAACAAATACATTCATCCTAATACTCTAACAGGTAAAATTCCTACACACTTATTTTGGTTGTTTCAATAGTTGTTCTCTATTATTTCTTTTAATTACTAAATAGTTTCAATTTGAATACATTTTTCTTTTAAGTAAAACCTCAAATGATCTAAATCATTCTTGAAAATTGGATCTATCAAATGTAATCTGGATTGTTAATTTCATTTTAAAAGAACCTATCCCACATCGAACTCATCTATTTTTCTCTCAAGATCAGTTCCTTTATAAGTAGTCAGCATTGTTTGAAATCAGTTCCTACCCCAATTTTTGTAATTAGTGATCTGGTCACCTTTCGTAGTCAGTAGGATCTTCCGGGTGTGAGGTATTCTTTCATGACTTAGTCTACTACTTCATAGAAAAAAATGGCTCCCAAATAATTTCTTTCGTGACCTTTCAGGGTGAAATGTTATTCTCAAGTGACTTTTATGAGTCTTTTGATTCGTCTTTAATAAGGATTGTATGTTTTAAAGGTTGTGAATCAATTTTTGTGGAAATACTGGGTTCTAATTAAGATGATGTCTATCATGATAAGGTGTTACATTTTTACAAATCCTTATAAATAGACAAGGATCGTAAGGTTTTTTTATATATTGTATATTATGAATTATACAACCTCCTCAAAAATAGGTATCTGCGTTTATAGGTGTTCCATTTGAGGGAGATGCATTATGTTCTTCTCATAATTTCTAGAAAGCTAATGTATCTTTCGATAGGTCTAAATATAAAGAAACAATTTTGGAGATTCATGATGAAAGAAGAAAAGTATTTCATTTATAATAAGATAATAGAATCATAGCCCTCTAGATGCAAGAGTTTTTCATGTAGAGAAATGTTGATATGGAAACTTTAAAATATACAGACGTGTATTTTCCTAACTACATTTTGAACAAGAGGTAGTTTATCCTAATTGGGGTTATATTTCAAAAAAATCGGATGCTAAAATCTAATGGTATAAAATAAAATAATATAATGTTTCCCACCATTATTAGTAAGTCTCTGAAAGAATGGTTGGGCTTGTGTAATATTGAAATAAGGTAAGATCACACTTCCTTCAAGTAGCCCTTAATCATTAGGTATACTATAATGTGGCTTAAGTTACAATTAAATCTTGAATCAAAATTGTTGAAAAAAGATCAAAAAGCTGAGAATCAAATTGATGTTGTTAAAGGTAGTGATAAAAATTATACGATATCAAAGTATACATCATATAAAATAAAGGTAGTTAATATTAAAACTCTAAAGCCATCAAATAAACAAGAGGATGTATCCGATGAAGTTACTTCTAAGTGGAGGAACAGAAAGCAAGAATAGAAATAAGGGGATCCCTAGTTCCGATTGGATCCAGCTAAAGATTTGTCTTTAAAGGTAAGGTCTGAAGAAACATTGAAAGAAGAATAGAGAAAGAATGGATTAATGAAGAGAATGGTCGAGGCAATTTACATTGATAGTATTCTCAAAATATATGAACAACTAACATGCGAAATTGAAATAAAGGATCCATCTGGTAAAACTCAAATGGCTCTAGTAGGTAAAGGTTAGAAGAAACAAGTTTCTAGTTAATCTGCTACATAATATCATGATAAAGAATATGAACAAGTGGAAGAATATCAAGAAGAAGAAGGCCAAGAAGAACCTGAACAAAAAGAACATGGATAGGAGGAAATATGATTCAAAGAAAAAGTAGACACAAACATGAGAAGTCATACTACCATGTCATCAGTAGTACCATATTTTGTTTATCCATCTCTAGATCCTCACCCTTCCAAGAGATTATCTCAAAAAGTTTCCTCAATGAGAGTTATTCAGATTTCTGATAAAGAAGTGGAAGAAGAATAGAAAGAATCCAATAAGAATCAGAAATTTCTAGATCAAGTGATCAGCATTGATACTCATTTTGGTGATCTTCTAAAATTCACTAAAGACACAGATTCTAAAAAAACAATCACTATGAAAGGGTTTTAGTATATTGAAAAATCCATCAAGAGATTGGAGAAGTTATTACTGTTTATTCCAAAAGTTGATGCTAGATTGGAAATTCTTTTTAATTTCCATAATTATACAACAAATACTTTTATGGTTTTAATTGATAGGTTTCTAATTATATAATCCAATTTGAAGATTTTAATAGAACATACTATTGATCATAGTAGGGCTTGAAATAATGTTGTGTGGTTGTCTTATAATGTTGATGAAAGTATAAATTATCATCTAGAAAAGATTGATAAATTGGAATATTGGGTAATCAAAATCGACTCTCTCTATTTAATTTTCATTGATGATTTGAATTAAATGTTTGAATAATTTCAAAGTCTCAATACCTCAAAAAAGTATCCTCAAAATTGCTTTAGAGTTTAATGGAATATAGGGAAAACAACGGAAATGGGTTTTTTAACCCTTAATAGAGTTATTATCTTAGAAAAATCCTTTCAACTCATGATCGATGATTTCAACAAACATAATGCAATAATTAAAGCTTAGGAATCTATTAGTCAACTTCATGATGATATGCTCTGAATGTAAGAAAATATTATTACTAAGTAGGATAAGAAGTTGAATGATCAACAAGAATATCTTGCAAAGATAATGGTAGATAAAAAAGAGTTCAAGAAGGTGAAACTCTTGTAATTAATATTTTCGAAAAACAAAATGGAAAATAATGATGGATTAACTCTGGATGTAATAAACATTTGTTTCAATTAAAAATTATTATTTCGTACTCTATTTCTCTAAACTTTTGTTGGAAGTTATTTCTTTCCCTTATTCTTTTTGAAAATCACAAAGGGGGATAATGGTTAAAAATAGGATTTTTTTATGAATGACTTATTAATGGGGAGAAATCTTAAGTATACTTAAAGAGAATACAATCCCTTGTGAGTTGTTTTCAAACTATGGGTAGAATTAGTCATATTCACTATTACTTTCAGATCAGTCATTGAACTAATGGGAGATATGTTCTTTATTGTTTTTTATTTATTTATTTTTTGCTTTCCAAAAAGGGGAAGATTGTTGAGTAAAAATATGTTTTCAATTTCCCATCAATCATTTGTTTTGGAAATCAGAAATCACACATATCGTAATCATATATATTGTTTATCATGTGTGTTGTTTTAAAATCCTAATGACTCACTTTATCTTTATTATATGTTTCATTTTATTATAATTTTGTATGTTGATCACTCACATTGTTTTATATGTTGTTTAAAATTTAATAATAGATTATTTGTTGCATTGAATTTTAGAATCATTACCAGATTATGTATTACATCGTAATCATGAATCATAACCAGATTGTGTATTGCATTGTAATCCAAAATCGTATCCATACTATGCACTGCATCATAATTAGAAATCATAATCACCCAATGTACTGAACTTTTTTAACAAGAATCATAACCATATATATATTAACCATATATATCCAAACCAAGTTCTGTACCGCATAATAGATATGCATCGTAACGAGGTTAATCTTCAAAACATAATTATTTAACTTTACAAGGTTATGTTCTGCATCGTAATCATGAATCGTAACCGGATTAATCATAAATATGAATCATAACCAGGTTATGTATCATAACCATGTAATATACCATACACTTATTATGTATTGTATTCAATAGTCGTAACTAGATTAAATATCATGCATTGTAACCATGTTAATAATCATAGCCAGGTTATAATGTTTCATTGTAATATGCATGGTTTTCTTGATAAGCCTATTAACCTAGTTATGTACTGTATTTTTTGTAATGCATTACAGTCTTATCATAACTTCAAAACTAATTACCTCTTACTCACCACATTGTTTCATACTTTTATACTTACTAATTCATAACTAAAATGATTTCATTGAGTTTGTTATTTACCAATTAAAACGATGTTGCGTATTCTATTTGTTTTGACTGTTGTAATGATAGGTGTCCAAGTCCCTCCATGGTTTTGGATAAAAATGGACAATGGGGGAAATATGACCATTGGAACCTGATTCCTATAAATAGGATGTCATTGAACCCAAATATTTAACTTTTTCTTCTATCAAATTCTAGAGAGATATGTTTTGACTTCTCTCTTTCATTTTTTGAATGCCATTAAGATATATGAAGTGAACATCTTGTTCCATGTTATTGTATTTATATAAGTGATTTTTTTACTTGTGTGAATTATTAGTGTGATAAAGATCAAGGGATTCCGTGGATTGGAATATGTGCTTCCGATCATCGTATCAAGCTCTTTCAATTTCTTGAAATATAGAGGTGCATATTACCTTCATAATCATGGACATCCCAGTGTAGGAACACAATTGTGCAGATCATTTTATCAAGGGCTTACCAAATTGGTGGTAAGATATACCTTTATCCTATGAGAAAGGATACCCTACCCTTTGGTATAAAATAATTTTAATACTTTTACATTTCTGCTGCTATCTCTATTGGAAATGGAATTTCATTTTTTTCCTTTTATTTTCATATTCAACTCAATTTTAATTGTTTCAATTATGATTCAAATTGTATTAAGAGATTCTATAAACTTTATGGTATAACCTTTAAATTATTTATTAATCTGATCATTATATTCAATTAAAATACTATTGCTTTACCTTAATTTTATTATGTCATAGTATTTCCATCAGATTCAAGACTTGTATGGTTTATTGAATTGATTGTTAATTTTATTAGTATAAGATCTCTTAAACTAATTCCTTTCTTAAGTGTTTAAATAGATAGTTTTTAAACCTAAAATTCACCCACTCATGTAATTCAACATCTACATATGCTATTTTGATCCTAAAAACTATTCTCAATAAAGTTATTGTCATGATCTATTTTCAATATATTTTAAGTGTGTCGGTAGAAACCTGTATGATTTGGAAAACTAATTCGTCTCATGAGACTACCAATGAATCAAGGGTATTTATATAAATTCCACCAATCATGCATACATGTCCAATTAATTCATCATATATTTTCAATACAATTTAATTCATAAACAATGTTCCTTATCAAATATTTTTATTTTGTAATGAATATGTAATTTATAATATTTCCCCAGTAAATCAAATTAAATTCAATGTAGATACTCTATTTAAAAATGGATTAATGTTTACGAAATAATATTATCCATCATACATGAATATATATATTTAAGATAAATTTAATTTGAAATGAAAATTGAAATTATGGAAGTGAATTGTTTAAGTGAAATCTAATAATCCCAATAGAATATTACATAATACAATCACTTTTAAAACTTTATTAAAATTCAATTAAAATTCAAATGGATGATATTATTGAATGTGGAATTTAATATATCATGAAATATTAATTTTTCATGATATAACCTGTAAATGGTGTAGTATATAAACCCCAGAATATTTATTTTGTGCCTAATAACCAATAAGAATCAATGGTATGTAATTGAGATGAAATCCATTACCACCAATTTTTTCCTTGGTTAACATACTTAAAACTCTTGTATATTGGGTTTAAACATGATATAAAGATATTAAATAATCATTTATATATTTATAATAACATATTTGATCCTTTTATAACATCTTATCACATGTTGGTTAATAATATTTCATTATTGATATTGTTTCTAGTGTTAATTTCAATTTTCTCATGCATATTGCATTAGGAAGGATCCAATTATTGCACATTTTATATAGTTTTTTAATCCATAGAATAATAATCATGAAATAATTATCAAATTTTTTCATTAATGTTACTTTTATTACAATTCATTGATGATGTTTATGAAAAATTAAGTTTGTTACAATCATGATGATGGTAAGTTGTACATACGAATAAGCAACATTTCCATTTTTCATCAATCATTAAAGAAAGGAGTTAACTAATATATTACCACTAAATAATTATAATAAAATCATTAATATCATATTATAGACTTATATATATCATCTTGGTGGTGTAGTGTTAAAATTAGATTTACATCACTTCCTGAAGGAGGTAGTCGACACATGCACGAGTGATGTTATCATCTATACATGAGCCGAATGGGATGAAAAAATGAAATATATAATCTTTACAGAATGATAATAGTTTTTAAAAATAAAAATTATTTCGATTATATCACATATAATATCTAAATGTTTCTTTATTACCCTCCTTGTGAAGCATTAGTGAATGACAAATACCATAGATTCGTGATGCGGAAGTCCATCGTACACATGAGCAACATTATGATATATCCTAAAGAATGGAATATAAAATACACATAAATTATAGTGTGACTAAAGAGGTAAGAAAATTTTATAAATATAATATATGTACATTATATCTATCATCATACTAATCCTCGCATGGTGGAAATTGTGAAACAAATGACTGCAGTTCATGAGGTGGTAGTCCCCCATACACATGAAGGATGATTCATGAACCCATTTGATTGAAGTGGAGTTTTTTTATATCATGTATGTGTTATAAAAAAATAATAGTTCATATACGATAATATATTTATTATATCACCACGTTTTGATAAAAAGATTAGGAGGATGAGAAAGAAGTAAAATAAAGATGCTCGTTGAAGACAATAGCCTCATCTTCGGGAATCCTCCATAGGTTTGGACTAATATCAGATTAGGACTGACTTATGCCCAATATAAGTTTCTTATGATGATGGCTTGGAAGTCTTGATGTTATTTTTTCATATATTTTTGATATATTTTTTTGATAGGTGGGAATAAGTGAGGGGATTGAGTTCAATTTTATTGTTGAGGGGTGTGTCATTTTGTAAACATTCGAACGTATTCAGTATTGGGAGGTCTATATTACCAAAAGTGGATCGAAAATTGATACTAAAAATAGTTTAGGAAATATATTTTCGATTCAAACCTCCACTACATAATGAAACATATCATTTATACATTTTTTTCTTATCTTTCTTGTTTCCTTTTTTTTACCATTTTTGGTTTTCACTAGGGTAACTAGTTTTGTAACCTAAGAAATTTATCCTTTAATACTAAATTAAATTGAGAATTATTATAAAATCATATTAGAGTAATTATAAATATTAAATAAAATTTATAAAATTAAAATATTATGATAGTGAAAAGTTATTTTAACACAAGTGAATGTAACGTGAAATAACACCACTTTAACATTAACCGCACTAGCATACCTTTTACAAATTGGTTCTTGATATATTAATTATAAAAAAAATTGGTACATTAATGGAGAAAAATAGATATTTATAAAAATTTAAGAAAACACTTGGTTGAATAAATTATTTCTAGTAATTTTTAACCAGCTAAAAAAATATAATTTTTTATAAAATAGCTTTAATGTCAATTTTGGTATTATTCATTTAATATGAATTTAAACGTATAAATAAGATGTTGAAATTAGAATCTATTATCATTAATCCTTTTTAAAATGATATATTCTTATAAAAAATAATTTAAAATTTAAATTCACTAAATTTACCACACTTTTATGTTTTTTAGTTTAATTTTTTTCATTTTATTGGTAAATAAATAATTAATGTGTTGGTATTTCTTAAGAATTTTATATAATAAGTTTCTACCTAAAAATTAATTCTAAATTATTATGATAAAAAAGTATATTTATATTTCTTTTTAATATTTATTACAAAACCTATGTTGTGTTTCCCTATCTCAAAGCTTTACTGAAATTAAGGGGAAGAAATTTATAATTTTTTTGACATTTTCTTAACATAAATTTTTATATGGATTATATTCAATGGAAATTTGAAATGTATTTAAATATTTTATATATATTATGTTAAATGTATAAATAAAATCTTTAAATATAATTATGATAATATTTTAGGTCATTTTCATTCGTATCTTTCTATATTAACCTATAGTAATCCCATTTTTACCTTAACTGATGTAATTAATTTTAACTGTTTTCAGTAATCATTCTAAGAAAAAATTAAATTGAAATTTTTCTAAAATTTAAATAATGCTGAATAAAAATATGTAATCTATTTTTCAAAATTAAACTCACATAATTGGCATAATTTAATTTAAAATTAATTCCATAGATATGTTAAGAAAACAAATTTGATATAGTGAAAATGATCAATAGTTTACAATGTTTTTCCATAAAAATTAAACATGAAAAATATTCCATTGACAGAATTTTTTATATGATATAAAAATGATCTAATTTTACATTAAATCAAATAAAATTATAAATTCACTTTATAAATAATTTAAATTAAAAGGGAGTTTTCATTTTAAAATTCAGAATTTTTCATGGTTCAAAAAAATATGAATCTTCTCATAGAAATCCCAAAAAATAACCCTATTATGATTTTGGTATTCTTATTTCAAAAATGATGATCAATTATTCAAATAATGTTTCTAAATATTTTAGAAATCAAATTTATATTACATTTACAAAATGTGAATAAACTGTGTTTTGTTTAAACTTGATGTTGCGTGCGTTACAAGATATTGACAAAATTAAATTTATTATAAAAGAAATATATTTTCTTTTATTGGGATGTTAATTATCCACAACATAGGGAAATTAAATACTTTATATTTTATCTTGGTCTTGATAATCAATTTTTTGATATTTGAAGAATTCATTTTTTGAAAATATGTTTTCGTAAAAGAGTTAATAAAACACGCTCTTAATAAGTGAGATATGGAGTACGAAGGTCATCCAAAATAACACATAAATAGGTTTATATGAAGTGGAATGTATCGAGGAAATGAAAAAATATAAATTTAAGAAAATAATAAATAATTTTATAGATTTATTGAGGTCATTTATCCTAAGAAAGTGAATGATCAATGGAAAGTTAAGGGGCTCTAAATCATAAATCTTTGATGGTTTAAAAATCTATCTGACTCATCAGGTATGAATATAATACATTAATGGTTTTTTTTCGAGATCATTTTTTAAAATTTGAGGAATAATTTTACTTTCATAGAATATAATAAAATATATGCACTAGATAAATATATAATTTATAAGCACAATTTCATCTTTTGTTTATGATTTGAACGATATATAATTCATCACATGCTCCAAAACATTTTTGCAGGTTATCCAATGCACATATTTCTTTATATGTTGATGTAATACAACAATCACAAACAATTCAGCCAAATATCAACATAATACATTTCATAAATGGTTAAACCTATAATCCTTCCAAAATATTATGATCCTAACTATTATAAAAAAATTTATGTAATTAAAAAATTGATCTTATCATTAATCAGTTCCAAGTTAGTTAGTAGTATCCAATTTTCATGTTCCATATCAATCATATATTTTTCTAAAGATCATTGTCTCATCATTAGGAACATATTAAGGGTTATCATTACCTCAATGATGTGTTTTAAAAAAATTTAAAATTGATACTGAATCAAATTTCTTAGTATGACTAGAAATATGATCTCATGTATTTAATGAAATTGTATTGCTGTAAAATATTTATATATTTTATAATTCTGATGATAAAAATATCATCAGAAAAATAAATTTATAAAATATTTCATGTATTAAAATACACAAAAATAATAATCATTACACTTTATTTTTATCAATATCATATTCTTATCTTTGATCCCTTAGCATATTACAAGTGATATTTCCTTGATTCTTGCAGATTTCATTTGTTTAGTACCTGAACATATTATCGTTGAAATACTGAATAAAGTTGTTTTAATTCTTCCCATTTATTTTTTTTCTAGTCACTATTTTCTCTACACATATAAAAACCGGTCATACCATTCAAGCATTTCCCAGGGAACCTTCTCTTAAACTATTTTTTTTCTCAAGATCGAAAATATTTGTCAAATAATGTATCTTTAGATTATTTCCATTCTATGAGTTATATTACTTTTTCCTCAATATTATTTTGGATCAATGACCCCCATTGATCAACATGGACCTTGAGACAATTTACTACAATTATACCATTTTCCTTTTCAATACATCCCAATACCAAAAATATCATATCCAAATAAATAATCTATTTCTTAAATTCCATTCAATCAGTAGACCCACTAAAATATGGGGTCCTTTGTCCCATAATGTATTCTAACATAAGATAGTCTCTCCATGGAATATGTTTCTCCATTAAAGAAAGGTTATTTGTAATAACAAGATTAAGTTGACTTAATATACAGATAACATGATCGGTTCTAATATCATTCATATATTCTTCCTTAGAAGAGTAAACATAACATTTCTCAGGAGTATTTATACCATTTTTCCTTATAGGGAACTAATCTAAAAAACTCCACACTTGATTAGATCATGACATTATGTAATACTGCTTTTAATAAAAAAAATAGTGAAATAATTATCTTAAATTAAAAAACATATGAATAACTAATATTTTTATAAAAAATATTTATTTTAGAATGTATATAATTTCCAATCCTATAAAATGTTTTTTATAGAAAAATTTAATTATCCTAAAAAAATCCATTGCGTTTTCAAAACATGTATGTTGTATGGACTGAATTTACATAGATGGTGAAAGTCGATCAAAGGAAAATTCACCTTTTTAATACTTTTTCCCCATGGTATATATATTCTAGAACCACATCCACATATTTTATCCTAAAATTTATGCATTTCATAGAAAATCCATTCACTATACAAAAACAATTGGATTTTATTATATAATTATCCCAAAGGTCTATCATGGGGTTATAGTCCCTAATCTATGTTTTACATAATATATTTCAAAGGGTTTATACTAAACATAATATGTTAGCAAATATAATGACCCTATCCTTATTAATTCGGAGCTGGTGTTTTACTTTATTACACTTGCATAGATACCATGGATATCATGCTGAAGGACTAAAAATATTAGCTATTTATGAAAACCAGATACATACATGCTACTCATTTTACATTAGGAATTACAAATGCAACACAGTAAAAATATGAAATGAAACCTTGAAAACACATTATAATGATCCATCCTCATAACCCTGGGATAAGGAAAAAATAAGTGTGATATCAAATTCTCAGTTTGTGGTAATTATATGTAAATATATTATAAATCTATAAGTAATAATTATTATATATGGGTAAATTAATAATCACAAATTCTATTTAAATAACCCAACTACATGAATAAATAATTCATAATCAGTATGGAAAGGTTAATAAATGAATAAAATTTCATTTAATCAATAACATTAGCATAATATTTTAGGAGTAAATGACGATTAAATAAGGTCAAATAAATAATCACATGATCTTGAAACATGATGATGGATTTTATATCCAATTGAATAATCAAATGGAATTTCAATAAAGATCAAATGGATAATTTGGGATTTATAAACTATTTAGATCTACTGCATGATCAATTACTATCATGATCTATCCTCAAGACAGTTTATGTGTGTGGGTAGAAACCCTTCAGATTCGGCCAACTGATTCATCTAATGAGACTACTATTGCATAAATAAAATTTCTATAAATGGCCCCCACCCATTCCATACACATCCAAAACATTTTCATATATATAATCGTCAATTTTATTCATAAAGAATGCACCATATCAAATATCTGTATTGCGTAAAGAATATATTATTATCAATATTTCCCAAGTTAGTAAAACAACTTTCAATGTATAGACTATTTATAAAAATGGTATATGGTTTATATAAAATTCATATACGTAACACAAGAATATTTATATTTAATATAAACATATTATATAAGGAAAAAATTTTATTTAAAATTTATTTCTTCAATATAAAGTTAAAAATCACAAAAGAAGATGAGATTGTACAATAACTTTTTCCACATGAAAACATTCAATTCAAATCCACATGGATTTGATAATTAGAATTAAATATTAAAATATAATAAAATATGAGTTAATTAATATATAACATGTTAAAGGTTATGTACATAAGACAAATAAAATTTAATTGGTTCATAATAATAAATAATTCTCAATGGAATGTAAATTGAGATGAAATCATTTAGCCCATGTTTCATCTTGCCTTAATATTCCTTAACCTCTTGTATAGTGGTTTGAAACATGTTATTAAATTATCACATGAACAAATTAATATTTATAAATCTATATATGATCCTTTAATAACTTCTTAACCCGCATTAGTTAATAATATGTCATTATTTTCGTTGTTTTAGGTGTTAATTGCCTTTTTTCTCATGCGTGTTTCATTTTGATGGTTATAGTTCTTGAAAATATTAAATAGTTCTACAATATCTAGAATAATAATCATGAAAGTATTATTATATTTTTACATTATTTTTTCTTTTAAAATCAATCATAAATGATGGCTTCAAAAAATGTTGTATGTTACGATCATGGAGATGGTATCTCATACATATTCATAAGCAATGATTCCATTTATCACTAAAAATTACAGAAATAAGTTAACTATTATTTTACCTTTATAGAATTATAATAATATCTGTAATATTATATTATGTACTTATATATACATATATATCTTCATTGTGTTTTGGTGATGAAAGGAGAGTCACATTGCTTGGTGAAGGTGGTAGTCCACAAGTAGACGAACAATGTCATCATCTTTACATGATTCAGAAGGAAAGAAATAAATGATATTTATTTTCATTAAAAATGATAAATATGTTATTAATATCATAATTAAGTTATTTATATCACATATAATCAGTAACATTATCTTTATCACATTACTTGTGAAGCGTTAGAGAAAGATGAATCATATTGTTTTGCAAGGCGATGGTATGTTTTACACATGAGAGACATTATCATATCACCTATGGAATGGAAGGTAAAATTTTATACATTAAATAGTAACTCAATATGTGTAAATATTTCATAAATATCATATATTTACTTAATATCCATCATCATACTCATCCTGTAGACGTGGAAATTGAAAAACGAACGAAATCTGTTCGTGATGTGATAGTCTACTGTACATAAAAATAATGATTTAGTAACCCATTTGAAGGAATTTGAGATAGTTTTAGGTCATTAATTTATATTAAAAATATCCCAGTATATGGAAAAATATGTGGTTTTAATATCATCAGGGATTATTAAAATTTGATGGAGGTGGAAAAAGAGGACAAATGAATTTTCTCATTGTTGAACATTACCTATTCTTGGGGTATCCTTGTTTGGATTGTACTTAATAGTTCTTATATTATATTTTATCCCAAAATAAGATTATAGTATAGGGTATGGAAATTTTTAAGTGATTTGGGTCATTTTTGGTTGAGATAAATGGCATGAGATGGGTGAAAATGTGAGGGGAGTGAGTTCCCATTTATAGTTGAGGAGGAGTGATTCACGCTCAAATTTTCCAAAGAGATGAAGGTAGAATGGTCCTTGAAGTTTAGCTTGTGTTATCAAATCCTTAGAGACCTAAGAAGTAACCTATTGACACGTACATTCTATGGATTATTTTTGGCTATGAAGTGGCCAACATGGGATGATTTAAGATGGTTTTAAAGGATCACTAAAAGATTTAAGTTAATTCAAATTAAGGAAATGAGTTGATCATCGGTTATCGCTCGGCGTGGATTAGATGAATTCCTTTTTAAATGATTTCAATTTCTTATATTTGAGATGGTTTGATTTAATAAGATAAAACAAAATCATCAATTACTGGTATAAAACCTACACCCTTTAATACTAATCACCTATACACTTCAAGGATGTATGTTTTGAGCACTTTAAGGTAAAGGTTCGTATTATCACCTCAAGTGTGTGGCCTTAAATTCAACAAGGACGATTGGGTTTAAAAATCATCAAAAAAATTATCAATTGAGGAAGTGATTAGAAATTAATGGGGTGCTAAATAACATCCAATACAGTCCATTTCTACTCCCTGGGATCAACCCATAAGTGGGTTAGCCTTCCATTTATGATATGGTTTCAATGGAAGCAGGAAGTAGACTCATGAGGGAGGAATTGAATAAGTAAAGAAAACAATAAAAAGGATATGATCACTCTACCATTGTGTGAATAATTTTACAACATTTGATGTGAATAAATTAACACCTTGAGGCAACGGTATCAATATGAGATGTATAAGAACAGAATAATAAGAGAAGAAGTACTTTTATTTAGATAAATGGATGAATTAAAACAACTTACATGTGGAAGAAAAATTTGAGACAACAAAATCGCAACATAACATTACAATGAAAGAAAGATAAAAATATCATCAACTCCTCCACCAACACTTCCTTAAATAGGATTTTTTGTAGCCTTGGGTCTAGCCTTCAATATTCCATGTATCCTCAATTAATTTTGGTAGTCCATAGGTGGGTGGAGAGTTGAGGGAGAGTTGATTTTTTTCACCCTTGACCCGAGGTGGCATCTAGCTTTCATACATGAAACAGACATGCATGGAAGGCTTTCTAGATGGCCTAATTAGAGTGGTCTATAGAATATCAAAATGGTTCCCCAGATGTCTCCTAACCACCTTTAATATTTGGGCCCATTTGGAGTTGTGTATTCGAAGATATTATTATATTAGTGGGATGTTTTTCTGGGCTGCAGAATCTGGCCCAGAATTTTATATCTATCTTGGGATGCCTAAATAACCACAATGGAGGCATACTTCGCATGGTCCCTAGAAGAATGTATGTTATTCTATATGTCTTCTATATTCCCACAAAATTTGGGATTCATTGGGTTTGTAATGTGGGTCCCACATTCTTATCAGTGGGACGGTGTCCAATCATCCTTATCTAGAATTTCTTCTAGTCATCTCCAAATATCTCCATCATGATTTATAAACCCTACATTAATCCCTGAATGAAACATTTTAATATTGAGGTTTAGATAAATTTCAAAAAATATCAAATAAAAATATGGATAATTATATTCCTTAAACTCAGAGGAATCATTGGGTACTTTAATTGACGTTAAAAAACGTACCACGTGATAGTGCATTTTAAGAAGGAATTACAATCATAATGTGAAATGTTGTTCAAAGTGTAAAATGAACTAAAATGGTGATTATTAATAATAAATCACATTAAAATTATATTTAATAACAATGAATATTAGCCTCATTTAGAGGCTACTCACACCCCCCCCCCACCCAACTTGTGTTTTGCTAGTCCCGAGCAAAATGTATCTCAACAATATGAAATTCGAATTCCCTTTTCCCAAAACATTTTAATACACAATGATCACAAAAAACCCTTATAACAAAAAATTATGAAACCCAAAAAAAATATTTTAATACAAGATAGTTTCATAACAAGACCCCAATCCCAATCCCATTCCTTTGTTCAAATTCTATGTCATATTTCATCCAATACCAATTAAGTATGAGGATGTGTTGTGTATCGCCATATACATGGGGGTTCTTCTTTATTCAATGGGGGAAATGATGGAAGTTCTAGGTGGAATAAAATTTCAATATTAAGATGAGTATTCAAAAAAAAATATTGTTTTTTTGAGATTTTTCCATGGTAATTGAAATTTCACTCAAAAGAGTCAACCCCTGTAGAGAGACTTTGCCGAGGACTCACAGTCTCAAAGAACATAGGGAACCAAGTGAAGCCCACATACTCCAACATCATCTCGAGTTAACTCAGAAAAAAAAATCAAATTACCAAAAATAGAGATAAAATAACTAACTCTAGGCCAGACAACTATGGAGTCACGATCCCCTAGTGTCGAAAGCCATGAATTAGATATTTTCAATGCTCTACGCCCAAATTTATTGTTTTTTTAAATATTTTTTGAATAATCATATTAAAAATAAAATGATCACTAAACCTATTCTACTTATTTGGGGGACCCTATGTTCTCAAACTAATACCCACTATCCAAAGGACGTGCATTGTGATTTTCCATTATTTGGATGAAAATATAAACCATGAAATATCAAATTATACAACCACACATTCCAAAATCTATGCTCATGAAATTATACATGGATTAAAATCAAAATCAGGGCATTCTAAATAATTTTAAATTTAGTTTCATAGTGTGCAATGTGTATTAACATGTTCAAAGTTAAATGAATTTTTCCTTCCATTTACAGACAATTATTTTTTAAATCATTCATTTTTTTGACACAAAAGCATTTTTTCATTTTATCTCCCCCCAACATAAAATAAAAATGTCTCTAGTGTTTGATGATATGAAAATTTCGAAGGAGTAGAGGCAGATAAATGAATTTCAAAAATGAAATTGAAATATTAGTATCATGGAATGAAGTCAGCTGGTGGTTAAAGTTGAAGTTCTTGTTGTTCCAATTTAGTCCTTTTATATCCATGTCACTTGCCGAGTTACCTAGGAGAAAATGGAAAAACGAAAGAAACAAAACAATATATATATAAATATATTTATTTATTTATATAATAAATAAAGTAAAATGTAAGTATATATATATATAAATTATAGAATAAGTAATCACAAAAAGCCATAGGTCAGTGGAAAGTGTGCACCCCAGTCTCCCTTCAGTCCCAGGTACGAATCCCCGCGGCTTCGCTGGTTGTGACGGAGTTTCCCCATGACCTACGATGTGGCCTTTTTTTATTATTTTTTATTTATTTATTTTTCTATTTTTATTTTATCCCACAATCACGTAAAAATAAAATACAATAAACTGATGACACATTGTCTTCTTTTTAAATTTCTGGGTAATCTATTACTCAAGGATCACACCACGTGACACAGATGAATATGGAAATCCCCTTTCGTACCCATCCATACTCATAACAGAAGAACATGTCAAAAGTCGATTTTTTTTATTAAATATCAAAATTATTAATTAATAACATTTAAAATATGAAGTTTATAAAAACTACAAAATGATAGGAAACAAGAAAACCATGGGTTGCCTCCCATACCGCCCTTTGTTTAACATCATTATCTCGACTTGGACCACTAATAGATTAATTGTTTTCATAATCTAAGGTGGGTTCACACATTTCTTCCTCAAATTCATGTTTTTGGAATGGTTCACTGAATGGTTTGACTCTATGACCATTAACATTAAATGTTTGACCATTGGTAGGATCTTGAATTTCTACAGCACCATGGGGGTACACCTTATGCACTATGTATGGACCTGGCCATCTAGACCTTAACATTCCTAGGTGTAAATGATGTTTTGAACTATACAAGAGCACAAATTTTCCCTGTTCAAAATGTTTGACTTTGGTATTCCTAGATTGGTAGGATAGAAATCTTGCTTTATTGATCCTTGAATTTTCATAAGCCTCCAACCTTTGTTCCTCCAGTTCATTGAGAGCTAATTTACTTTTTGTTCTGGCCAATGAGAGGTCATAATCTATTTTCATAATCGGCCAAAAGGCCTTATGATCAATTTCAACAGGTAAATGGCATGCTTTTTCATAAACCATCTTATATGGTGACATACCTAGGATGGTTTTGTATGTTGTACGACATGCCCAAATAGCATCCAAGAGTTTCTCGGACCAATCTTTCCTAGAAGGATTGACAGTTTTCTCATGACTTTTTTTGATTTATCGATTGGCTAACTCAGCTAGAACATTGGTCTGTGTGTGGTAAGAAGATGATGCTTTGTGATAAATCCCATACTTTTCCATGAGTGATGAGAATGGACAATTAAAAAAATTAGTTCCACTGTAAATAATGATATATCTAGGAATTTCAAATCTAGAGAATATGTTTTCTTTTAGGAATCAAATCACAGTTTTATGATCATTGGATTTTTTGGTAATGTCCTCAACCCATTTTGAGACATAATCAACAGCTAAGATAATGTAAATATATCCCCAAGAGTTTGGGAAGGGACTTATGAAATCAATTCCCCAGCAGTCAAATATTTCAACCACTAAGATGGGAGTGAGTGGCATTTGATTCCTTTTTGTGATGAACCCTACTTGTTGACACCTATGATAGCTTTGAAAAAATGTGTAGGAGTCCCTTAAGAGGGTGGTCTAGAAGAGACCACATTGAAGAATCTTATAAGATGTTTTCTTAGGGGAAACGTTTCCTCCACATGCCTTACTATGATAGAATTTAAGGATTGACTCTTGTTTAGATTCTGGGACACACCTCCTAATTACTTGGATAGGGAAAAACTTATAGAGGTATGGATCATCAAACACATAGTTCATAACATCAGAAAGTAATTTCCTTCGAGCTTGAGTCCCCAAGATTTTTGGGATGACTCCTGTAACTAAGAAATTGGCTATGTCGGCATCCCAAGGGCAGTCACTCATAGAGGATAGGTGTTCATCAAAAAATGAATCAGACACAGAAAGGTGATATGAGTTTTCATTAAATTCCATCCTAGAGAGGCTATCAACTAAAAAATTTTCATCATCGTTTTTATCCTTTATTGTGAGGTGAAATTCTTGTAATAGGAGGACCCACCTAATCAGTCTATCCTTAGCATCTTGTTTTTGGAAGAGGTATTTTAGTGAAGAATGGTTAATGAACACAGTGATGGGGGGATCCTAAGAGAGTACCTAAACTTATCTACGACAAACACAATTGAAATTAACTCCTTTTCAGTGGTGGTGTAGTTTATTTGGGCATCATTTATGGATTTTATTTCATAAGAAATGACATAAGGAGTTTTATCACAACATTGTCCTAACACAGGTCCAACATAAAATTCATTGGCATCACACATAAGTTCGAAAGTAAGGTTCCAATTTGGAGATTTCATAATGGGAGGAGAGGTGAGAGAGGATTTGAGGGTTGAGAATGAACCCTCAAAGATTTTGTTCCAAACAAATAGAGCATCCTTTACTAGGAGAGCACAATGGGGACAGGTGATTGAACTAAAGTCCTTGAAGAATCTTCTATAGAAACCAGCATGTCCTAGGAAAAACCTCACTTCTATAATAGTTTTGGGTGGTGGAAAGTGATGAATGATGTCAACCTTTTCTTTATCAACTTTAGTCCTCCTACTCGAGACTATATGGACAAGTACTAGTCCTTATTTAACCACTAAATGCAAATTTTTCCCAATTTAAGACCATATTCTTTTCTTCACATATTGACAAGACTCTCTCTACATTCCACAGACATCCCTCAAATGTGTCCCCAAACACAGATAAGTCATCTATGAAGACCTCAAGAAAATCCCCTACCATGTCTGAGAATATTCCCATCATGCACCCCTGGAAGGTTCCAGGTGCATTTCATAACTCGAAGGGGATGCATTTGAAAGAAAAGGTGCCAAATGGACATGTGAATGTAGTCTTCCCTTGATCCTCTATGGAGACCACAATTTGATTATACCTTGAGTAACCATCTAAGAAATAGTAGAATGAATGACATTCCACCCTCTCAATGACTTGGTCAATGAATGCTATGGGGAATTGGTCCTTCATGGAGAATGAGTTTAGATTCCTACAGTCAATGCAGACCCTCCATCCACTACTCACCCTAGTTGGAAGAATCTCTCCATACTTATTGGTTATCACTTTGATTCCTGCCTTCTTAGGAACCACTTGGATTGGGATGACCCCCTCACTCCCAACTATGGGATATTTGATACCAGCTTTTAACAATTTCAGAAGTTCCTTCCTTACTACTTCCATTAGATTTGGATTGAGTCACTGTTGAGGTTGACGACATTGCTTTGAATCAGATTCTAGAACAATCCTATGAGTCCCGATTACTGGGCTAATCCAAGCCAATGGATTTGTTATGTTTCCTAAGGACATCTAGAAGCATCCTCCCATTATTTCCTTCAAGAGAAGAAGAAATGACCATAGGATGTGTTTGATTGTCCTCTAGGAAGGCACACTTGTGGGCAACAAGAATTTCCTTCAATTCAAGATCAGGTTGGTTCGGAATTTCAGCAGAATATTGGGACATTGGATCAATATAATATCTGTTTCCTAGAGTTTTAGATACGATTGATTCCCCACATGTAGAAGTTTCAGCTACTAGATTATCTTGATCAGATTTAGGGAACGAAGTTTGATTGGCTTCCATGAAATGGGATTCCTGAAAGGTTTCACTGATTGTTGGAACTAAGACTTCATCATAAGAGCAATTTGAAATTGATTCAGGACAAGGAGATAAACTTCATTTATGTGAATAAATGAAATCAATATCATCCTGACTTAAACATCCATAAAATATTCCTATATGTTCTATGGATTCATTATCAATGCTTCATATCATGTTTACTTCATGAATGTACTCATCATCTCCTATTTGTGAGCTTTCATTATAGATGTTCAAGTCTAGACTGATGATTCCAAAGGTGATGGTCATGTTCCCGTTTCAAACTCGGATAACAGAGTTGATTGTTGCAAGGAAAGGAAGACCAAGGATGATTGGAATTTTTACTTATTTCCTAAGTTTGGATGGTTGTCATGGAAAATGAATTCAGAAGGGTGGATGAAGTTTTCAACCTTTAATAGAACATCCTTTAAAATCCCCTTTGGATCCCTAATGTTACGATCAGCAAGTTGAAGTGTGACAAATGTGGGTTGGAGCTCCTCTAGGCCTAACTGGCAGTACACAACATAGGGAATTAGATTGACACTAGCACCTAGGTCACACAAGGCCTTGACAACTTGGATCTCTCCTAGTTCAACATTGATGTAAGGGAAACCTGAGTCTTTCAAATTAGGAGGAATGGTCCCTTGAATGGTGGTACTCACATTAGCAGCCAAGAGGACTTGTTTTTTATGTTAAAAGTTTCTTTTAAAAGTGAAAAAAAATTTAAGGTACACTGAGTAGGTAGGTATGGTTTGGATGGAATCGAGAAGGGTAATGTTCAAAATGAATTTTGAGAAGATTTCCCTCAATGGTTCAGTCAATTCAGACTTGGTTTTCCATCTCATGAGTTGAGGAAATGGTGCACGTTGTGGGGTTTTTTGTTGAAGAGTTGTTTCATTGACAATGTTATCACTTTTTTCAGTTTGATCATTTGGTTCATTTGAATTTTTATCCAATTTTTAATCTTCGGGTGGGTTTTCTATTAGTTGTTTAGGTTTATAAATTGATTTCCCACTTCATAAAATAGTCTCTGCCTTTAGTTGTTCATGAGTGTTTTGAGTACAACTTGAATCTCCCTTTGAAATTAAGGATGGTACCTCCTGTGTAGGCATGGGTGCCTTTCCTGTTTTGATGGTTTCAAGTTCTTTTTTTAGGGAAGAGACTTGAGAGTTCATCTTCTCCATTTGTTTGCACAGTTGTTCTAGTAGGCTTTGTGGAACAGTTTGGGTTGGTTCTTGAGAAGATTGGTTATCCCAAGGGGATATTTTGGAGGTGGGATAGTTTGTTGAAATTGGAATGGTGGCTATTGGTATTGGATCGGTTGTGTTTTGGAACTAGTTATGGGATTGGTAGTTTTGATGGGGTAAGGATTTTGTCCCAGTGGTTGGCTAGGTTATTGGTTATCATTCCAGCAGAAGCCTGGGTGGTCATTATAGGTTGCATTGAAGTTGTTTTGGTATTGAGGATTTTGAAAGTTCAAGAAATTTACTCCCGCTGGGGTCTTCTTAAAATAACATCCTTGATGGATGGAATGGTTGGGCAGTTTTCTATCTTATGGTCATGTTTTTCACAAATTGTGCAAACAGGGTCTACAGTTGGGATTTCGTGGACATTCCTAAGGTTTATCTCTTCAACCTTCCTAGAGAGTACTGCGAGTTTAGCCCTAAGGATGTCATCTTCTCTATGTTTTTGAATTCATGTAGTTTTATGTGCCTTTTCAGAATAATGTGATGTTCCCCATGTTTGGGTTTGTTCAGAAAGGTTTCTAGATACTTGTAACTATCACTTGGGGATTTGTTTTCAAAGGTTCTATTACACATCATGTCAATGAATTGTTTGTTCCCCGGACACAACCCTTCATACAAAATTCTCACATGTTTTAGAATAGAAAAACCATGACGTGGAACCATGTTTAGAGTGTCCATGAACCTATCCCATGTTTCATAGAATGACTCTCCCTCTTTTTCAAAATTTTTTTTGGATTCTCTTTTTAAGTGCAATTGTTTTGTGGTGGGGAATGTATTTTTTGTAGAATTCTCTTTGTAGTTGGTCCCCAGAATTGATTGATGATGATGTCAAATTGTTTAGCCAATTTTTAGCTCGATCCTTTACTAAAAAAAGGAAATAGCCTCATCTTAGCTGATTCTATTTGATGTGGGGGACACATGGTTTCTACAATGTCATTGAACTTCTTAATGTGATAGTAGGGCATCTCAGACTCAATTAAATAGAATGTGGGAAGGTGGTTTAGGACATGGGGTTTAACGATGCGGTTGGAATCTCCTAGGTAATTGTGTCTAATGCATGAGGGGGCATTGGTACAGGATGGTTTAAGGTAGTCATCCGGGGTTTGATCAATTCCATTCCCCAAGTTTGGGGCTGCCTCATTTTGGTTTCCATTTTGGTTCCCACATGGGTTTATGAGTTGGTTTCTATGAAGACTTTCCATTGAAATAGGATAAATTTTTGAATCTGGAGTATTAGGAAGATTAGGATCTAATGGAAAGAGTTCCCTTGGTGCACTTGAATCCCCAACCACAGAACAATCCACCCTAACCAGATGGTTTGATTGATCGCGGGTGTAGGCGGACGTGCACCAAAAGAAAAAAAATGAGAAAGGGAAAATATAAGAGAATTTGGGTGAGAAAAGAAGAAATGGGGGAGAATAGAATGGGTGTATATATGGATTAATTGGGTCCTTAGAAACGGTGCCAAAATTTGATTCATGCTCAAATTTACCCAAGAGATGAAGGTAGAACGGTCCTTGTAGTTTAGCTTGGGTTATCAAATCCTCAGAGACCTAAGAAGTAACCGAAAAACATGTACATTCTATGGATTGATTCTGGATATTAAGAGGCCAACGTGGGTTGATTTATGAAGGTTTTAATGGATCAATAGTAGATTTATGTTAATTCAAATTATGGTAATGATTTTATCCTGGGTTATCGCTCGGGGTGGATTGGATGAATTCCTTTTTAAATGATTTCAATTTCTTATATTTTAGATGGGTTCATTTAAAAAGACGCAACAACATAATCACTTACTGGTTTAATAACTACAACATTTAATACTAATCACCTATACACTTGAAGGATCAATGTTTTGAGCACTTCAAGGTAAAGGTTCATATTATCACTTGAAGTGTGTGGCCTTAAATTAAACAAGGACGATGGGGTTTAAAAAGAATCAAAAAACATCTTAATTGAAGAAGGGATTAGACATTAATGGTATGATAAATAACATCCAATCCAGCCCCTTGATACTCCCTTGGATCAACCCATAAGTGGGTTAGCCCAGCATTGATGATATGGTTTCAATGGAAGCGGGAAGTAGACTCATGAGAGAGGCGTTGAAGAAGTAAAGAAATAGTAAAAAGGAAATGATCCCTCCACAGTTGTGTAAATAATTTCACAAGGTTTGGTGTGAAACAAATCACACCATGAGGCAATGGTATCAATTTGAGATGTAGAAGAACATAATAGTAAGAGAAGAATAACTTTTATTAAGAAAAAAGTATGAATTAAAACAACTTACATGTGGAAGACATATTTGAGACAACAAAATCACAACATAACATTACAATGAAAGAATGCTCAAAAGATTCTCAACTCCTCCAACACCACTACCTTAAATAGGCATTATTGAAGCCTTTGGTCGATACATAAATAGTCCAAGTCTCTTAAATTAATTTTGGTAGGACATAGGTGGGTGTAAAGTTGAGGGAGAGTTGTTTTTTCCACCCTTGACCCGAGGTGGAATCCATCTTTCATCCACCAAACAGACGCGCTTGGAAGACCTTCTAGATGGATGAATTAGAGTTGAACATAGAGGAGAAACATGGATCCCCGGATTTCTCCTAACAGTTTGTAAATTTTGGGACCATTTGGAGATGTAGATTTGGAGATATGATTAGATTAGTGGGCTATTTTTCTCGGCCGCAGAATCTGTCCCAGAATTTTGTCTCTAACATGGGCCACCTAAATAACCAAAATTGATGATGAATTAGAACTGGATCCTGAAATATTATTTGTTCCTATATATGTTTTATATCATCCCATTAAATTTGGGATTCATTGGGTTCGTAATGTTGGTCCCACATTCTCATCAGTTGTCTGGTTTCTAATCATCCTTCTCTTGAATTGCTTCTATTCATCGCCAAATATATCCATCATCCTTTATAAATCCTACATTGATCTCTAAATGAAACAAGTTCATATTAAAGTTTAGATAAATTTCCCAAAATATCAAATTAAAATATGGATAATTATATTCTTTAAAATCAGATGAATCATTGGGTACTTTAAATGATGTTAAAAAATGTACCACATAATACTGCATTTTAAGAAAGAATTACAATCATAATGTGAAATGATGTTAAAAGTATAAAATGAACTAAAATGGTGTTTAGGAATTATTAAGCAAATTAATATTATATATATTAACAATTAATAGTATCCTCATTTATTGGCTAATAAAGGAGTGTAATTCTTGTAAATACTCAAAATTATTCACTCTATGGTGATCAATATTACCAAAATTTTCACAAAAATTGATAATTAAATTTCTTTTGTGATTATATGGACTGAAAAAACCTCTAACCCCCAATTAATCACAACTTTTAAACAATTTTTTCTTTATATTCTATGTTTCCTTGTTTTTACCATTTTGGGTTTTCAGCACGATAACTTGTTTTCAAACATTGGTAATTTATACTTTAACACTAAATTAAACTCATAATTATTATAAAATTTATACCCATAGATTATAAATACTAAATCTAATTTATCTAATAAAAATATTATGTTATGAAAAAAAATTTAACACAAGTTCATGTAACGTGCAAAAACACAACTTTAAGCTTAACAACACTAACAGTGTTTTTATTAATTAGGGGTCAATATATTCTTTATAAAATAAATATTAGTCTGATAAGGTGAAATAGTTTTTTATTAATATTTAAAAATTTCTTGGAATAATATATGAATTTTATTATGTATATATCAATTCATATAATATAATATATTATAAAATAACATTAATGTCAATTTTGAAATTCTTCATTTATTTTGAATTTAAAAATATCTAGAAAATGATATAACTATAATCTATTATTATAAAACCTATTTAGAATGATATATTCATCTAAAAAAATTTATGTTTCAAACAAATCACTAAAAATATCTTTACATTTAATATATTTAGTATGATTTATTTCATTTATTTGGTATCTAAATATTTTCTGCATTGGCCATTTTTAAGAATTTTAAGTAATTATTTCTTCTCTAAAAATTAAATATAAACTATTGTGATAAAAAACTAATTTAAATTTCGAAATAATTTCTACAGCCAAACATATTTTGTTTTTACCATATCCAAAATCATTATAGAAATAAAAAAAGTATATTTTTGGTCATATTATTTAATTACCTTATTATATGGGTCATATTCCAAGGAAATTGGCAATAAAATAAAGTGTTTTTGATAAATTTATTTCTAGGTAATAACTAAACTCATTAAAATAAATTAAGATAATAATTAATGTCATTTCCACACTTATCATTTTTAACCCCTGGAAAACCCATTTTTACCTTAACCGTGGTATTATTTTTAACTATTTTCCCAAATAATTATGATAAAAAAATTATCTTATTACCTAATATAATTATTTCTGATTGAAAATAAAGATTCCATTTTACAAAATTTAACTCATATAATTGTAAGAATTTAATTTTAAATTTATCATGTTTACATGACATGAAAGCGGGTTTTTAATGTAAAGATGTTTAATTGTTTATTATCTTTTTATATTAAAATTAAACATGAAAATAAATCCAATGAACATAAATAGATTAATAGGAAGAATATTTATCGAATTTTAATTTAAAAAAATTAAAAATATAATTTAACATTATCAATTATTTAAGGGAAAATTGAATTTTCAAATAAAATTCATTATTTTTCACTATAAATCAAAAAAAGAAACTTATTAGACATTTACATAAAAATCATTGAAAGAAAATTTTTGTTTTATGATTTCAAAAATGTTATATATTTTTTCACAAAATGTATTAAATATGAAAAAAAATAATTTTAAATTATGGGCGCAATTTGTTATGAACCAAGGTTTTTTTAAACCTAGTGTTGTTTGTGTCATAAGATATCTATGAGATATTAATTAAAGAAATATATTGTAATTGATTTTAGTATTAAATTTATAATAATAAATTAAAATAGGATTTCATATTCCAAAACTAAAAATAGTTTCATTTAAAATCAATGAATTACTTTGACAACATAACATGTATAGAGAATAGATAAAGTAGTAGGATTAGTGAGAGAGAATGGAGGTATCTCATTTATAGAAAATTATTTAGATATTAATGTAGTGATTTAATTGGTATGAAAATATAGTAAATTGGAACTTAAAAATATTTCTATAAATATATTACTTGAATTAAAATAAGTGGAAGATAACCGCATAAAAAATCTCATCTCATAAGCTTTGGAGGAAAATTCCTTTGGATAATGAGAGATTCATAAAAATAATTAATTATAGTCTAAAATATGATGTTATGTGTTAATAATATTTTGTGTGAATGAAACTGGTTCTATATGTAGGTGTTAATAGAAAAATGAGGTGTATTATTGATTAATTTTATAATATAGGCCTTGAAAAAATAAGTTGTAGAAAATAGAAAAAAATTAGCTTTCCCAAGATTTTAATAAATGGGTTTGTACCAATAATTCATGGTTTTGAATTTTAATCTTGAATAAAGATTAAATAAATATTTAAATATTTCAATGGTCAAGCGAGGGTAGTTATTCCCCAAAATATTATTATTAAAAAATCATATTTCTCATTTAGAATTTGAAATTCTATTTATAGGATTGAAATATCATTTTACTTTATTAAAATACATTATATTAATTAAGGAACTTATTTTTGGTCTTAGATTATCTTATACTAATTATTATATCATTATTACATATTTATGAAGTTAAAAGACATAATAAAAATCAAAAATTATATTTTTGACTATTCAGAGAATAATAAAGTAATTTATAAAAATCTCAATATTTTACTATAACCTATTTTTGATTTTTTGATATCAAATATAATTTTTTTTATCAAAAATATGAAAAATCATTATTACAAATAAAAATTATATATGTGTTATGAAATGTTATGTTTAAAGTAAAACAAATTATTTATTCACATTAACGAATTATAAATTTCCTAATTTTATAAATTTCAACACATAAAGAGGATTATGATATACAATAACATATAAAAATATAATTATTGTACTTTTTAATTTACTTTTAAAATGTTATTTTACTTCTATACTAGGTATTATTAAAATTATGAGGATCATATAACTGGCACATTGTAGTAGTTTGGTAATTGTAAAATAACAATCAAATTATAATGGTCAAATTTTTATTTACACCTTATTTATACTCCACCATTATCTTCCCTCATCATTCAATAATTTACATATTTTAGATATACACATACTTGGATAATTTATATCATATACCGAATAATTCACATTATTTTTACATTAATTATAGTATGAGTGATCTTAATGGAAGAATCTAGACCTATGAAATTTTTCCAGCACATACAATGTTCTTTGGTGTTTTTCTACCTATATTATTATTTTATATTTTTTAATTTTTTTCATAAAATGTGTAATAATTCAAAAAAATGAAATAGTCTTTCTGTATAAATCAATTATAAAACATAAAAAAATTGTAATTTTGAATGATGATTTTTTAACATATAAAATTCTTTTTGGGGTCATCACATTCTCCCCCCTTAAGAAATTACACCACAAAAATTTTCATTTCATAAACATAGTTGAAAACAATTTATTGTATATTAGTTTTATCTCCTCTATTAGTTCTCATTTTTCTGCCTCATACTTATGGTTTTTATAATGAAATTTGACCAAGTTATTCACCTTGAACATTGCCTTCACCTTCTAATATATTTATTAGCTTCTCTTCATAAACAAACATCATTCTCCCACAATAACAACAATGGATTATTTTTATTTGAGGGATATAATACATAATTTATCAAGAGGGATACAAGGAATATGTAATGTACTTGATAAAAGTTTTTTATGAGTGATAGTCAATGGGATATATATCTTATTTAATTAAGAATCACAATTTGGGAAAATATACCTAGAACATAGATTTACATTATTTTAAAACATCATGACTTTCTTCCATGGAGACATATTCTGAACACTATATCACTAAACTCAAAATTTACTTCTCATAAATAGTTATCAGCATAACCGTTCTGTTAACATTGGGCTGCTCTGATGTGTTGTTGAATTATCTTGTCCTTCTTAGTACTTTATTCCACCATATCTTGATCCATTATACTTTTTTCTCTAAATACATCCAAACATGTTGGATTTATATATTTATTTCTATATAGGTCTTCATAAGGATCCTTATAAATTTTTGAGTGGAGGATATTAATCAAATAAAACACAACCAAATGAATATTTTGATCCTAGCGTCCTTTGAAGTCTATTGATAAAGATATCAACATATCAAAAAAAATCACAATCTTTATAATCTTATTGGTCTGTAGTATGTTGTTTATAGGTAATACTAATTCTCAACTTGTTTTTATATGCTTTGGATACTTTTCAAAAACATTAAGTTAAACCTCATATAATGACCAGATAAAATTGATTGTGGTGTTCCATACCACCTCACCCCTTATATAATGTCTATATTTGAAGATTTATTGAGTGAGAAGTCCCACTGAAAATAAATTAAGTGGTTAGTATTTATAATATACTTTACCAAAACCCATATGGAATTATTTCGGTCGGATATTTTCGGAAGAGTCGTGAAAAAATCATGGTGATGTTCTCCCATTTCCATAGAGGTGTGGGAATTGGTTAGGTCATACCCTTGTTAATTTTTATTTCCTCCATCACTTGATGATATACAATTAACTATGATGCATATTTCGTAATCTCATTATTCATATTCTCTAGCTGATTGTTCTCTTAGAGATCTCTATACATAGTTGTTCTCCCATTGTTGTTATAGAATGTTAAGTTATGAGCATCACCTAATAGATCATTATATATCTCAGAAACATATGGTTCATATATAAATGAACAAGAACTCAGATATCCTTTTTCATCAATGTATAAATTTTAGGATTTACACTTTATTATACAATTAATCTTCTCCTATATCTACACATCATCTATTTGAAATTCATTAATCTTATCTATAATGGATTGTTGTTAAATCATATTGAAAATGTAGGATGGGATTCATTCCACTATGATTCCCATGTCTATACTTTTCATAAATAAAAATTATCATATCCTTCTCAATCCTCATTATAGAAGGTTTAAATATATTTTCTACATATGGAATATTCTACTTCATACACCATCCTAGGATGGAAAAATATTTATAAATCATAATCCATGATTTTCACTATCCGTCTTCATTAGTTCATGTTGATGATATACTGTGTGAATATATACATCATAATCATATGATCCATATATATTTCACACTTATCAGTCCAATTATATTTTTTATAAAATAGATCACTTTTAGGGAAAGTAATAAATCCATATTACTAGTAAACCTCATGTCAAACCACATAAGAGGTTACTAAACCATTCCAAAAAAACATTGAATGTTTTAATTAAACACCCTATGTACGCTCCATGCGATAGAAGTTACCATTTCATCTTGGTTGTCTTTGATGAGATCCTTAATGTTGATGGATATCCTATCCTAATTCTGAATGTATTCATCCAGGTTTATTTTCTTCTCATTGATTATAAGATCCATGATACGGTCCTGATTGTCGATCAAACCATATTTCTCTTCATTAAGGTCATGATTAAATTATCTTGGGTACATATATTCATCTTCCTCTTTTGGAAAATCGACAATAAAATGATTATCTTCTATATATTCCTCATAATGTAGCAGATGCTCCAGGACAACCTCCTCCTTCCTTGTCTTCTCTTGGAAATCCACTGATGCTAGTATGCCCCTTAACTATTTTGGATCCTCATGAATGTCTCCTTTAGATTCATCCACCTTGTCACAGAAGGTAGGTTGGTTAGGCTCTCCAAAATGTGTTCCCTTTCCAGAAGATCGGGTAGTTATCGGTTATGGAAGGTATGAGTATTCACTCCGGGTCTTGGTCTTCCTCATGGTATGAACTGAATAGTCGCCAACATTGATGAGAATTAGCTTCCCTTTTGGCATCCTATCATGTGAGATCATCTTGTGTTTATAATCTTCTGCAGAATTAGTGGGAGACATAGTGGTCTCATCTAAGGCTGATTCATCAACAGTTAATGTAATCATATACTTATCCTTCCTGTGATTCTCATTTGTTCATTCCCCAATATCCTTTGTCACATAAACACCATGAATCAGGAGTATGAGAGAACATCCTCCCAGACTCATGGATACTGATATGGAAATTCCTGTACTGTACCCTGAGGGTTCATTCTCACACACTGGGGCTGAGATGGTGTGGCCACCCTTAGCTTCAACCGATTCCAGATTGCAACTCATGGGGGCAGATAAAGCAACCACATATGATTTCGTATTAACAGTAACATTTACCGCACCTTTGCTGACTATACCTATGGAATCGCCTCCTTTCCCATGCCTGAAAGCCTATTAGAGATGACTCATCCCACCAAAACAGTGAAAAAAATCATTCCAATAATCCAAACTAACGCCTCTGTTTGATCTGTTTCTCATTGTCAATATCAATCCACAAAAAAAACAACGGGTGGTTTGGAAACATCAACCTCCTCACAAATCCCCAATGAAATTGGTTTGAAGAGGGATCGAGATCGATCATCAAAACATAAGAACCTACCCACCACATTACCAATAATCCAAACCATGGAGGGGTTTTGGAACGGAAGAGGAAGATTGGGGATGCTTACCCAAATTAGAGTCGTCGTAGGATCACACGTCAAGTGAAAATTGTAGGACCATCGAAAGACGAAGAATAGAGCTCTGTTGCAGGTATGTTTGTTGTCAGTACAGTAAGAGATAAGGTCGTCTTCAGTCAAAAAGCGAATAAGAGCGTGTAGAGGGTCTATAATCCCAACAATAGAAAGGTGATTCAAAACCCACAACTCAAATACGAAGCAGTCGAAGGCATCAACTGAAGGACTATTATGACCAAAGAGGGCCCCCAAAGAGTTATTTTGGATGTCCACTACAACTGGGAACTCATTTCCTATTACCAAATGATTTGGGAGTCCCTCGACCACCGAGGGGTCTTTTGGGGTGAGGTTGATTGCATGGAATGTCGGGAGAGTCGCTAGAACTATGAGAGGAGAAAAATAATTAGAGGTAAGCAATACATAAGTAGTTTGTGTATAGGTGTAGTATTAGCCTCTTCTTATACTCTTGAATCATTCATTACATTAACTAGTCTAGTAAAACATTAAACCCATATGAGTTGTATTTTTAGTGGGTTTGAGAATATTGAGAATTTTATCACAAAGGATTGATTATACCTTGCTAACAGTACATTAATGTGGTTCACTAATATAGATTTTTTGGTTCCATTATTCAATCACCACTATCTTTGAATGGTATATAAATATCACCTTTCTTGTGATAAAATGACACAAGAAGTATACCTTTTTATCCAAAATACACCAATTATAAACTAAGTCGGTAATATATCCTTTATCAATATCATTAACATATTACCCAAATTATTCTCACAATCAATCATTATTTTATACTATATGATAGTATCATTTATAATAACTAAAAAATTATGAAAGAAATATCTAAAGACACAATTTATAAATTCTATTAATATTTTCAGTTAATTGGTGGGTCAAAAAAGAATTACTATCCACTCATACTTTATATAAATTGTACCAATAGTAGTTCTAGGTATATCCTACTTAGTTACCTTTATTTTATGTTTCCCGAAAAAAAGATATACACTAGAGAAGATTGGGATCAATGTAGCCGATCAAATAGGCCATAAACCCATGGTAGGGGAGAATTATTATTTATCAGGGTCTATTTTAGTTCATTATAATCAATGTAGGAACACAATACTTCATTATTATTATTGAGAAATACATATGGTGCACTCTATGGTGAAGCACATAGATATATAGTATAATTTTATATATTCTCTGGTTGTTTCTTCTTCAATTATACTTATTCAATGATGGATATTATATAGGGAGTCTGGGATATTGAGAAACGTTCAGGTATATTTCTAATTAGTAACTCATTGCCATGGTTTGGAGGAAGGAAAGGAAACTCCATAGAGAATACATCAGTATATCCCCTCACAACAAGGGTTTCTTCAAGGTTGATACTTTCCTTAATATCCATCATTTGAGCTAGACATTCTTAATCATAATAAGAAATTACCCATGATAAAGAAGATATATACAAAGGAGATTAATCCTCCTCCTTAAACATATCTAGAATAATAAGATGATTTGGGATATGGAAGGTGATTTCATTTTCATGATAATTAATATTGGATCTATATAAGGATAGAAAATTCATTCCCAATATAGAAATTAATTCCACTAACAAGAGTATGAAAAGGTTTTTTAGGAGATTCATCAAAAGATATTAATTAGGACAAAGATATATTCTTGAGATAAAAGAATTTCCCTATTTTCTATTTTCATCAATAATTCAACCTCCATGTTTCGATATGGGGTTTAAATAATTGTAGTAAAAAACCTGACACGATAAAATGTGTAGAACTAGAATAAAATACACATTCAATATCTTTAATTAATAACCAGTGTACATATATCCACGTTATTATCAAGATATATCACATAAGTAGTGAAAACATAAGTATGTCCCTGCTCCCTTAGATATCAAGTTTTTTTTATCAGTCATCATTGAAAACGCTTGGTTTTGGGAAATAGTTTTCACAATGTTCATATTAGTTGTAGTTGAAACATAATACCATGGAATAAGGATTGATCAAATTATTAATTTACTAAATCTTATCATTGGGATTCTTCATCTCCTTATGGTATTAATTAGATTGATACTCTTCCCTTCCAAACCCATAACACTTCCTTGACCCCTTGAGGCAGTTATGAGGAATTGTGTTCCCACACTTATGGAATGTGAGAAGTTGAAGTCTATTACCTCCGTGAAGATTGTTCAATGATCCAAATAAGTTAAACTATATTCTTTTCTTCTTATATAAAGTTATATAGGACCACTGGGACTCACAAATCACTATATCCACTTTGAGGACACACCAAACAATTTCCCCATAGAATCAAAATTCATGAATTACCAAAACATTTCAAAACATATATTTAGTCAACTATATTTGTGGTAAAATGTACATTCAATAACAATGGATAATCTATAAGAGTATCAAACTATCCTTCTGATGTTTCTTTCATGATGTCAAATATATTTCTCCAAATTTTGAATTATTATATGGAATCCCCTCTCCATTTTATAAAATGGATTAAGTGAGAATTATTTATTAAAAATATATTTTTGAATACACCTCATTATCTGGATTCAACGACTACCTTTGTCTTTGTATTCATTAATAGTGACGACTACTAATCAATATCAACCCTTAATTGATATATGGAAAATGTTAATTTCTCACGAATTAATCATTACAATACATACAATGTTTTCTCAATGGAGGTAATCATTTTATCTACAATTATGGGATTAAAAGATCCACTAACTGTATGAGGAATTTATAATATTAACGACTCAAATTAAACATGTTCTATCTTTTAAAAAGGTTGTTGTTATACATGCATAATCAAATTACTTTTAACATGATTTATTTTCTCCAGTATCTCTATGATGTTCTCGATTATTTAGCCAATTTTGGTAGGAATTTAATTAGGTAAATTAACCTAATATCCTTCATAAATGTTTCTAACATGGTTCCTTATATTCTAATTTTATTTTAAAATAAAAGAATATTTTGGATGAGGATTCAAGACTCAATATGAATATAAAATATAATAATTCTTATCTTAGAAGCAATTACATATATACCCAAACTTATAAATATCTATGTTTAAATATACATTATCCCAGGTCATTTTCCAATCAGGTTCTCTAACTATACATCATCAAATTTGATATAAAATATTGATATTATTTAAAATGAATTATAGATAGAATGTGAATTACCCAATGAATATTCCTCATAACTGTCAAACTAGCTGTTTAGTTAAGCCTCTTCATTTTTCACTAGGTGAAGATCATGTTAACACCCAACCAACATTTTTTTGAATTATTACCCATATATTCATATTTACTTAAGCACGCATTCATTTGTTTGTATCTAGATATGGATTTTATTCCTAGAAAACAAAAAACTTTATACTTTTCCAAAAATTTAATAGGTTTTCCTATACTTAGGCTTATCCATTTGGATTTTTGTAATTTTCTCTAATCATAATTCCCAATTAAACAACTAGGCTGTGATTTTATACAAACTATAAAACCCAATAAAAAATTAGATATTTTATTATGCGAATTTCTTAAAAAATTTATATAAACCACTAACCAAAGAACTAGGGGGTTAGTGTATTATGAATATTTGATACATAAATGAAAACATTAAACCAAACCTACATAATATTTATTTAATCTCCGTAACTTTATCTTATATCCCATTGATCTTATAATAATTCATAATATATCCTGAGGGATATATAATGAAAAGGGAGTGTTAATAATCTTTATAAGGGAAAAATCGGATTAGTCATGATATATATGAGACAAAAGGAATATCATTATAACAAATTTTATATATTATAAATAGAGAATCATTGAATAAAAAATATTATATTATACGATCATAGAATATGTAATGTGAAAAAAACCTACAACATTACAATATAAGAATAATCCAAGTATCACTACCAATACATCCTAACATAGTGTGATATGCTAACACCTATGAACCATACATGGAGGATCATGAGATGAAAAAAATACCCAAGGCATTGGAACACTATATAGGTGAAACCAATTCATATATATTTTTTCCCAAATAGATCATATATCATAAGAAATAATTTTATAAATAACTCAAGGAAAATGCTATTGGGGTTCCTCAATGAGTTAATAAGAGAATAAAGGAATAACCTTTTCAACATTTTTAACCCAAAAGATGAAAATGTGATCCCATTCATAGAAATTAAAAATTAGTGAAATGCATTTACCTTTATTTTTATAACATTGAATAAAAATAGTAATGGTTATTGACAAATCAAATGTGTTCCATGGAAAATCAACGAAGTATTTGTACAGGATAACATTTATTGAAAATACTTAATGGAATGTTGTTAATCCATGGAAATGGAACTCTATCCTTGAAAGAGCATCATTTGATTAATGATTGAATTATATTAACTTTATTAAGTCAATGTAACAACAAAATTTGATATGTTTATATAAATTAGTTATTAACTAATATGGAATAGGAATAAAACCCATTTCCTTAAATATCCCTTCCTATGATTATTTGGGAGATTAATTGAGAGCTTCAGGGATTCCAAAAATGACTTGATGAAATGCTAAGAGTGTGTTGGACATGATAATGATATTAAGACTGAATGAAATTGGATGGAGAGGTGGGTATTCATATACAAATTAGGATAATTTTTTATTAATTTCTAAATATACTTCTTGGATATCTTGTTCATGGAAAATGGTAAAACCTTGTCTAGCCTATGGTTTTAGCTAATATTTTTTGAAATATAGGGAATGGTTTTTGAATATAAATCATTTTAGAAAAAAATAATTTTTTTAATATTAATCTTGTCATTTTAATTTAATTATTTCACAAATTGATTTCAAAAAACATAATTTCTATTTTGAAATTTGGACTGTAATTTATAGGTTATGAAAATAAATAACAAATTAAAATACATTTTATTGATTAAATAAAATATTTTTGGTTATAGATTATCATAAATTAATTATTACATATTTTTTACATAATTTTTAATTCATAAGAAAAACTAAATACAAAAAAACATATTTTTTACTATTCACTACAAAAATAATGTACTTTAAAAAATTATAAAAAATTCCCCCTAAATTAATTTCAATGTGTTATTTTAAAATTTAATTTTTTGATCATGAAGATAAATTCATATGTATGAGAAATAATTATTTATAATAAAAAGTACCCATTTTTTATAAAATACTATTCTAAATATAAAATTATTTATTTATTCAATTTTAAGAGTTATATATTTTATAATTTTTTCTGTATTCATTCATAAAATGAATATGGAAATATAATAAAAAATTAAAAATATACTTCTATAAAAAAATTAATTTTAAACTATTTTTATAATTTTTTATTAGGTATTATTACTATTACAATGGTCATATAATGGTGACATTACAACAATCAGGTTACAAGAACTTAATAATAATAATATAATGGTCCCATAGTCCATTACATGCTAAATTTACTCCAATAATCATGAATACCATCACTTATTACTTCACTGATAATGGTTCTGCACATCCCTTGATAATTTTTATCATATTCTTTATGATTCTTTTAATTACTAATATTTTTTATTTCAGGAATAATGTTCATGGTAGAATATAGTGTTATTATTCTTTCCTTAGTTTTTTTAATATTATTTGGTCTTTATCTCCTTATATTGTTCATTCCTATTATAGAAAACATTATATCGTGATGGGTAATGTTGATATGATATATAATAGTCTTTATATGTGCTTAAATTATAAAAGATAATAAAATAATCATTGAAAAAACATGAGTTCTATTTCTCGTAGAAGGAATTTTAATTAAATTAAAATAAAAAAATACAGATCACAATGGAATGAATAAACTCATCCAAGAACATCCTAATGAACAAACTAGTAAGGTGTAACATATAATAACTAAACATTGATAACATCATTGTGACATAAAACTATGAGTGATGTGCATTCATACACACTCTCCCCATCTTGAATAGTTTCCAAAATCCATCCATTGGTATATACCACACCCATTCAAGGATGATTGATCCTATATAACCACTAAGAATTCCACCCATAGTAATGATTATGTATTTATTTAACCCTAACCAAAAGGATTGATTCCAAATCCAATATCTTGCCCCATTTATAGAGAGACAACACCAAAAAAATTCTTTGGTTTATAATTTACACCATTACTTATTAATTCTTACACCCAAATAGACATGCATATTACTGGTACCTCAAAATATAACATAAATTATTTCATTAGGATTACCACTCCAACAATCCTTAGCTCATTGACCCAATGAAAATCTTACCATCCCGTACTTCTATGTATGTTACATTCCTTTCACAAAAAATAATCCATGTTTTTGTTCCCATTACATAACCAAGTAATACCTCACAAGCATATACCTCAAACTCAATCACTTATGCAAAGAATAATTCTCATAATGCGATACACAATCCTATAATTAAAATATAAAAGGCATCCATATATCTGGGAAAGCCCATCCCTCTTGGGATACTATAATATACAATAAGAAATCCTTGGAATAAGTAGGCAATCACCCCACTCTAAGAAAAATATATGAATCGCCAATATTCGAAATTAAAACCCATTGTCACTAGGATAACTAATCTAGTCTATATACTATATCCTATATAGTTTAAAACACCATAAAATTGATTCCCTTTGTTGGATCAATACATAACGAAAATTCATGTGTCATCACTCCTTTTTTCTACATTATCAATATCTGGGATCCTTGTACCCATTCCCATAACCCACTATAGGGTTCCAATACTTACTGGGTGCCCTCATAATAAACTAACCCCTCAAGGATCATTTCCATAACTATAAGAACATTAATAACATTACCACCAAGATACTTATCCCTTTTCTCCCTCATTCAACATTAAAATTAAGTAGTAGGATATATTCCCCACTGATATATGCACACCCTATAATATAAGGTACTCATATCAATCGACATAAATCTAGAAAAAACTACACACTCATGTTTCTAGGTAACCAATAAACATAGATTCGAATTACCATTCATCATATACAAATCAAAAACCAATAAATATGGTTTGTTAAAGTAGATATCCACTAATAAATTATATAAAAAAACAATATAACTACTTATGGAAAGATTAAAAAACTGAATATGTCCTTGTAATCAAATCATAAATTACAAAAAACATTATAGTTGTTATGCATAGCCTATGTGTCAAATATTATTCATTAGAAAATACCTCTTACCACCATAATGTAAGAGTGAAAAACTTACTATAAGAAAATGAAACACTAATAAAATATCACTTTGTAACATCACTGACCAACTTACCAATGATCGGCTCAAGTCGGGTCATTGCATGGACACAATACCATAAACAAAATTCACATAATTAAATGATAAATAAAAGTACATTCAAAAAAATAGAAATCTATGTACAACCAATGGTTTTATAGTGGAAGAAAATCCATAAATCACACCACTATAATATCATAAATATAACTCAAGCAAGTAGATATTCATTCAATAGAGAAATATAACCCAATTTATAAAAATAAACTATAATTTATACACTAAAAAAGTTAATACATACTGGCCTGACCATTATCCGAGACCTCAAATTAGACATTTCACTAGAACTAACTAAGATCTATCAGCTCATAGAACTATACTATATACATTTCCCTTGAATATATGTCAACCATAATATCATTATGTGAATTAAGTTCCAATGTATGGTTTGAACATAAAAATTTATTGGCCACCTCCTATAATGTCCCTAATAAATATATATATATATATATATATATATGAGTTTTATGTACTTAATGGAATGTAATCCATAAACTCATCATATGTGGAAACTTATTGTACCAAGGGTACTCCATAATCCACCATAATGTTTGACTCATACCTACTTCATAAAGTTAATGTTTTCGATATAAATATATAATATATATTATCTATGGTCTAATATAATGTTTTCTTGATCATAATATCATGTATATATCATTCATTTCACCCCATATAAAATATCATGTAATAAAATTCATCATGAACAATGTCATATATATACATCCCATATCAATAATACCAATGTGGTATGTCCCTACTCAATAATATTTGTGTACTGTATTCCTATTAGGTCAGTACATCTTCCATAAAAAAACAATTTTACTATGTTTACCTCATCAATAATCTCAAGGTAGCATATCAGAAATAATAAATATTAGAAAAATGTTTCCATAGCAGGGAAATGTTTCCAACACAAATAAAATAAAATGGTGAGTCACTCATAAATTATTTTATAAAAGTATATCAAAATCAAGTAAGTCCATCCCTCGTCAAAAATATTACTGAATTGCATCCATCAATAACAATAGTATGGTATTGGGTCCCTCTCAGGGTAGTGAATTCTTATTAGAGAAATAACATATACATTGGAATATATTCCTTTAGTGCAACAAATATATTTCATGGAATGACTTTCTATAATGACACAACACATAAAAAGTGGTAATTACATATGTGATGAACGTTAAATCATATGTATGAATTTGAGGATTTTGTGATTTAAATTATTTATTCCTAACTGATTTGGGATTTATTTGGCTGGTTTTAGTGCTTTGGAGTTGTTTAGAGATCGATACTGACCCCCCATGGAAAATGTAGCTTTATGGAAATGGTTACCCAATGTAGATGTATTGGGTATGTGATGAGTTGGGTAGTAGACTTATAGGATCTGGAGCATCAGTCAACAAGTGGTTGTGCACCAGGTTGTGGGTAGATAAACTAGTACCCAATAAAAGATGAAAAGGCACCCAGTGGCATCTTTTTTCATTTTTATGGGATTTCACCCAATTTCATCAAATATCACATTTTATCCCCATTTCCTATCTTGAACATCATTTGACCAAACCTTGATTTTTTCCTCTATTCTCTTGTAATATCACTAATCCTTTTTCTCCCCAAGTATATGTTCCAAGAGTGACAACGGTTTTCCCTATTTAGGCCTCACTCCATCTAAGCTTTCAAGGTCAGTTTTAATCATTATTCTTCCTTTATCCATTTCAAATATCCAATTGTCTAGTTTTATGCATATATTTATGGATTTAGTTGATTTAGGTCGATTAATGTGGCTTAGATTGGGGAGTGATCAACCCAAGGATTAATATAGTAAAACTAACCATGTTTCATCATTCGTATTAGATTTTATGTGATGGTGTATATACAAAGATCTGTGATAAAATATAATTATTAATAATATGTCATTTATGTGACCAGGTGGGTCCAAATTGATATAATTGAACCTTGGGATAGAAGATATGGGTGTTATAGTTAGGAATGATGAACCCTAGAAAGTATTGTTTCAAAATATAGGGTTTCTTTCTTAGTCTCATTGAGAATAAGTAGGTTTCTTACTATTTATTTTGGTCTGGGAGATAATATATCATGTATTATTGGTACAGGTTCATAATTAATTTGTTTAATGTGTGATTATGGCTACTATGAGAAGTTTTTCATGTGTTATTTTAGGGGATATATAAGGTACCACTTCCATTAGGTATATAATTAGGGATTGATTTTCTAAATCATATGTTTAACCCTAGTTGTTGGCGTATTGTTTATTTGGTGACTCTAGGTCTAGTTGTATGTGATGTAATGATAGATTCAACTATGGGGCCTTCCTCTAATGATGGCGTGGGTTAGGGATGTACAGAAGTTTGAATGTTTTAGATCTCACAAAAAACCATTTTTATGAAGCTTATTTATGCATGACTCAACCATGGGGCCTTAATTATTTATAGGTGTTGGTATTTAGTGTTTGGGAGGTTTCCTAGGTTATGAATTCTTCAAATCACATCATTTTAGACTACTAGATATGAGATTTTATGTGAGGAACATAAAATGTCACGAGCCAGCCCGAGTCGACCCTGAACCGGTCACCCAGGCCAGCCCACGACAAGTCCCGAGAAGCGTTCCTGATCCTCCCGGGATGGTGACAAGCACCAAGGGCATCAATAGAGTACAAAAGGGAACGATTTCACCCATATATAAACAATCAAGAAAACAACGGAAATAAACGGACAGCCCAAAATGAATTTATATAAAAATTGAACAAAATATTATTTGTACAAGAAACTAAAATTAGAACAAAACCAACAACTCAACTGAAAAATCCCGATGAACAACTAACTACATGTGACACTTCTGGTCACTCTCCAACACAATGATAAAATGTCGCCCAAGGTGATCGAACTAAAGATGAAACCTGCACAAGGGCTAAAAAACGAAGAAGACTATAGGCGTGAGTATTAAAACTAAGTAGGTTAGCCCGATATTCTATTCCCAATGCACATTACTTTAAAATAAAAGAAACATCAATTTATAGTTTTAAATTCATGATTTTAAAGTATGGTTTTCAAATGAGGTTTCATGCTATAATAATTATCAGACAAAAACATGCATGTTTAATAAACAAAAATGCAAGTAACAATTATTTTCAGAGAGGTGAAACTTCAAAATGAATATAGTTTTCAATAGGGCTGCTTTAAAGAATTTTAATATTCAAATAAATAACACATAATACTGAATTTACCAACCAAACACACCGTATGCCGACGGTGAGTACAAAATAGCTAATGAGCACTAGTCACGGGAATACCCCTAGGCACTAGTTAGTTGTGAGCCCCAGGTACCTCGTATCTCGGTGAAAGTAACCATAATAAATATCCATTCTCATGCACGAGCCACTAGTAGGGAACATACCCATAACCTAGTGGTCCCCAATCATCATCATCATCATCGTTTAGTTAGTGTTGTCATCGTCAAACTTGCTACGTGAAACAGAGGCCAACCCCCACAGAATCACTAGCATACTAGTACACGTCCGCCCACCTAGATACCTGGGATTCCCTTTAGTTATCAATCAAGTTACACATATTATCAAATACACATTTCATATCCAAATTCTATTCCAAAATCATAAAAACACAAACAGCCCATAATCTTTATTCACATTTCTTACACTAATCAACAAACTGCTAAATATTTTGGTAAAACAATTTCATGAAGTGTATTGAGTCTTTGCACATAAAACTCTTTCAAAAACACTCTTTAAATTATAGACACACATTATAACCAAACCGAATCATATTAGGCAGACCAATAAACATTTAACAAAATCATTTAATGGATCATAAAACAATCCAGATTTCAAAACTTGTTATATACATGTAAAACACTCCTTCATTAAGAAATGTCAAACGGGCCTTTAAACATTTTCTCAAAACTAACCTTTGATGAAGGTATGCATTTTCATTTTATTAAGGATATGTATAAACATAATTTAGAGTAGTAAACCTCATTCATAAATCTCTTATAATACTCAGGTTACATATTCAAAACACAACCATTTTCATAAAGATGTGAAACGGTCCATTTTTGGGCAACTCGGGCCAAAATATGTTGTAAATCAAAACCCACTTGTTTGTAAAAACAAATCCAAATTGGAAATCAATATAAGTACCCAAAAATACCATTTATAATTCTTCCAATTCCTTTATAAATCCAATCGAATAACTTTTAAATCACACATCACACATAAAATCCAACCGGGCAATTTACCGAACACATGTCATGCCCTTTTTAAACAAAACAATTTATTTTATATACAAGAAAAGGAATAAAACACCAATTGAATGTAATATTTTCATTAAAGATAATGTAACATGTAAAAAATACCATAAACAAGATTATAATCCTCAAAAAATATTTTCAAAATATAATGAAACATTTAAACAAACACTTGTTGAGCACTTTCATGACAAAACAACACCACCTTTCACATAACAGTGATTAAACAACGACTTTGCACACCAAGAAAATTATAAAAAGGATTAAAAACAATAATAAACATTTATATCAGTATAGGATAATATTAAAATGATGAAACTTCTATGATAAAGGCATGTGCAAGGGATATCCTACCTCAAATCTTTGGCGTAATTGAAACGCACACCCGAAATCACCCGCCGCAGGTTTATAAACCCTAAAACTATAAATACTAGACCTAAAAAAACATAAAACCCATCAAAATACATTTTATAACAAAACCCTAGGTCGATCAAGACGAGGGTACAATATAAAACCAAGAAATAATGAATGGAGGGGGAAGAGGAAGAAGAAAGCAGAAGGAATCTCACCTTTCATCCTAGAAAACTCTTCGTCTTCCATTAGATCTGAAGCTCTAGAGAAAGGTTAATGGCTTGAAAATTCTTGGAGAGCCTACTACGTTCGGGACGAACTAGGGTAAGAATATTGGTGGCTAAAAGAGTACGAATTGATTGATTTATGAAAGATAAAAGTTACCTTGGAAATTATGGGCGATTTGAGGTTTCCTAAGACTATTCTCCCTAATCCGCGACCCACATGGGCTCTAAAGAGTTAAAATCTATTATTAGGGTTAGTATATGGTTATGGGCTTCTAGGGGGAGGTGGAATCACCGAAAAAGAGTAAAAAATGAAAAAGTTATAAATGAAACAAATTATTTTTTTAAACAGGAAATGGGCCCATGGGCTGGCCCAATACCTAAATAATTAACCCAAATTCACCCAGATTATTAATTTCTAATGGGTCCAAAAGGATAAATAAATTTTAATGTATCAGTATATGAAAATTGGTAAGTTGAATGGGTGAAAAAGGATGAAAAACAAAAGAGTTATAAAAGAAACAAATTCAGTTTTTAAAACTGGGAATTGTCTCACGGTTGGCCCAAATCATGAAGTAACCACCCTTTCTTCAAAAACTCCTAAACAAGCAATGGGGATCCCAAATTATGGTGGTTGTACATATATGAAACTTAAAAACTCAAGATTCATCTCATAAAATACCCATGAAAAGGATCGGGATTTCTAATGGGCCGGATCAATACAAAGACAGAAAAAAAACCGTGTGTGACAATTCTCCCCACCATTAAAGATTTCCGCCCCTGGAAAGCCATAACACTTTTCGGCTGAAAAAAAACAACACCTAAGGATTCCAGAATGTAATCCCCACCATTAAGAATCAAATAGCACTAGAAATTTTCTTTGGATGAAAATCCAGGAGACCCATGGTGGGTCTCCCAACCATTAGAAACCAACTAGCAATAAATAGACAAGAATTGAACATGAGCTAGAGTTGGGACTCACTCACACAAGCCCAAAAAAACCCTCCTACAAAAACCTACTATACCAAGTTAATAGGGTTACAACATGAACATTTAAACCCCCCACTCCCGAATGGAGGGGACAACAACCTGGTCGACACATTCAGCACAATTCTGGACCCCCGTCAATTAGGGATGGGAGGGAAGGGGACCCAATAATTTGGCCACTGAAACAACAAAAGAAACAAAGAAACTACCCAAAAATCTCCCCCTATGAATAGGTAACACCAAGACTACACCTGATTTTTACAGGCGGTCTACACAAGGACATTGATTGAAAACCCACATCCATGAAGGAATAACCATAGACACTTTGTGAGGGGTTAAGTCCACCACGCTTATTGCGACAAAGGGAAATTCATAGAAATGAAGAACCAAAGCATTGAAATAGAAAATAACATAACAAAATAGAGGATTAATGATCCTAATCAAGCACTCCACACCTCTGTTGATTTTATGACTGCGTGAAAAGCTTCACTCCGAGGCCTATGGCTGGAGCCCTGATTCATGAAGCATTTGCTGCACCGCAGTCAGGTGATAAGGATCACACCACTCAAAAAAACCACACTTGATCACCAAACAAAAAACTTCAACTAAATAGTAACTCACAGATACATATCAAAATTCTATCTCACTCCAAACGAGGGGCAGAATGGACAAGGAATACGACGAAACACCTCAACATCACCGAACACAACTGCTCTGTCCAAAAAAATTATCATGACCTAGAAGCACTTTTAATAGATCCCAAATAGCTCTCTATTCCAACAAACAGGTTGAGGCATCATCAAAAGAGGTGGATTTAAAATTTTAAAGGAACCCTTAGGTTGATCAGCAGGAAATATTTCTAATGCCGAACTATCCATGGACACATCACAACATCAAACACATTTTTAGAAACCCAATGAAAATTACTCCAAAACCGAGCCACCAACAAGATCTCATCACTAGATAGAACAAGAGTATGAATTCTATATCATGTGGAAGCTAAACAAATAAACAATTATTCTAAGACATAGAAAAATCAAGCCACATAACAATTGGTTTTAAAAAAAATGCCACAATTTTCAGCTCAAAACAATTTTGAAAAATCAAACTAACTTGGTGGGTTTCAACATTCACCAATGGTGTTTCATCAAGTCTCACCCACATGCACATTTCCATGCCATCCCAGGCACCCAACCACCATACCATATATTTCATCCTTCCAGATATAAATAAAACCATGCATGTGAGCACTCATTAAAACACCAAAGGCTAAAACAAAACCACATCATTCCAAAAATCATGTACCTTCAAAAGGAACACCAACCACCAAGTGAAAAACCCTTTTCCTATTTCACAAAAAAAAACACAATTCATTAAGAACCATTTTCTTAAAAACCTACCCCTTTTCATTTTAAAAAAAACTTTTTAAATAACCAAGCCACTCCAAACAACCCCTTCCCATTTTTTTTAAAAAAAAAATTCAGCAAGGTATATTTTCATCATCCGAGGTCCATTGAGACCAATACCGTTTGTAGTAAAACACCAACTGATCAAAACCAATTGCCAAAACTAATTTATCCAATTCAAAAACTTTTTAACATCCTAAAATACCCCATTTAAAAAAAGATCCAGAATCACTTTAAAATGATTCACAATTTCAAAACATTTTATTTCAACAAACCACAAGTTTAGATTATGGATAATCCAATCTCTTTAAATCATTTCTTCTTCCCTCCATTTTTTTCACAAAAACACAACCTTCCAAAACCATTCTTATATTTAATTATTGAAACCCCCTTTTCTCAATTTTCAAAATCTAATCCTTACATTGAAACCCATTTCCACAATTCTCACACAAGGATTTTAAAAATAAAAATTTAGAATTCAAGAAAGGTTCAAGAGACCCAAAAAAGGGAACTAGTGTCAGTGGGTGACTTGACCATATGGTTGGCGGCCATATGCCAAACACAACCCCAACACAGAGAGACTTATTAGGACCATTCCCCAGCTCCACATGGCTTGCCAAGCCCTGTGAGTTCACGAAGGCCATTGGTCATACTCCCCTTGTCATATCCCAATACCAAACAATCAACTAGAACAATGGACACTAATAAAACTAGACTTCCATGGAAACCTGAGGATTAGAACAAGAAAAAGTTCATGACGCTCTTCTTGAACTTACCCCTCAAGTCCCAAAAATCCTACTCCATCTACTTTGACATCCCCTAAATAAAAAGAGTGCTCTAAAAATAAAGGTCAACTAATAGCCGACCTCCTTTGATACCATTTTGTCACGAACCAGCCCGAGTCGACCCTGAACTGGTCACCCATGCCAGCCCACGACAAGTCCCGAGAGGCGTTCCCGATCCTCCCGGGATGGTGACAAGCACAAAGGGCATCAATAGAGTACAAAAGGGAATGATTTCTCCCATATATAAACAATCAAACAAACAGTGGAAATAAACGGACAGCACAAAATGAATTTATATAAAAATTGATCAAAATATTATTTGTATAAGAAACTAAAATTAGAACAAAACCAACAACTCAACTGAACAATCCCGATGAACAAATAAATCCAGGTGACACTTCTGGTCACTCTCCAACACAATGATAAAATGTCTCCCAAGGTGATCGAACTAAAGATGAAACCTGCACAAGGGCTAAAAAAAGAAGAAGACTATAGGCGTGAGTATTAAAACTCATTTGGTTAGCCCGGTATTCTATTCCCAATGAACATTACTTTAAAATAAAAGAAACATCAATTTCTAGTTTTAAATTCAAGATTTGAAAGTATGGTTTTCAAATGAGGTTTCATGCTATAATAATTATCTGACAAAAACATGCATGTTTAATAAAAAAAATGCATGTAACAATTATTTTCAGAGAGGTGAAACATCAAAATGAATATAGTTTTCAAGAGGGATGCTTTAAAGAATTTTAACATTCAAATAAATAACACATACTACTGAATTTACCAACCAAACACACCGTATGCCGACGGTGAGTACAAAATAGCCAATGAGCACTAGACACGGGAATACCCCTCGGCACTAGTTAGTTGTGAGCCCCAGGTACCTCGTATCTCGGTGAAAGTAACCATAATAAATATCCATTATCGTGCACAAGCCACTAGTAGGGAACATACCCATAACCTAGTTGTCCCCAATCATCATCATCATCATATTTTAGTTAGTGTTGTCATCGTCAAACTTGCTACGTGAAACAGAGGCCAACCCCCACAGAATCACTAGCATACTAGTACACGTCCGCCCACCAAGATACCCGAGATTCCATTTAGTGCTCAATCAAGTTACACATATTATCAAATACACATTTCATATCCACATTCCATTCCAAAACCATAAAAACAAAAACAGCCAATAATCTTTATTCACATTTCTTACACTAATCAACAAACCGCTAAATATTTTGGTAAAACAATTTCATGAAGTGTATTGAGGCTTTGCACATACAAATCTTTCAAAAACACTCTTTAAATAATAAACACACATCATAAACAAACCAAATCATATTTGTCATCCCAATAAACATTTAACAAAATCATTTAATAGAGCATAAAACAATCCCAATTTCACAACTTGTTATATACATGTAAAACACTCCTTCATTAAGAAATGCCAAACGGGCCTTTAAACATTTTCTCAAAACTAACCTTTGATGAAGGTATGCATTTTAATTTTATTAAGGATATGTATAAAAATAATTTATAGCAGTAAACCTCATTAATAAATCACTTATAATACTCAGGTTACATATTCAAAAAACAACCATTTTCATAAAGATGTGAAACGGTCCATTTTTGGGCAACTCGGGCCAAAATATGTTGTAAATCAAAACCCACTTGTTTGTAAAAACAAATCCAAATTGGAAATCAATATAAGTACCCAAAAATACCATTTATAATTTTTCCTATTCCTTTATAAATCCAATAAAATAAATTTTAAGTCACACATCACACATAAAAGCCAACCGGGCAATTTACCGAACACATGTCATGCCCTTTTTAAACAAAACAATTTATTTTATATACAAGAAAAGGAATAAAACACCAATTGAATGTCATATTTTCATTCAAGATACTGTAAAATGTTAAAAATACCATAAACCAGATTATAATCCTCACAAAATATTTTCAAAATATAATGAAACATTTAAACAAACACTTGTTGAGCACTTTCATGACAAAACAACACCACCTTTCACATAACAGTGATTAAACAACGACTTTGCACACCAAGAAAATTATAAAAAGTATTAAAAACAATAATAAACATTTATATCAGTATAGGATAATATTAAAATGATGAAACTTCTATGATAAAGGCATGTTCAAGGGATATCCTACCTCAAATCTTTGGCATAATTGAAACGCACACCCGAAATCACCCGCCGCGGGTTTATAAACCCTAAAACTTTATATACCAGACCTAAAAAAACATAAAACCCATCAATAAACATTTTATAACAAAACCCTAGGTCGATCAAGACTAGGGTACAATATAAAACCAAGAAATAATGAATGGAGGGGGAAGAGGATGAAGAAAGGAGAAGGAATCTCACCTTTCATCCTAGAAAACTCTTCATCTTCCATTAGATCTGAAGCTCTAGAGAAACGTTAATGGCTTGAAAATTCTTGGAGAGACTCCTAAGGTCTGGAATAACTAGGGGAAGAATATTGGTGGCTAAAAGAGTACTAATTGTTTGATTTATGAAAGATAAAATTTACCTTGGCAATTCTGGGAAATTTGAGGTTTCCTAAGACTATTCGCCCTAATCCGCGACCAACATGAGCTCTAAAGAGTTAAATTCGACTATTAGTGTTAGGATATTGTTATTGGCTTCGAGGGGGAGGTTGAATCACCGAAAAAGAGTAACAAATGAAAAAGATATAAGTGAAACAAATTATTTTTTTAAAACAGGAAATGGGCCCATGGGCTGGCCCAATACCTAAATAATTAACCCAAATTCTCCCGGCTTATGAATTTATAATGGGTCCAAAAGGATAAATAAATTTTAATATATAATTATATGACAATTGGTAAGTGGAATGGGTGAAAAATTATGAAAAAAAAAGAGTTATAAAAGAAACAAATTCAGTTTTTAAAACTGGGAATTGTCTCACGGTTGGCCCAAATCATGAAGTAACCACCCTTTCTTCAAAAACTCCTAAACAACAAATGGGGATCCCAAATTATGGTGGTTAGACATATATGAAACTTAAAAACTCATTATTAATCTCATAAAATACCCATGAAAAGGATCAGGATTTCTAATGGGCCGGATCAATACAAAGATAGAAAAAAAACCGTGTGTGACATAAACTAAGGGGATGATTCAACCCACATGATATGTCATCTATGTAATCCCTATATAGATCATTTCCCATGGTATTAGATATGGTTTTAGTTAAATATTACTTCCTCCTAATTATTTTCCTTATATTAGGTATGGTTTGGATTCTTGAAATCCCAAATATCACACGATGACTCGACATGGGTGCATGGTTTTTTATTATTTGTACAGTTTCCATCAATAAATCCACTAATGTATATCTAAAGCAATTATTTTAAAATTTTGTTGGTAATATCCTATAGGGTTTTAATAATTACGGAATATATGGGTATCTTTTTGAATATATAGACATTTTTGTCAAATATCCATCAAACGGTAAGGGACATGTGTTTGGAACATGGGAATATAGAGCTGTGTGGGGTTAGAGGGGATACTAAGTCAAACCCTAGGATCATTTTTTTGTTACTCTAGGCACTTTTTTTATCATTGTACATACTAATCTTTAATTTTTGGGGGAACATTTTATTGTTATTGTATGAATAGATTATATCTATTTATTATTACATATGATGTTATTTATATGGTAAGATTAATTATGTGATTGTACACTATCTTATTTCTAATTATCTGTTATTCCACTATTTATGTGGTTGATGGTTATATAATATTAAGGAAATCGTATCCCCAATGTATTATTCAGAACCCACATTCTAGATTGAAATAGATTATGTACTGGAAGGCATGGATGAGGGTTTTTTTCACTCCATATCAAACATGATGAAACAATATTGGGAGTTACACTGTCTCATATTCACATCATCATGATGGGTATATGGGGACTATATCCCATTCCCGTATCAATATCTATGTCAGGTGCAAATTTTATTCCAATACTAGGGGAAAATATGTCCAACTATAATATAAATAATATTCATAACATCTAAAATCATAGTCTTATCACATAATGGTAATATTATCCCTCTTTATAAAATCATATAATCAATGAGAATTATATTATATTCCATGGTTACTAGCACAATAATAATTCCATCCCACTCTATATGCTTAATAAAAAGAGTGGTCATATATACCTATACAATAGGAAATACAAAATTAAATGGGAAAATATTTCCATAAATTAAAAATTCTTATAAAAAATTAAAATATTATATTAAATGAAATTAATGTTTAAATAAATAGGTTGTGGTGTCCCATTGTTAATACCATGTTGGTGAAAAATAATAACTAATAAATAAATCATAATCAATTCATAATAAGTTGTGTATGTTTTCTAACACAAGCTTAGTTTATTAAAATATTTGGTATCATATTCGAAACAACTTTATCAGAATCCCATATATAATATAAAACCATATTAAACCATAAAACTGAAAGGCGGGAAATACACAACTCCTTGACGTATCAATGTAATCCAACCAACCATAAATTGATTCAAATACCACTTAATTAGGAATCCATCAAGCTTCCTATTAATTAATGAACATCCCCTAATAAGAGGGTCAAGTAAAACCTATGAAGTTCCATTACATCATGATATTACTCAATGAACACCACATTGGGTTTTTAACTAAAATCCCCCTTACATATCACATATATAATATCATCATCACTGAATAAAGAGAAAAATAATCATACATGAAAGACTACCCATGACCATAACTCTCATTATTGCATCAATTAGACTTAAGAAAACTAATATTAGTTTCATATTGGGTTGTTCAATCATGATCAACCATCCAATAAACGTTGATTTCAACACCCAGATGAATCTATAGCCTCATTCTTATCCATCACTCTATGTGAGCATCACATACCATAAATGTCATCCCTAGTTTGTTAGAAAAATTGACAAATAATAGAAACATTTATCAGCTTTCAAATCCACATAAATCAATCCTCCCACATAAGTAAAATGAACATCTGAGGGGATAATTGATACATAACATCTTAGAACATTCCTACGGTCTGATCAAACTCACTAATCATTCCTTTCATAATGGAATTCACCCAAGATTCTATCTCAGGTTTCTCTCGTCTTCTAACCCACACTTAAAATACATGCAATATATTCAAAACATTATATAAAGAGATTGCGTTAGGGAAACCATTCCGCACCAATATATTTATCATCTCAAGTTGTGTCTACAACATCTTTGAATCTTTGACAATGCAATCACCAAGTACCATCATCATCCATAATACCCTGACTCATCAAATAGACTCCATAATAAATTATCAAATAATATTGATGTGACTCCATTTTATATGCCTACCAAGGGTTCTTTTTCACATTTTTATCATTTTTATCCCTAATTAGATGAAATATAATATTTTTTTAAATATGATAAAAAAATGAATTGTGGTATTTTAATGAAAAGATAATGAATTTGTTTTCATAAAATAATTAAATTTTATTTTCTCAATTTTAATAATTTTTAAAAAAATAATATCAAATTATTTATTAATGATAAAATATATATTTTTTTGATAAATTCTAAGATAAATGAGTTTTCTTATTATAACAGAAATTTAATAAAATAATATTATTATTTGAAAATAATTACTCTTATGTGATTTACCAAAATATTAAGATAAATTTTAATTAAATATTTATGAATTAAATTGTTGGTGTGGAGACCCAGGTACATAAGAATAATTTAAAAAATATATGTATTTTGACATAACATTAATCCATTTCTAAAAAGGGGCTATGAAATTTCTTTTCAACCACTTCCTATGTAAAATCATTAGCCTTATGATGTTTTCATCCAATTGTGTAAGAAGTTCCACTAACCCAATATACATATCAACAAACAAATTGGGAAAAACTAACATAGGAGATAAAAAATTAAATTAATATATGAGAAAAATAAAATTAAAATTTTGATTTAATCAATATCTGAATAAAATATAAATCTACTGAAGATCAGGTTAAGTAGAAAATATATATTCAACATTATAATTTTTTCCTAGAGAAGTAAACTCAAACATGACAAAAAATTAAAATTTTGAATTTGTATTGATAAATTAATGATGTGGGAAGTAAATACATTATGTTTTTGGATATTTTATTTATTCTATTCTCTTATACTTTTTGGATGTTTTATAGCTAAATTTCCATTTAAATTTTTTTTAATACTCTTTAATGTGAATGAAATTATAATCTTAATTGGTTATCATGTTTTTTGGAATGTAATGAATGGATACCTATTGATAATTTTTTTGTTTTATAATTTTCAAGGAAAAATTTGTACGATACATTTATGAGAGATAAATATGGATAAATATTGATAGATTATGAGAATATATAAATTATACTCCAATATAGAGATTTTATAATGGAAATTAACTTCCTTATATATATATGATATTTTATTAAACATATGTAATATATCCATGAGAATCAAAAGTGGAAAAAATTAGAAAATAAAGGAGTGAATTAGGTTTTTTTATAAATTAATGATTGATATATAGATTATTTGGATGAGTTTTATGAATATGTTTTAAATTTGAGCTAATCCGTGAGAAATGTTTTCCTTTTTTCGTTATAACTAGAATATTTTCCACTACATATAAAATTAAGTAAGATATTTTTTATGGAAAAATATTTTCCATATTTATTTGAATAATATGTAAAATATTATCAGGAAGAAAAAAAGATATGTGATTTATTTTGTGATACCTTATATCTTTTGAAAACACTTGACCCATATGCATGAAATCTTTCATGGATGAAATTATGAAATTTCAGTTGTGTGCCATGAGATAATTTGTTAAACCATAAAGACTCTTATTGTGTCTTGTAATGAATCATGATAGATTAATATATTAAAATACTTTCAATCATTTTTTTCAAACACTAATTTTCAAAGGAAAATTAAAAAAAAAATTCTTCTGAAATAGTAACGGATGTGCCTTAAGTTCGACTTTTGACTGAATAAAAAATTTAATAATTCATATGTTCTGGGATTCTAGGTATCTATGTTTAAATATCAAGGAAGGTATTCAATGTTAATTAGAAAAAATCTTGGGATGATTATTGAGATATGATAAAGAATTAAGGAATCTATAAAAGGAATATATATCAAATAGATAATGGACTTAAACTTAAGTTAATGGTGTGTCTATTCAAGTTTTCTATGTCTTGCTTTCTATTTTCCACACTAGCTTCAATTTTGATGTCTTGAATTATTTCATTTTTATTACCCATTGAATAGAGATGTAAAAACCTATATTTATTGGGGAAGGGAGGGAGGTATATTTTTAATTATTTAGGTCACACATTAGTGAATAAAAAAACTTCTCTATTGATTGGTCATAGTATTCCGGGGAGAGAATGTTACGTAAAATTCTTTTTAGTTATTTATCTTTTTCATTATTTTATACCTCATTATATGAATTATACAACTCCATAATACAATTTTAGTTTATATATTATTGAATTGAGTAGGCACAGTGGTTTATTTCTAGTGAACTACAGACATATGAGGAAGGTAGTATGTTAATGTTAAACTACATTTGATTAGTAAAAAATAATTATTGTTTTACTTGGAGATTAGGACTAGTTTATTATTTTAGTTTCACTGATAATTTTTGACACACATAGTACATGGATTGATAATGTATTCATTACTACTACACTTGTTTTCACAATATCTGTAAGATCTCAATTTTTTATAGTGATGTCTTAGGATCGTTTATAAGGACTATTTTTCACTTTCTTGAGTAATTTTTGGTTGGGTTTTATCTTTGGTATGTTTTGGAGAAAATTATAATAAATTGGAAGAAAGATGGGTAGTGAACGGTTGGAGAACAGTTTTCCCAAACCATGTGCCCATCCCAACAAACTATGGAACCGAATGATAGGGGATTCGCATGGATGGTGCACCATTTTTCAAACTGTGCACCCTCATAGGAGTAACCATGCACCCCCACTATAGAATAGTGGCACTGTATATGTGCACAGTTTGTAAAACCATGCTCATATTCATTGAAAACTCTGCGGGTGGTTTTTATGAACCACACAATTAACATTAAAATTTACCAAAGACCCATATTAATTCTAAATCAACCTTAGAACAACCATAAATAATAAATATCTTATTTTGAGTCTACTCAAGATACTACTAGGGTTATTATATATTTTTTTTGATAATTCTAATCTCAAATCAAAGATATGAACCCCTCTCGATAAGTGAATACTATCTCATGTGGTTTCCACTCTTTCTCTCATTATCCCCCCATATATTTAACTGATGTTTTCCGCAGTTGGTTTTATATCTAGATCTGGGTTTGAAGGATTGTGATTCATTTATCTGATTTCTATGATTTTATTCCAGACGTTGTTCTTCATCATGGGTTGGACATTTCCATTTTAATTTGGGGAATCTTTTTTGTGTGATCACATTTCAATGATTTCAGGTAGGTGGTATGTTATTCTAATTATAATATATGGATTTTAATTTAGTGTATGTAATTTTAGAATTTATATTGAACATTTATAAATTGAATTTATTAAATAATCTTCATTAATTTGGTCAATTAATTATTTAAGGAATTATTGAATTTATTGACAATGGTTTTTTGGATCCAATTAATTAACATGTTTTTTTATTGGTTAATTAATTTGAATTAATTAAATTTCAGTTTAATGAATGGAAATTTGGAAATTTGGAAATTGTTGAATTGGATTAATTAATTTTGGTATTTGTTAATGGATTGTTATGGTTTTTAATTGAACTTATTTGTGAATTAATTAAACCTATATTTGTGATGGTGGAAGGGATAAATTAATTAGTGAATTTATTAATTTATTATTGTGATTTGGTATTTGAAATGACTGGATTAATTAACTGTTAAATTACGTAATAGAAGTCATTATTATAAGGTAATAGGTGGGATTTGAATAATTAATTGGTGAATTAAATAATGGAAACTGTGATTGTGATATTGTGATACGTGTGATATTGGTACATAGGTGATATTATTATATAGGTGACATATGTGTGTGGGACATGGTCCTCTACATCAAAATCCCATATTGATAAATTTATATACATGTGTGGTACATGGTCTACTGCATTGAAAGTCCATAGTTATAAATTGATATTTGTGTGTGGGACAATGTATACTACAACAAAAACCCATAGTAATGAATGACTGTGGGACATGGTATGCTTCTTAAAATTCCCATAGTTATTATTCGGGTGTGAGACAGGGACTGAGGCTCCAAATACCCACTGTAACACCCCGACCCCAGTTAACCAGAGTCGGTGCATTATTACATAACATTGGCATGATCACAAGAAAGATCAAATCTCGAAAGAAAGATTAGTTTAGTAGCCTTGGAAACACTAGATATATTCATAAAGTTTTACATTACATCATAAAATGAAAAATACAACAATATAGTCTCCATAGTCCACACTCTTATCCTCTCATACTATCCCTGCAGTTCATTCATAAATTACTTCTTTACATCCTGGGAAAAATAAAACATAGAAAAGTGGTGAACTCAAATGCACGGTAAGGATAACAATATAGCGGAAACTTTCATAAATAAGAATAAAAATTTAAGTCAATGTATAACTAAAACAAAAGCCTTTTAAACTTGAACTTCAACATAGTATGGAAAAAATAAAATGAAATATTGCCATTTACTTATTCATATGGATATTCTACTAATCAAATAATCACAAGAAATATCAATAACCTCTTTCATAATGATGGAATGCATAATGCCAGACTATCATAACCACATAGCCAAGGCATCGCGCCAAGACTACAAATATGATTTTGTCAAGGCCTTCTACAAAGACACTAGTTTGTATCATGAGACCTACTGATGCAAATTTTTTAGAAGATACTTACGTTTAAAATTTCTCAAATATAATCCAGTGTTTTTCTGAAAACATTATGCAAACTTCTGAAAACAAAATAACTAATTCTGAGACAACTCAAATAATTACAGGCCATGATGGGTCCACACCCAATCCCTTCCTGTCTACCACACTCTAGAGTTGGGTTTTTTTGAAAACATTTTTAAGCTTGCGTTAAATACATATACATTTTCACTGGATTTTCATATATTTGAGAGAAATATCTCTTTTTTTGAAATCATTTAAAAATCACATAATTATATAAGAAAACCTTTATTTTGAAAATATCCTTATAAGCATGTAAGGGATGCATTAAAGGTGTAATAATTGTAATATAAGTTAAAAAACATTCTTATCTTAGTTTTGTCAAAAAGGTCAAAAAGTAACATGTTTGGAAATAGACAGAAAGATTCCTTTATAATCCTCTTATAAAAAGTCAAACAAGGGTATAAATGACTGTAACCCATATTATTTTGAATAGTAAAAATGTTTTCAAATACATTTTTAAGAAACATGGATGTGGATGATAAAGAAATCCCAGTAGATTATTACATATAAACAACATCGGATAATGAAGAGATTGTGACATAAACCCTTACCTTGTAATTTTCCTTGGTTGGGGTAGGTTAAAATCCTGTATAATGGTGAAATAATTGTAATTAAATTATACAAGAATCTTATACATTAATATGATATCATATATGATCTTTTAACATTTCTTTGTTAATAATATTTTAGAATTATCGTCGTTTAGGGTGTTAAGTTACTCATTTTTATTTTATAAGTTTTTTATGTAAGCCATGTTTGTTATGAATAGGTTGTATCTTATTCATATCCATAATTATATCATGTCCTTAAACATTATTTTTGAATAATCAAATGATAATTTTACTTGAATGGATACGACAGAGATTGAATCTCATCGCGTTCGTGGAGATGGTAGTCTGTATGTACGCACGACTGACACTATCATTCTTTTGATAATAAAATAATATTTAATTGGATATTATATCATATATACAGAATCATTATCATGTTATATTTAATATTTGCATGAATTACACATCATTATTATATCCATCCAAATAATAATGTTTTGAATAACAATTACACCATGACGTGGAGACGGTAAGCCGTAAGTAAGCACGTATGGTGACATGTCATTCAAAAGATGGATAAGATACTGAAAATGGTTGTACCAAATTTATAATAATATCAAATTATATACAATATACTGGAGTTATTATTTTAGAATGCTAATAACAAAGATAGAAGAAGTGGAAGATGAAAGGAACTTGAAAAGGGGTGGTGAAATCATTACCACTTATTCCGGTTCTTCCTTTTGATTTGGTCAAAAGGGCTCCTTAAGTTGGATTTCTGACTAAAGGAAGGCCTCTAAGACGAAGTGAGGGAAGTTTAGAGAGTATTTGGTCATATTTTGGCCGAGCCAAATGGCTTTGAAGGTGTGAATTAATGAGAAGGGGGAGTTCCCTTTTATAAGAGGGGTGAGTGGCACCTTTGGAAAAGCTAGAAATATTATTTTATAATAAATTAATATTCGGTTGGCTCCAAAGTGGATTATTTCACGGTTATGGTGGTATGGGTCGAAACCCACTCATCCAATAGGATTCATACTGGTTTGTGTTACTATATTAACCTTATATTTAAGTATTAACTCTTAGTTAATTAGTTTGACACTTACCATGTCACTTTGTATTTTTATATTATATAGTTAATAAACTTACTATATACCTCGAAGAGACCCCCAAGTGGTCCATTAATGATACACCTATCATTATATAAGTCTCTTGGCAGAACCTTAGATTTTTAGGAATTGAATATCAATTAATAATATAATATTTGTTTTAAAAACTCTTTTATGTCAATTTTGACACTATTTGGAAAATTGATTTTTGTGAAAATCATAAAAGAATTATTACTTCAAAAAAAGTTAGTTAAATCATTTATAAGATGTCATATTAAACATGAAAATAATTTAAATTCATAAAAAGTCTCAAATTATATTTATTGGGTTATTTATAATATCAATTATTTTAATTTTTCACTATTATTGTAATTACTGCATCATCATTGGGTCATAAATAAATTAAATTATTTAATGTCTAAAAATTATAAATAAAATATCATTATGTAGGAAATATTTTTAGATTTCTAATGAATATTTATAATCAAATATATCTTATGTGTAACCCTATATTACAAATGCTTTAGTAAATAAACTATGACTTTAACTTTTTTAACTCTTCATTGAATTAAATAATAATAAATGTCCTAATATAATCCAAGTGGACCTAAATGATAATATTTTATTCCTAAAGTTGTTTTTGGTCGAGATACACTTTTCCAATAGAATTAGGACATGTTTTAGGGTAATATTAATATCATTTTTACCCTTAATTACCCTATTTACTTTTAACCGTGGTAAATATAAGTAAAAAGTTACTATTCACCAAATATTATTTTCATCTCATTGAACCACATATTACTACTTGATATTAACCGCATCTCTCAGATTTTCAAAATTCCACTCATAGAAGTGGTAAAATTAAGTTTTATGAAAAATTCAGTTTTTTTAACTACCACTTGGTGGTTTCACTATTCATCAAAAAATGAAGTTCTTCATAAAAATACCAAAAATTCACCCTAGGCTAAATTTGATATTCTGAATCCAAAAATGAATTTAATTTTGAAAAATAAAATTTATAAATTTCAAAAAGTGGGTATTTCTATTCATAACGGCTAGTTTGATTGGTTATAGTGTGTTAGTACTCGATGTTGCGTACAATACACACTATTGCATTATTCAAAGAGATGTGTACCGTAGAAGCATGGGGTGTTACATTCTCCCCTACTTCAAATAATTTCATCCTCGAAATTTCTAAAATACTACCGCATGAAAAGACTCGGGTGGTTCTTCATCAAAAGTTCCTCGGGTTCCCACATTGCATCTTCCATCTTATGGTTTCTCCACAAGACTTTTACCAGACGAGTCGTCCGATTTCTCAGTACTTGTTCTCTCGTATAAAGAATCATGATGGGCTCTTTGCAATAAGATAGATCGGGTTCCAGTTCTAATTCCTCATATGTGAGTACATGCATTGGGTCAGGCATGTATTTCCACAACAGAGATACGTGGAACACATCATGCACTTTGGAGAGACATGGCGGAATTTCCAATCTGTAAGCTACAACCCCAATTCGTTCTAGAATTTCGAAAGTTCTGATGTACCTGGGACTCAATTTACCTTCCTTACCAAAATGTATGACTCCCTTCCATGGAGATACCTTCAAGAAAACATAATCACTGACTTGAAATTCCAAATCCTTCCTTCGATTATCGGCATAGCTCTTCTGCCTACTTTGAGATGCTTTGATATGGTTTTGGATTACCTTCACCTTTTCTATCGTTTCCTCCACCAGTTCTGGGACTACAAATTTTCTTTCACCAATTTCATCCCAACAGGTTGGTGTGCGACATCTCTTTTCATATAACGCTTCATATGGTGCCATATGAATACTCAAATGGAAGCTATTGTTATAGTAAAATTCTACCAGAGGTAAATATTGATCCCACATACCCTGAAAGTAAAGTGAGCAGGATCTCAACATGTTTTCTATGGTTTTAATAGTTCATTCTGATTGTCCATCTATTTGTGGGTGGTAGGCAGTGCTCAAATGAAGTTCAGTATCCAAGGCTTTCTGAAGACTTTTCCAGAATCTTGAAGTAAGATGGGGATCACGATAAAAAATAATCGATAGGGTAATCCATGAAGTCTCACCACTTCATTAATATATAGTCTTTCCAGACGTTCTAGTGTTAGATCTTCTCTTATAGCAAGAAAATGTGCTGACTTGGTAAGACGATCAATAATAACCGATATTGCATCATTCCTTCTAGGAGTCTTTGGTAGTCCCATGACAATGTCCATTGTGATATTATCCCATTACCACTTAGGTATGGGAAAAGGTTTCAATACTCCCCCAGGATGTTGCCTTCCAGATTTCACTTATTGAAAAAGCATACATCTCGACACAAAATCGATAATCTCCCTCTTCATGTTGTCCAACCAAAAATGTTCCTTCAAGTCTCTATACATTTTGGTGCTCCTATGGTGTATAGAGAAATTGGAACTATGAGCATCATTTAGCAATTCCCTTTTTAGATCAGGTATATCGGGAACACAAAGCCTCTTCCCAAATTTCAAAATTCCATCTTCATACACAAAGTCTCTCAATATCCCATCATTCATAGCTTTAATCTTAATTTTAAATTCTTCATCATCGGTCTGAGAACTCTTAATCCTTTCTAGTAAAGATGGTTTGGCAACCATTTGAAAAAGCATTGATGTTTCACCTTCCCTTGTTTTTCCCATGTTTATCTTTACTAGATCTATGAAAATTGGATCCCTTTCAATTCTCATATTTTTCAAAACTCCATGATCTTTTCTGCTCAAAGCATCTGCCACCTTGTTTGCTTTCCCCGGGTGGTAGTGTATCGTACAATCATAATCCTTGAGTAATTCAAGCCATCTCCTTTGCCACATGTTGAGTTCTTTTTGTGAGAAAATATACTTCAAACTCTTGTGATCAGTATAAATCTCAAATTTTTCATCATAGAGGTAGTGTCTCCATATCTTCAAAGCAAAGATCACAGATGCTAACTCGAGATAATGAGTAGGATATTTTTGTTCATGAATTTTCAACTGTCGTGATGCATAGGCAATAACCCTATCATTCTGCATAAGGACACAACCAAGTCCTTTCTTAGATGCATCACTGTAAATAACGAACCCATCATTCCTTGATGGTAGAGTCAATATAGGAGCATTGACTAATATTCTCTTTAGTTCTTCGAAACATTCTTCACACTCTTTTTTCCAAACAAATTTAACCCCTTTACGTGTGATCTTTGTTAATGGGTTAGCCAACCGGGAAAAATTATGGACGAAACGTCGATAATAACCTACTAAACTAATAAAACTGTGTACCTCAGTTACACTCATAGGTGTTGGCCATTCTTGGATTGCCATGGTCTCAGAAGGATCAAAATAGATTCCATCTTTAGAGATAATATGGCCAAGAAAAGAAATCTCCTGAAGACAGAATTCACACTTACTAAACTTCCCATATAATTCATGTCTTCTCAGAGTCTTCAGGATAATGCACAAGTGATTTTCATGATCTTCGTAGCTTTTAGATTATACCAATATATCATCAATAAATACCACCACAAATTCATTGAGATATTCCTTGAGAACTCTATTTATCAGATCCATGAATACAGAGGGTGCATTAGTCAATCCAAAAGGAATTACTGTAAACTCGTAATGCCCGTACCTGGTTCGAAATGCTGTCTTCGGAATGTGTTCCTTCTTCACACACAACTGATGGTATCCAGATCGAAGTTAAATCTTTGAAAATTATTGATCTCCATGAATTTGGTCAAATAAATCATCAATTAGAGGTAGGGGATACTTGTTATTTATTTTTTTAGCATTGATCTCCCTGTAGTCGATACATAACCTCATAGATGCATCTTTCGTTTTAACAAAATGAACAGGGGCTCCCCATGGAGAAACACTAGGGAGAATAAATCCCTTATTACTCAATTCCTCTAGTTTTTTCTTTAGTTCAACTAATTCTACAGTGGCCATTCTATAAGTGGTCTTCGATATATGCCTTGATCCAGGAATTAAATCAATGGAAAACTCAACTTCTCATTCTAGAGGATGTCCAGGTAAATCATTCGGAAGCACATCTACATATTCTTTCACAACAGGTACATCCTCTATTTGAACATTCCTTTCCTCACCCACAAAAATTTCATCCTCTTCCTCCCCAATAATTGAATTTAGTTGAGCTACTGGGGGTGGATCTAGATAATAATTAGGAGGTGGTGATTTGGATTTAAAGATAAGGTGTTCCTTATCATCATCATCAAAAATTGTAACCTCCTTCTTCTTACAAAAAATCTTTGCATCATGGCCCAAAAGCTAATCCATGAATAGGATTATATCAAACTCAATCATAGGTATGATGATGAGATCAGTGGATAAAGAACATTTATGTTCTCTAATGGGGGCCGATTCACAAAACTTTGTTTCAATGATACTTTCCTTAGGAGTTTTAACAAACAAATCCCTTGTTAAATCAAATTGGAAATATCTAATTTTCTTAGCAAACATGGAAGATATGAAACAATACGATGATCTAGAATCAAATAATGCATTTACTAAACTTGAGGAAACCATTAAATTACCTTACACCACGTCTTTCGAAGATTCTACCTCAGCGGTAGTGATATCATAAGATTGGACTTGATCCCTTGGCCTTTTCTGAGGTAAGTTCCACTGACGCTTTGGACATTCATTTGCATAATGTCCCATCTCCCTGCAATTGTAGCATTGGACATTGGTAGCTTCCTTCTTCCCCTTGCAATCATGAGCTTGGTGGCCTTTTCACCACACTTGTAACAGACTCCCGTTCCTTTTAAGAAAGTACCGGGGTGTTTCTTCCAACATTTACTGCAGGATGGATATTCAACTTTCCCCTTCTTCCCTTTATTTCCATTCCCATATTGATCAGCAGATCTCTTCTTCTCTTTCTTTGCATTAAAGTCATATGACTTAGAGAATGCCTTTTTTATCTTGATAACACATAAGACAATGTCTTCGTATGATGAGAAGGATTGTGAGACTAATGCTCTATGGAGAAATGGTTTTAACCCATCAAAGAAATGATCAATCTTACTTCATGGATTATGTATATAATCTCCACCATACCTTGCTAACCTTGTAATGTTAGCCTCATACTTTGTGACATTCTCATCCTCTTTTTGTCTCAGACTCAGAAATTGGCTTTCCATGTATGCTCGATGGTCGCGAGGAAAGTATTTTTCTAAAAAAAGATCTTTGAACCCCCACCATTCCATATTTGATACTTCATCATCTTCCTTCGTGTTTTGAATCAATGACCACCATTGATCATCATCTCCAGTGAGGCAATAAACTGTCATGACAACTTTTTCCCTTTCACTACTCCCCAAAGTCTGAAATATTTTTTCTAGGGAACTTATCCATTGCTCAGCTACTAAGGGACTTTTACTCCCATTGAACGTTGGGGGTTGTTGCCTCATGAAGGTATCTAACATTGATCCTCCACGCTGCGGATCAGGGTGCTCCATATGGGTAAGGTTATTATTCATAACCTGAGTGAGTTGTCCCAGTATAGTGATTAGCTAATCGGAAATAGTTGCATCACTAGCTCCACTATAATTATCTTGATCAGGAGGGAAATCCCAACATGGAGTGCGTGCATTGATAAGGTTTCCATTTCTTCCACTAGGCACCATTTCTAAACAATGGAATAAACTAGATCAGTTTATGAATCAAAATACATAATTTCATACTTATAAAACACTTAACATTAATTGAATTATTTATGGATATAATCAATAATCATAAAAATGTTTTCTTTGAGGAAATATATACTCATAAACCCTTCATAATGATTTATAAAGAAAATGAGAGTTATCCTAAGCATATCCCCCAGGAGTGTCGTAACCAAGAGTGTAGCAAGGCCCGTTTTCATGCACTAGTTCCCGCTCGAGTCTAGCTCAAAGTGGTGTTTTCGGGTTTTACCCGTAGGTACATCTTTTCCAGAGCCGCCTCTACCTGCTCGTATCCAGACAGGGATGTATTTCTCGGAAAACTCACAAAATCACTACAATAACAAAATTCCAGGAAGTTCTTCTATACTAATCCTCAAATTCCATCTTAAATATATGTTATCTAATCAGATTTTATCTAAATATAGCTTCCATGGTTTGTACTAAACTTACTCTGATACCAACTGTTATTCCCTGACCCCAGTTACCCAGAGTCGGTGCATTATTGCATAACATTGGAATGATCACAAGAAAGATAAAATCTAGAAAGACCGATTTGATTAGTAGCATTGGAAACACAAGATATATTCATAAAGTTTTACATTACATCATAAAATGAAAACTACAAAAATATAGTCTCCATAGTCCACACTCTTATCCCCTCATACTATCCCTGTAGGTAATTCATAAATCACTTTTTCACATCCTGGGAAAAATAAAACATAGAAAAGGGGTGAGCTCAAATTCCCAGTAAGGATAAAAATATAGCGGAAACTTTCATAAATAAGAATAAACATTTAAGGAAATGTATAACTAAAATAAAAGCCTTTTAAACTTTAACTTCAACATAGTATGGAAAAAATAAAATGAAATAATGCCATTTACTTATTCATATGGAAATTCTACTAATCGAATAATCACATGCAATATCAATAACCACTTTCATAATGATGGAATGCATAATGCCAGACTATCATAACCACATAGCCAAGGCCTCGTTCTAATACTAAAAAATAATATTTTGTCAAGGACTTGTTCCAAGACACTATATTGTCTCATGAGACCTACCGATGCAATTTTTTTAGAAGATACTTACGTTTAAAATTTCTCAAATATAATCCAGTGTTTTTCGGAAAACATTAAGCAAGATTCTGAAAACAAAATAACTAATTCTAAGACTACTAGAATAATTATAGGCCATGGTGGGTCCACACCCAATCCCTTCTTGTCTACCACACTCTGGAGTCAGGTTTTTTTGAAAACATTTGTAATCTTGCGTTAAATACGTATACATTTTCACTGGATTTTCATATATTTGAGAGAAATATTTCTTTTTTTGAAATCATTTAAAAACACCATAATTATAAAATAAAACCTTTATTTTGAAAATATCCTTATAAGCTTATAAGGGAAGCTTTAAAGGTGTAATAACGGTCGTATAAGTTAAAAAACATTCTTACCTTAGTTTTGTCGAAAAGGTCAAAAAGTAACTTGTTTGGAAAAGGACAGAAATATTCCTTTATAAACCTCTTATAAAAAGTCAAACAAGGGTATAAATGACATTAACCCATATTCTTGTAAATAGTAAAAATATTTTTAATTACATTTTTAAGAAACATGTATGTGGATGATAAAGAAATCCCAGTAGATTATTACATATAAACAACCTCAGATAATGAAGAGATTGCGAAATAAACCCTTACATTGTAATATTCCTTGGTTGGGGTAGTTTAACCTCCTGTATAATGGTGAAATAATTGTTATTAAATTATACAAGAATCATATATATTAATATGAAATCATATATGATCTTTTAACATTGATTTGTTAATAATATTTTAGAATTATCGTCATTTCGGGTGTTAACTTACTCATTTTCTTTTATATGTTTTTTTATGTAAGCCATGTTTTTTTATGGATAGGTTGTATCTTATTCATATAAATAATGATATCAAGTCCTTAAACATTATTTTTAAATCATAAAATGATAATTTTACTTGAATGTATACGATGGAGAATTAATCTCATCGCGTTTGTGGAGACGGTAGTCCGTACGTACGCACGAGCGACAATATCATTATTTTGATAATAAAATAATATTTAATTGTATGGTAAATCATATATACAGAATCATTATCATGTTATATTTATTATTTACAAGAATTACACATCATTATTATAAGCATCCAAATAATAATGTTTTGAATAACAATTACACCACGACGTGGAGACGGTAAGCCGTACGTACGCACGTATGGAAACATATCATTCAAAATATGGATAGAATACTGAATATGGTTGTACCATATTTATAATAATATCAAATTATATATAATATACTGGAGTTATTATTTTATAATGGTAATAACAAAGATAGAATGAGTGGAAGAAGAAAGGAACTTGAAAAGGGGTGGTGAAATCATTACCTCTTCTTCGGGTTCTTCCTTTTGATTTGATCAAAAGGGATAATTAGGTTGTCTTTCGGACTAAAGCAAGGCCTCTAGGATGAAGTTATAGAAGTTTCGAGAGTATTTGGGCAGAGTTTGGCCGAGCCAAATGGCTTTGAAGGTGTAAATTAACGAGAAGGGGGAGTGTCATTTTATAAGAGGGGTGAGGGGAACCTTTGGAAAAGCTAGAACTATTATTTTATAATAAATTAATATTCGGGTTTTAATGGCTCCAAAGTGGATTATTTAGAGTTTATGGTCGGTATGGGTCGAAAACCACTCAACCAATAGGATTTAGACAGGTTTGGGTTACTATATTAACCTTCTCTTTAAGTATTAACTCTTAGTTAATTAGTTTGACACTTACCATGTCACTTTGTATTTTTATATTATATAGTTAATAAACATACTATATACCTCCAAGAAACCCCCATGTGGTCCATTAAAGATACACCTATCATGATATAAGTCTCTTGGCGGATCCTTAGATTTTTAGGAATTTAATATCAATTAATAATATAATATTATTTTTAAAATCTCTTTTATGTCAATTTTGACACTATTTGGAAAAATGATTTTTGTGAAAATCATAACAGAATGATTACATCGAAAAAATTTATTTAAGTCATTGATAACATGTCATAGTAACCTATAAAATTAGTTCAATTCATAAAAAGTCTCAAATTATATTTATTGGGGTATTTATAATATCAATTATTTTATTTTTTTCACTATTATGGTAATTACTGCATCATCATTGGGTCATAAATAACGTATATTATTTAATGTCTAAATATTATAAATTAACTTTTATTATGTAAGAAATCGTTTTATCTTCCTAATGAAAATTTATAATTGAATTTATCTTATGTGTAACCCTATATTAAAAATGTTTTAGTAAATAAACATTGATTTTAACTCTTTTAACTCTTATTTGAATTAAATAATAATAAATGTCCTAATGTAATCCAAGTGGACCTAAATGATAATATTTTATTCCTAAGGTTGTTTTTGGTCGAGATAAACTTATCCAATAGAATTAGGACATGTGTTAGTGTAATATTAATATCATTTTTACCCTTAATTAACCTATTAACTTTTAACTGTGGTAAATAAAAGTAAAATGTTATTATTCACCAAAAAATATTTTCATCTCATTGGACCACATTTTACTCCTTGATATTTACCGTGTCTCTTGGATTTTCGAAATTCCACTCACAGAAGTAGTAAAATTATGTTTTATGAAAAATTCAGTTTTTTTAACTACCACTTAGTGGTTTCACTATTCATCAAAAATTGAAGTTTTTCAGAAAAATACCAAAAATTCACCCTAGGCTAATTTCAATATTCCGAATCCAAAAATGAAGTTCATTTTGAAAAATGAAATTTATAAATTTCAAAAAGTGGGTATTACTATTCATAACGGCTAGTTTGATTGGTTGTGGTGTGTTAGAACTCGATGTTGCGTACAATACAAACTATTGCATTATTCAAAGAGAAGCATACCATAGAAGCTTGGGGGGTGACACCCACAGGGTGTGATACATAAGATTTAATTCCCATGAGTTCACATTGGAATATGCATCTTATTGGCTGTGATATAATGTGAAATGAAATGAATTGAGAGCTGATTGTGAGATATGGTTCAGACACCGACATAGTCCAAAGAAGGTATTGAGAGTCATGTGTCCATTGGAACTTAGAGGGGTGGTATATATTAAAATAAATTGAAATTGAATTAATGAATACTGATTAGTTTATTTCTTTATATCAACATCTAAAAATATATGTACATTTTTATTGACTGGATATTGTTATAGAAACTATTGATGGTGGAATAACTATTTTTAATCACACCCTACTCGGGCTTCTAAATTAGTATCCTAATATACTTCATGTTTGTAGAATATGATAACAGAAATAGCCTTGTCCTATATGGATGAGTTGGGATGGAGCATGAGTGGGATAATGAGACGTGATTTGGGAACCACTTGGGAGTTGTAATTCTCTTTGTTTATATCTTATTTTCTTCATATTTTCACTTAACACATACTTGTCAGGGAATATCTACTGTTCAGTTTTGATATTGTGTTTCATTATTTGTTTAACTTGTGGTATTCAGTTTGGTTATGGCTATACAAATTTGGGATTTTATTTATTTCTGTTTGTTTTATACTCTGATAAAGAGGGTATAATATCCCCATTATCGATATTGGACCATTGATTCTATTCGGTATCCTATAGTGTACAAGGTGGCGTGTATGAGGTCATGTGAAAAAACATCTCGAGGCACCCGTTTGTTGCACCTGGGATGGGATGTAATAATGACATATCAAATCCTAGTTTTCCGTTGTTTTATTTATTATTACTATTTGTGAATGGTAGATAGAATACATGGAAGATTCAAGCAATGGACATGAGATGTTGGATGGGAGTAGCTAACCCGTGTATAGGGGAAACCCCATGTACCCATGGTGGGATTAATGTTATTGATGTGTGCTGTTATAGTTATATTTTTTTCACATATACTGATGCACTTATTTAGTTATGTGAAAATTGTTTTTGATATTTTATGAGATTTGAATCATGGTCAGTTATGACATGATATTTGAGTATTCATGCATAATTCTAGTCACTTAGGAATTATTGTGATATGTATCATTTTAATCATACATGGAAAAATAGGTTTTCGGTAATTTTTTGAACTTGAAATACTTTTCCTTGTTTGTGTATTTTAAATGTAAAATATTCTTAATTTGAACCAAAAAAATTTAAAATGATTCACTAAGTGAATGAATGGTTGTCTAATGAGAATTTAATATGAGAACTAGTTTATGCTTTGATAGCCATGAACCAAATGTTGGATGGTTAAGGGTAGTGATATTGCCTCAGTTATGGTCATTATGATGGGAAAGGGAGGATTGACTTGTTATGGATTTAGTGAAACCCTCTTGGTAAATGTTTCGATGTGTTTTATGTGTCTTAAAGAGTGTTTTTTTATTGTAGAGATACAAATCCATGAAAACTATTATTGTTGAGATGTCCTGAGGATGTGTAGGGAAATAATCCCCTTATACTGTAACTGGGGAAACTAAAGTGTCAGGTGAAGGATCTGGAGATAAGATCCATGAGAAATGTTTTTCCTTACGTAATTTTTGGAGAGATACATAGATCAAATTATTATGTTTGACCTTATATGAGAGTTTTAGTAGCAACAACCTCTGAATTTTACAAGAGATTGTGGATATGAGGTAGATAATTTCTAGATTCAGTCCATCTAGACTATAATATACCATTTTGGGACTCGTAATTAGAAGAGGGCCAAACTGGATTCTTACATGTTATGACGATCAGTGAATAATGGGTGGGATATTCATGCTCGGACTCGGTTAGTTTTGGGAATTGTATGAAAGGACTCTTTTGGAGAATTGCAAAGAGACCTTTTATCTAGAGTCACTGAGACTAGAGAGAGTAGCTGAGTTCAAGCGATTGACTCATGGGTATATGTCTATAATGGACTATTCCAGTTTCTTTAATGACCTATTGCACAAAGCTCCAACATGGGAAAGAGATGAGATATATATGGAATGGAATTTCCAGGATTTACTTTTTAAAAGGGGAGGTTAAATCTCAAGCTAATGCATTTTATCTAAAGAAGTTTTTTGATGTGGTGGATAAATCTCTCATATATGTGGGGCACCGAAAGAAATCTCCTATGGGAGGGAATGTGGTTTTTTACTAAGTGATCAAGGGGTACATCTTCTGAAGGTGGGAAGCATTATTACATGAATTCCAACCAGTGTTATATAAAGAATGGTGACCCGAGGGGAGTGTCTGTCACTGAGGAACATACCCAATTGATTTGTCAATAGTGATGTAGGTTGGGCCCCTTTTGTAGGCATTATCCTTGACCACCAGTAGAGTGATGAACTTGTAGAAGGATAGGACATTTAAAATGGTTTTACAATAACCCACAAGAGATGGGTAATGATGAAACTGCTACATAGAACTATAGTACGTGAATAGGGACATCTATATCATACTAGTAAGGTAAATATTGTTATATGGGTTGTGGTGGTAAAGATAGCGGACAAGGATCCTATGGTAAGGAGAGACCCATATAAGTATATTGGTTTTGGATTTGGGGACATAGACTTCATCATAGGTAATATAGTATAGATAGTTGCATGTTGTTCAGCCAACACCAGTTGATAGCGAGGCTGGACCCTCAAAATAGAGAGGTACTATTCATATAGACTCTACACTTTCTAGTGCGTGATTTTATACAAGGGCCTATCATTCCATTATATTTTCACAACTATTGAATGGTTTGAGCCTTGTGGTGGAGTTCTTGAGAGGGGTTTTGATTATAGATACACCTATGGGAGTATAGTTGAGATTTATTTGTTTGTTCAAGAGGCCTTCTCTCGAGGTTTGGGTGTATTGTTATAATATGGGATCTTTATATCCTTGAAATTTATGGCCTTGATTTAATTTTGGGTATGTATTGGTTAGAAGAATAATGAGTACTTATAGAATATTATCATGGGATTATATCATTTAAGTCTGTGAAGGGTGATAATTATATTCTTCATAGAGAATGGTATATCAAGGTGGGTTGTGTAGTCATGGTTCACCAGCAACTGGGGGACATTACATCCTCAATTTCAAGTTTGTTTAATGAAGACGAAGGTTTAATTAAGGACTTATTTCCACCCATATTGGAATAGTTTTAGGATGTATTTACTGAATACATATCAGGTCTTCCACTTGATAGATATGTGGAATTTACTATTATGTTCATGGTAGGGGGAAGAGCTACATTCTATTCCATAATACAAAAAAGAACGAATAGAGTATCAAGAGATCAAGACATTGATGTACGAGTTGAGGGATAAAGGGTTTATCTATTCAAGTGTGTCGCCTTGTGTTATATTTATTTTTTGTTTAAGGAAGGCTGATGGGGTTTTTTTCTCGAGAATTAATTGCCAGAAGTTGAACTAGATGACAGTGAAAAATTGGTATCCATTTTTATGATTCGATGATCGTTATTGCCAATTGAGTGGATCTTCTGTTTTCTCCAAGATCTATTTGGGATCAGGATATCATCAGTTGATATTCCAACCTTCTAATATACTGATGACTACTTTTAGAGGATGGTATGTCCATTAAGACTTCATCATTATTTCATTTGGGATTAAAACATATCTAGTAGTGTTTATGGCCTTGATGGAAAAAATCTTACACCCATACCTAGGAAAATTAATTTTAGTGTTTTTCAATTAAATCTTAGTGTATTCCAAGATTCATGATGGTCATGACAAACATCTTGACATTATCTTGATTACAATGAGAGTGAATCAAATATACGCTATGATATCTATGATTCAATTCATGATTGGTAATCTACCCTTAAATGGTAACATCATATCGAAGTAAGGTGTGTTAGTGGACCTAGATAAAGTTCATGAAGTTGTTTCTTGATAATATCACAAGAATTGTTTTGATATCTATAGATTTGTGGTGATGGTAAGATATTATCGAAGGTTCATCCGGGACTTTTTCCATTTGGAATCACTACATAAGATCATGAACAATAAGGTTGAAAATTTTAATTATTCTCAAGAATTTGATAATAATTTATAGGAGCTAAATTATCACATGAATAAGAAACGAATAAATTGATCCTACCTGAGCCAGGTGAAGATTACAAGGTGTTTTGTGACAATTATTCTATTGGGATTAAACAAGTGTTGATTTATCATATTTAGTTGTGGTGTATAGGTATTAGTATTTTAGGTCACATGAACTAAATTATCCTATGCCTGACTTTGAGTTATCAATTGTAGCGTCCCTTACATGATTAGCCACCCAAATAGTGCTAACTATTCAAGTGCCACTAGCCTAAGGCATGCCTCCCCGTATACCAAATGATTCCGACTAGAAGTGAGGTAGTAAAGTAAAAAATTAATAATACTATATCCTATAAATATACTATTATTGGTTAGAGTAATATTTATAACATGAAGTATAATAAAATACATGGTAGACTTGAACTAGACCAGCCAATGGAGGAAGAAAATTCAATATCAATAAGTAGAAGAATAAATAAATAATCAAAAGCAGTGGAAAATAATTAAACAGGCCAGTATAAAAAATAAACAATAAATACATGTTTTTAATAAAATTCCATACATGTTAATATAAAAAATATGTTTCCAATGGCTGACCAATAAAATTCATACATATATAGAATTCTGATAGAGAAAAAAAACTAAATAGAAGCTCAAACAATGCATGACCTCACAATCATGTTCTAAAATCCATAAAATCAGCTAATAAGATCAAGATCCCCAGGCTAATCCTTTTCCATAATGTAAATTCATAATGTCTACACACCTTCCAAAGTACCTGTGAAGGGTGTGGGACAAATATTAGTAGGGTACCACCCATCTGTGCATACCTAGAATATTTTTTGAAGTATGAATTATATATTAAATAAATGAAGTAGAGTTATGTGTAATGTAAACATAAACTTCACTAATACTCAATAGCCACCAGGAATCCATCATCAACCTCAACTAACTTCAGAAAAATAGAATTAGAGAGGGTACATAGACAATATATTAAGGTACCCCTAATGTCAAGCCTAGGTGAACCCTCAGCTTCCACCTCAATACAAGTAACTCGACACCTTCTGCCTCCTGGTACCTCATATATTAAAATGTACTGACATCTCAAAGTCATTACAAAATCATTTTTATCCAATACTTAGGACCCCTTATCAATTCCCGTGTCTGATCATATCCTGACATCTAGAGGCACAGTGAATTTTGTCTTAAAAACAAATCTATACACACATCCTCAATCATGGTGAGAATCATCCCCAAAATTATAGCCTCTTCGCAGTCATCTGAAGGTTCCTCCCCTTGAATAAGGATTTTTATAGAAAGAAACCCCAATAAAAAATCCTAAGCAGTTGTACTAGGGTCCTCTACACACTCTAGTAGTCAAAAAAACATCATCAATGGAGTCATCATGTGTGTGCATTACTAAAATAAGAACTTCTCCCATCATAATTGAGTATTAATCACAAACAATAATAACATAAGCCACAGAAACAGTAGAACCATTTTCCCCAATGAACAAGTTACTCTAATATGAGGTCAATTACATATTGCATCACAATCCATTCCCATCCTGATAGCCTCACCACCTCAAACCGGTGTCTACGACACCCAATCCTGTAGTCAATACCATTTAAGAATTATAGTACAATCCCAACAAGGGATCGTCATAACACAATCCTGATGGCCTAGAAACCTCATCCTCAGTCTGATCTCATCATAACCCCTTGGGCCTCATTAGTACAATCATAATAAATTATATATAAATATTTCACATTTAATTAATAATTAATTTAATAGAGTTCAATTTCAAATATCATTTTCAATATAAAAAGATAATTCAATTTAATATGATTAAATTGAATCATCAACATAAACAGGAAAATTAATTTTAGAGGTCTTGAATGCCATATATTTGAATAACATCCAAAAATCAATTTAAAAAATCAATTTAAATGAAACTTAATTGTAATGCCCTGACCCCTGTTACCCAGAGTCGGTGCATTATTACATAACATTGGCATGATCAAAAGAAAGTTCAAACCTCGAAAGACCGATTAGTTTAGTAGCCTTGGAAACACTAGATATATTCATAATGTTTTACATTACATCATAAAATGAAAACTACAACAATATAGTCTCCATACTCCAGACTCTTATCCCCTCATACTATCCCTGCAGGTCATTCATAAATTACTTCTTCGCATCCTTGGAAAAATAAAACATATAAAAGGGGTGAGCTCAAATGCCCAGTAAGGATAACAATATAGTGGAAACTTTCATAAATAAGAATAAACATTTGAGGCAATGTATAACTAAAACAAAATCCTTTTAAACTTGAACTTCAACATGGTATGGCAAAAATAAAATGAAATAATTCCATTTACTTATTCATATGGATATTCTACTAATCAAATAATCACATGCAATATCAATAACCACTTTCATAATGATGGAATGCATAATGCCAGACTATCATAACCACATAGCTAAGGCCTCGTGCCAAGACTAAAAATAATATTTTGTCAAGGTCTTGTGCCAAGACACTAGTTTGTCTCATTATACCTACCGATTCATCAAGGAGCTATAGTGGGCTCCACTCGTCACATATTAAGTCCAATTAATTTCCATATGAAAAGGTTTAAACATAACATAACCATTCGTATTAAAACTAGCATACGAAATGTCAATACATTCTCTATAAACCATGAATGGTATAAAAATAAGACATCCACAGTCCAACATATCACAAAACCTTTAATACAATATGTATTTTTTGTATCATAATAAATCATCTTCAAATAAGCTTAAAATCCATCAATGGATGTTGACATAAATGAAATCAAAACTCTTTTTAAAGACATATCTCTTTCTATTTTGAAATAATTTAAGAGTCATATATCTATAAAATAAAACATTTTCTTTGAAAATATTCCTTATGATTTTAAGGGAAGATTCGATGATTTTATAATGGAGAAAAATAGCCGCACCCGCCGTATAAGTTAAAAAAGCATTCTTACCTAAATTCTGTCGAAAAGGTTAAAAAGGACCTTGTTTGGAAAACGACAGAAAGATTCCTTTATAAACTTATCGTAAAAAGTAAACAAGGGTATAAATGAATCTATACCATAGTCTTCAAAATATTAGAAATGATTTGAAATACATTTTTAAGAAACATGGATGTGGATGATTAAGAGGTCCCAGTAGATAATCACGTGTAAATAACCTCGGATAATGAAGAGATTGTGAAATAACCCTAACCTTGTACTTTTCCTTGGTTGGGGTAGGTTAAAATCTTGTATAATTGTGAAATAATTGTTATTAAATTATACAAGAATCATATATATTAATATGATATCATATATGATCTTTTAACATTGCTTTGTTAATAATATTTTAGAATTATCATCGTTTCGGGTGTTAACTTACTCATTTTCTTTTATATGTTTTTTTATATAACCCATGTTTGTTATGGATAGCTTGTACCTCATTCATATCCATAATTATATAAATTCCTTAAAAATTATTTTTAAATCATCAAATGATAATTATACTTGAATGGATACGATGGAGAATGAATCTCATAACGTTCGTGGATACGGTAGTCCGTACATACGCACGAGCGACAATATCATTCTTTTGATAATAAAATAATATTTAATTGGATGGTATATAATATATACAGAATCATTATCATGTTATATTTATTATTTAAATTCATTAAACATCATTATTATAACCATCCAAATAATAATGTTTCGAATAACAATTACACCACGACGTGGAGACGGTAAGTCGTACGTATGCACGTATGGTGACCTGTCATTAAAAGGATAGATAGAATACTGAATATGGTTGTACCATATTTATAATAATATCAAATTATATATAATATATAGGATTTATTATTTTATAATGGTAATAAGAAAGATAGAGGAAGTGGAAGAAGAAAGGAACTTGAAAAGGGGTGGTGAAATCATTACTTCTTCTTTGGGTTCTTTCTTTTTATTTGATCAAAAGGGATCTGTAGGATGGCTTTATGACTAAATTAAGGACACTAAGATGAAGTGAGGGAATTTTGGAGAGTATTTTCATAGTGTTTGGCCGATCCAAATGGCTTTGAAGGTGTGAATTAATGAGAAGGGGGAGTTCCCTTTTATAAGAGGGGTGAGGGGCACCTTTGGAAAAGCTAGAAATATAATTTTATAATAAACTCATATTCGGTTTATAATGGCTCCAAAGTGGATTATTTAGTTGTTAAGGTGGTGATGGGTCGAAAATCACTCAAACAATAGGATTTAGATAGGTTTGGGTAACTATACTAACCTTATCTTTAATTATTAACTCTTAGTTAATTAGTTTGACACTTACCATGTCACTTTTTATTTTTATATTATATAGTAAATAAACATACTATATACCTCCAAGAGACCCCCCAAGTGGTCTATTAATGATACACCTATCATGATATAAGTCTCTTGTCCGATCATTAGATTTTTAGTAATTGAATATCAATTAATAATATAGTATTTGTTTTAAAAACTCTTTTTTGTCAATTTTGACACTATATGGAAAATTGATTTTTCTGAAACTCATAACAGAATGATTACTTCTACAAAAGTTAATTAAATAATTCCTAATATTCCTTATTAACCTAGAAATTTAGTGTAATTCATAAAAATTCTCACATTATATTTATTGGGGTATTTATAATATCAATTATTTTCATTTTTCACTATTATGGTAATTACTACATCATCATTGGGTCATAAATAAATTAAATTATTTAATGTCTAAAAATTATAAATAAAATATAATTATGTATTAAATCTTCTTAGATTTATAATGAATATTTATAATTGAATTTATCGTATGTGTAACCCTATATTAAAAATGTTTTAGTAAATAATCTTTGATTTTAACTCTTTTAACTCTTCTTTGAATTAAATAATAATAAATGTCCTAATCTAATCCAAGTGGACCTAAATGATAATATTTTATTCCTAAGGTTGTTTTTGGTCGAGATACACTTGTCCAATAGAATTAGGACATGTGTTATGGGAATATTAATATCATTTTCACCCTTAATTACCCTATTTACTTTTAACCGTGGTAAATAAAAGTTAAAAGTTACTATTCATCGAAAATTATTTTCATCTCATGGAACCACATTTTACTCCTTGATATTAACTGTGTCTCTCGGATTTTTGAAATTCCACTCACAGAAGCGGTAAAACTTAGTTTTATGAAAAATTCAGTTTTTTTTACTACCACTTAGTGGTTTCACTATTCATCAAAAAATGAAGTTTCTCAGAAAAATACCAAAAATTCACCCTAGGCTAATTCCGATATTCCAAATCCAAAAAATAAAGATAATTTTGAAAAATAAAATTTATAAATTTCAAAAAGTGGGTATTACTATTCATAATGGCTAGTTTGATTGGTTGCGGTGTGTCAGAACTCGGTGTTGCGTACAATACACGCTATTGCATTATTCAAAGAGAAGCGTACCGTAGAAGCTTGGGGTGTTACATTCTCCCCTACTTCAAATAATTTCATCCTCAAAATTTCTATAATACTACCGCATGAAAAGACTCAGGTGGTTCTTCATCATAAGTTCCTCGGGTTCCCACATTGCCTCTTCCATCTTATGATTTCTCCACAAGACTTTTACCAGACGAGTCGTCCGGTTTCTCAGTACTTGTTCTATCGTATCAAGAATCTTGACAGGCTCTTCCCAATAAGACATATTGGGTTCCAGTTCTAATTCTTCATTGGTGAGTACATGCATTGGGTCAGGCATGTATTTCCTCAACAGAGATACGTGGAACACATCGTGAACTTTGGAGAGACTTGGAGACATTGCCAATCGGTAAGCTACAGGCCCAATTCGTTCTAGAATTTCGAAAGGTCCGATGTACCTGGGACTCAATTTACCTTTCTTACCAAAACGTATGACTCCCTTCCATAGAGATACCATCAGGAAAACATGATCACTAACTTGAAATTCCAAATCCTTCCTTCAATTATCGGCATAGCTCTTTTGCCTACTTTGAGCTGCTTTGATATGGTTTTGGATTACCTTCACCTTTTATATCGTTTCCTCCACCAGTTCTGGGCCTACAGGTTTTCTTTAACAAACATCATCCCAAGAAGTTGGTGTGCGACATATATTTCCATATAACGCTTCATATGGTCCCATATGAATACTTGAATGGAAGCTATTGTTATAGAAAATTTCTACCAGAGGTAAATATTGATCCCACATAGCCTGAAAGTCAAGTGAGCAGGATCTCAACATGTCTTCTAAGGTTTGAATAGTTCGCTCTGATTGTCCATCTGTTTGAGGGTGGTAGGCAATGCTCAAATGATGTTCAGTATCCAAGGCTTTTTGAAGACTTTTCCAGAATCTTGAAGTAAAACGAGGATCACAATCATTAACAATCGATAGGGGTACTCCATGAAGTCTCACCAAATCATTAATATATAGTCTTGTTAGACGATCCAGTAGTAGATCTTCTCTTATTGCATGAAAATGTGCTAACTTGGTAAGATGATCAATAACAACCCATATTGCATCATTCCTTCTAGGAGTCTTTGGTAGTCCAATGACAAAGTCCATCGTGATATTATCCCATTTCCACTCAGGTATGGGATGAGGTTTCAATACTCCACCAGGATGTTGCCTTCCATCTTTCACTTGTTGATAAACCATACATCTTGACACAAAATCAGAAATATCCCTCTTCATTTTATCCCACCAAAAATGTTCCTTCAAGTCTCTATACATTTTGGTCCTCCCAGGGTGTATAGAGAAAATGGAACTATGAGCATCATCCAGTAATTCCCTTTTTAGATCTAGTATATCAGGAACACAAAGTCTCTTCCCAAATTTCAAAATTCCATCTTCACACACAAAGTCTCTCAATCTCCCATCATTCACAGCTTTAATCTTCTTTTTAAATTCTTCATCATCGGTCTGACAACTCCTAATACTTTCTAGTAAAGATGATTTGGCAAATATTTGAAAAAGCATTGAGGTTTCATCTTCTCTGATTATTCCCATGTCCATCTTTAATAGATCCATGAAAATTGGATCCCTTTCAATTCTCATATTGTTCAAAACTCCCTGATCTTTTCTGCTCAAAGCATCTTCCACTTTGTTTGCTTTCCCTGGGTGGTAGTGTATCGTACAATCATAATCCTTGAGTAATTCAAGCCATCTATTTTGCCTCATGTTGAGTTCTTTTTGTGTGAAAATATACTTCAAACTCTTGTGATCAGTATAAATATCACATTTTTCACCATAGAGGTAGTGTCTCCATATCTTAAAAGCAAAGATCATAGCTACTAACTCGAGATCATGAGTAGGATAGTTTTGTTCATGAATTTTCAACTGTCGTGATGCATAGGCAATAACCCTATCATTCTTCATAAGGACACAACCAAGTCCTTTCTTCGATGCATCACTATAAATTACGAACCCATAATTCCCCGATGGTAGAGTCAATATAGGAGCATTAACTAATATTCTCTTCAGTTCTTCAAAACATTCTTCACACTCTTTTGTCCAAACAAATTTAACCCATTTACGTGTGAGATTTTTTAATGGGTTAGCCAACCGGGCAAAATTCCGGACGAAACGTCGACAATAACCTGCTAAACCAATAAAACTACATACCTCAGTTATACTCATAGGTGCTGGCCATTCTTGGATTGCCTTGGAAATAGAAGGATCAACAGAGATTCCTTCTTTAGAGACAATATGTCCATGAAAAGAAATCTCCTAAAGCCAGAATTCACATTTTCTAAACTTCCCATATAATTCATGTCTTCTCAGAGTCTTCTGGATAATGCGCAAGTGATTTTCATGATCTTCATAGCTTTTGGAGTATACCAAGATATCATCAATAAATACCACCACAAATTCCTCAAGATATTCCTTGATAAACTCTATTACTCAGATCCATGACTATAGAGGGTGAATTAGTCAATCCAAAAGGAATTACTGTAAACTCGTAATGCCCGTACCTGGTTCAAAATGCTGTCTTCGGAATTTCTTCCTTCATCACACAAAACTGATGGCATCTAGATCGAAGGTCAATCTTTGAAAAGTATTGATCTCCATGCAGTTGGTCAAATAAATCATCAATGCGAGGTAGGGGATACTTTTTCTTTATTGTTATAGCATTGATCTCCCTGTAGTCGATACATAACCTCATAGATCAATCTTTCTTTTTAACAAAAAGAACAGGGGGTCCCCATGGAGAAACACTAGGGAAAATAAATCCCTTATTACTCAATTCCTCTAGTTGTTTCTTTAGTTCAACTAATTATACAGTGGCCATTCTATAAGGGGTCTTCGATATAGGCCTTGATGCATGAATTAAATCAATGGAAAACTCAACTTCTCATTCTAGAGGATGTCTAGGTAAATCGTCTGGAAACACATCTACATATTCTTTCACAACAGGTACATCCTCTATTTGAACATTCCTTTCCTCACCCACTATAATTTCATCCTCTTCCTCCCCAAGAATTAAATTTAGTTGAGATACTGGGGGTGGATCTAGATTATAATTAGGTGGTGACGATTCTGCTCTAAAGATAAGGTGTTCCTTATCATCATCATCAAAAATTGTAACCTCCTTCTTCTTACAATAAATCATTGCATCATGGTCCGAAATCCAATCCATGTCAAGGATTATATCAAACTCAATCATAGGTATGATGATGATATCATGGATAAAGAACATTTATGTGCACTAATGGGGATTGATTCAAAAAACATTGTTGCAATGATACTTCCATAGGGAGTTTTAACTGACAACTCCCTTGTTAAATCAAATTGGAAATATCTAATTTTGTTAGTAAACTGGGACGATATGAAACAATGCGATGATCCAGAATCAAATAATGCATTTTCTAAACTTGAGGAAACCATTAAATTACCTGCCAACATGCCTTTTGGAGCTTCTACCCCAGCAGTAGTGATAGCATAAGCTTGGCCTTGATCCCTTGTCCTTTTCTGAGGTATGTTCCCCTGACGCGTAGGACATTCATTTGCATAATTCCCCATCTCCCTGCAATTGTAGCATTGGAAATTGGTAGCTTCCTTCTTCCCCTTGCAGTCACGAGCATGGTGTCCCTTTTCACCGAACTTGTAAGAGACTCCCGTTCTTTTTTAAGCAAGTACCGGGGTGTTTATCTCCACATTTATTGCAGGATGGATATTCAAATTTTCCATTCTTCCCTTTATTTCCATTCCCATATTGATTAGCAGATCTATTCTTCTCTTTCTTTGCATTAAAGTCATATAACCTAAAGAATTCATTTTCTATATTGATAGCACATGAGACAATGTCTTCGTACGATGATAAGGATTGTGAGAGTAATGCTCGATGAATAAATGGTTTTAACCCATCAAAGAAACGATCAATCTTACTTCTTGGGTTACATATATAATCTCTAGAATACCTTGCTATCCTTGTAAAGATAGACTCATACTTTGCGACATTCTCGTCCTTATTTAGTCTCAGACACATAAATTGCCTTTCCATGTCTTCTCGATGGTCACGAGGAAAGTATTTTTCTAAAAACAGATCTTCAAACTCCCTCCATTCCATATTTGATACTGCATAATCTTCCTTCGTGTTTTGAATCAGTGACCACCATTGATCAACATCTTCAGTGAGGCGATAAACTGCCATGACAACGTTTTCCCTTTCACTACTCCCCAAATCCTGAAATATTTTCTCTAGGGAACTTATCCATTGCTGAGCTACTAAGGGATTTGTACTCCCATTGAATGTTGGTGGTTCCTACCTCATGAAGCGATCTAACATTGATCCTCCACGCTGTGGATTGGGGTGCTCTATAAGGGTAAGGTTATTATTCATAACCTGAGTGAGTTGCCCAGTATGGTGATTAGCTGATCGGCACCAGTTACATCACCAACTCCACTATAATTATCTTGGGAAGGAGGGAAATCCCTACATGGAGTGCGTGCATTGATACCGTTTTCATTTCTTCCACTAGGCGCCATTTCTAAACAATGGCATAAACTAGATCAGTTTATGAATCAAAATACATAATTTCATACTTATAAAATACTTAACATAAATTGTACTATTTATGGATATAATCCATAATCATAAAAAAAAATTCTTTGAGAAAATATATACTCATAAACCCTTCATAATGATTTGTCATGAAAATGAGAGTTATCCTAAGAATATCCCCCGGGAGTGTCGTAACCAAGAGTGCAACAAGCCCCATTGTCGTGCACCAGTTCCCGTTCGAGTCTAGCTCAAAGCGGTGTTTTCGGGTTTTACCCGTAGGTACATATGTGACAGAGCCACCTCTACCTGTTCGTATCCAGACAGGGATGTATTTCTCGGAAAACTCACAAAATCTCTATAATACCAAAATTCTAGGAAGTTCAACTATACTAATCCTCGAAGTCCATCTTAAATCTATGTGCTCTAATCAGAGTTTATCTAAATCTAGCTTCCAAGGTTTGTACTAAACGTTCTCTGATACCAACTGTAATGCCCTGACCCCAGTTTCCTAGAGTCGGTGCATTATTACATAACATTGGCATGATCATAAAAAAGATCAAATCTCGAAAGACCGATTAGTTTAGTAGCCTTGGAAACACTAGATATATTCATAAAGTTATACATTACATTATAAAATGAAAACTACAACAATATAGTCTCCATAGTCCACACTCTTATCCCCTCATACTATCCCTGCAAGTCATTCATAAATTACTTCTTCACATCCTGAGAAAAATAAAACATAGAAAAGGGGTGAGCTCAAATGCCCAGTAAGGATAACAATATAGCGGAAACTTTCATATTTAAGAATAACCATTTAAGGCAATGTATAACTAAAACAAAAGCCTTTTAAACATGAAAATAAACATATTATGGAAAAAATAAAATGAAATATCACCATTTACTTATTCATATAGATATTCTACTAATTGAATAATCACATGTAATATCAATAACCACTTTAATAATGATGGAATGTATAATTATAGACTATCATAACCACATAGCCAAGGCCTCCTGCAAATACTACAAATAAGATTTTATCAAGGACTTATGCCAAGACACTAGTTTGTCTCATGAGATCTACCGACGCATTGAGGAGCTATAGCGGGCTCCACCCATCACATATTAAGACCAATGCATTCCCATATGAAAAGGTTTAAACATATAATAAACATTCGTATTAAAAATATCATACGAAATGTCAATACATTCTCCATAAACAATGAATGGTATAAAAATAACACATCCACAATCAAACATAATCCAAAACCTTCAATACAATATGGATGTTTTGTATCATAATAAATCTACATCAAATAAGCTTAAATCCATCAAAGGATGTTGACATAGATGAAATCAAAACTATTTTTAGAGAAATATCTCTTTCTATTTTTAAATTATTTAAGAGTCGTATATCTATAAAATATTAAATTTTCTTTGAAAATATTCATATAATCTTGTAAGGTAAGCTTCTATGATTTTATAACGACGGAAAATAGCCTAACCCACCGTATAAGTTAAAAAAAATTCTTACCTTAATTCTGTCGAAAAGGTTAAAACAGACCTTGTTTGGAAAATGACTGAAAGATTCCTTTATAAACATAACATAAAAAAGTCAACAAGGGTATAAATGAATCTATATCATAGTCTTTAAAATAGTAAGAATTATTTGAAATACATTTTTAAGAAACATGGATGTGGATGATAAAGAGGTCCCAGTAGACAATCACGTGTAAACAACCTCTGATAATGAAGTGATTGTAAAATAACCCTTACGTTGTAATTTTCCTTGGTTGGTGTAGGTTAACCTTCTGTATAATGGTGAAATAATTTTTATTAAATTATACAAGAATCATATATATTAATATGATATCATATATGATATTTTAACATTTCTTTGTTAATAATATTTTAGAATAATCGTTGTTTCGGGTGTTAACTTAATCATTTTCTTTTATATGTTTTTTTAGGCCATGTTTATTATGGATAGGTTGTATATTATTCATATCCAAAATGATATAAATTCCTTAAAACATTTTTTTTAAATCATCAAATGATAATTATACTTGAATGGATACGATGGAGAATGAATCTCATCGCGTTCGTGGAGACGGTAGTCCGTACGTACGCACGAGCGACAATATCATTCTCTTGATAATAAAATAATATTTAATTGGATGGTATATAATATATACAGAATCATTATAATGTTATATTTATTATTTACATGAATTACACATCATTATTATAACCATCCAAATAATAATGTTTTGAATAACAATTACACCACAACGTGGAGACGGTAAGCCGTACGTACGCACGTATGGTGACATGTCATTCAAAGGATGGATAAAATATTGAATATGGTTGTACCATATTTATAATAATATCAAATTATATATAATATACTAGATTTATTATTTTATAATGGTAATAACAAAGATAGAGGAAGTGGAAGAAGAAAGGAACTTGAAAAGTGGTGGTGAAATCATTACCTCTTCTTCGGGTTCTTCCTTTTGATTTGATCAAAAGGGATCCCTAGGTTGGCTTTCTGACTAAAGTAAGGCCTCTGGGATGAATTGAAGGAAGTTTAGAGAGTATTTGGGTAGAGTTTGGCCGAGCCAAATGGCTTTGAAGGTGTGAATTAATGAGAAGGGGGAGTTCCCTTTTATAAGAGGGGTGAGGGGTACCTTTGGAAAAGCTAGAAATAATATTTTATAATAAATTCATATTCGGTTTATAATGGCTCTAGAGTAGATTATTTAAAGGTTAAGGTGGGTATGGGTCAGAAACCACTCAACCAATAGGATTTAGACAGGTTTGGGTTACTATATTAACCTGATCTTTAAGTATTAACTCTTAGTTACTTACTATATACCTCCAAGTGACCCCCAAGTGGTCCATTAATGATACACCTATCATGATATAAGTCTCTTGGTCTAACCATTGATTTTAATGAAATGAATATCAATTAATAATATAATATTTGTTTTAAAAACTCTTTTATGTCAATTTTGACACTATTTGGAAAATTGATTTTTCTGGAAATCATAACAGAATTATTACTTCCAACAAAGTTAATTAAATCATTCCTAACATGTTATATTAACCTATAAAATTAGTTTAATTCATAAAAATTCTCAAATTATATTTATTGGGGTATTTATAATATCAATTATTTTAATTTTTCACTATTATGGTAATTACTGCATCATCATTGGGTCATAAATTAATTTAATTAGTTAATATCTAAAAATTATAAATGAAATATAATTATGTAGGAAATATTTTTAGATTTCTAATGAATATTTATAATCAAATTTATCTTATTTGTAACCCTATATTAAAAAAAATTAATAAATAAACAATGATTTTAACTCTTTTAACTCTTCTTTGAATTAAATAATAATAAATGTCCTAATCTAATCCAAGTAGACCTAAATGATAATATTTTATTCCTAAGGTTGTTTTTGGTTGAGATACACTTGTCCAATAGAATTAGGACGTGTGTTAGGGTAATATTAACATCATTTTTCCATTAATTACCCTATTTCCTTTTAACCGTGGTAAATAAAAGTAAAAAGTTATTATTCCCAAAAAAAATTCATCTCATTGAACCACATTTTACTCCTTGATATTAACCGTGTCTCTCGGATTTTTGAAATTCCACTCACAGAAGCGGTAAAATTATGTTTTATGAAAAATTCAGTTTTTTTAACAACCACTTAGTGGTTTCACTAATTATCAAAAAATGAGGATATTCAGAAAAATACCAAAAAATCACCCTAGGCTAATTTCAATATTCCAAATCCAAAAATGAAGTTCATTTTGAAAAATAAAATTTATAAATTTCAAAAAGTGGGTATTATTATTCATAACGGCTAGTTTGATTGGTTGTGGTGTGTTAGAACTCGATGTTGCGTACAATACACGCTATTGCATTATTCAAAGAGAAGCGTACCATAGAAGCTTGGGGTGTTACTTTACTCCCAACTAATTTTCCCTATAGAGAGATAGTCTCTAACACTTGATCGAGAAAATATGGTAATTTTCATTGTCAACAACATACTATGGATCATAATGTCATTTTGATATGAACCAATAGGTATAAATAGGTCTCACTCAATATACCCATAAGAATTCTCAAATATTCCACACTAATAAGATTTTTAAAGAACATATCAAGTTATAAACCTCCTATCATGGATTCCTAGATGTAGAAACATATGATTTTGCGCTCTAATTTGAAGTGGGTAAAAGTATATCTATGTTTCCATAAACTGTTATGAAGATTTTGAAAAAAGTATCAAATAGGATTATCACTCCGTGAGGAAAAAGTGAAGTTATGTAGTGTCTAGGTTGAGGTTATCCTTAGTGAGATACATCTGATGCACCTTATAGATCCAAAAATGAAGCAATGATGAAGGATGGAGAGAAATCTAGATGAGGATAGCATGATGAGGGTTTTTCCTATAGACTGAACGACCAAGGCAGAAAAAAGAAAGGAAAAATAAATAAAAAAAAAAGAATAAAATCACAAAAAACACCTTGTACAAGATTCATTGTTTACTTGGATGGTTTTCCAAACCGTATGCAAACCGTGCGAGCTACATTGTCAACTTACAACCTAAAAGGAATACCTCTCAAGACATTCCCTAGATGTGAGAAATCATTATAGAATCCCTATGAAACTATTGTAGAGAACCTCTCAAGACAATGAACATCCCGTACATGGTTTACCCAGACCATGCAGTTGTTCAAAATGAGATGCAAGATTACCTGGAAGAGGCTATACAATTTTCCCTAAATAATGAACCCTCAAATATTATTTAAAAAAATTATATTTAGACTCTGACTCTCCCAAACCCATTTCTAAACCACCAAGGATTTCAACCATGATTTAAAATCAATATTCAAACATGATATAGTACTATCATAACTATCAAAAATTTGTTTCAATCAATGATATAGAAAATGACATAGCCACTAATTGAAAAAGATTAAATCGGGAGTAGTTTTTGACCCAACTTAGAAATACCAAGGATTACATAATCTCTCCAAATTAATATATCTCATCTCCAAGATATCAAATGGGACATGGATATGGAACCCAACATATACTTCCCATTAGAAATGTACCCGAACTACACCACTCTAAAGTGTATAGGATAATTTTTTCATGGGGGCTCCCAAGAATATGAATTTCCCAACCCAATACCTAATTGAAAAAAACCACAAATTACACATAGGTCCAAATACCAATTCTGAGACCCATGGTCCTCCCATAACAAATCATCTGTCTTGTACCTCACAAGGTTTTCAAGTGTCGCTTTCATGACCGATCGTAGTCCTTCACCGCATTAGTGACTGTATCATGCCCATGGTTCCCATAGAATCATTGAGGTCCCGAATCTCCTAAAATGAACCAATAAATCTTGGTTCCTCTGATAACATTCGTGTACTGCACCATCATGGTGCCCAGATTCCTCACACCATTGATATGTCTCACATATATTTCATGATCTGGTGCCTCACACCATAGAAACCCTTATCCAATGATGGTCCAAAGAGAACCCAATGCCTCAAACCACATATATATATTTATATATATCATGCATATGATATTATTCCAACCTACTAAACAGTATCTCTTTATTCAATATAAAACTAGTGCTCTTCAGGCATCCATATGGTCATGCCGAAAAAGGTTATTCCAAAAAAGCATGACTGGGCCTGTTGCGTACCTCTAAATATAATATTCTTACAATCGTAAACAGACCCTAATTGTTATATAGTGTAAAACTATCCCAAATCATGACTACCTACTTCCTAAATTACCTACAGTGCTACTCAAGGCACCAGCCACTGTCTTCACTGAAAGGTCTCAATATCTCTCCCATGACCTCCATGTGAAGTTGATACATGGCTACCCTCACTTGGAACTAATACTAAACCGAATATAGGGGCCAATAGCTACCCATAAACTCGTTCTTCAACTAGAAAATAATGTATCTTCATGAAAATATTGAAATTTCTAAACATACCACATGACAGAAACTCATTTGGATACTTCTCAAACTGATTCGTTACAAGTGCAATCTTACCCTATTGCAAACACAACATAGAAGTTCCACTAAGAGTTGATCTGATAGAATCATTGGCATGACTGCCTTGCTAGAACTCATCTCTTCCTCTCTCCCTTGAGTCCAATGAATCACCACTGAAGTCACTTGAATAAACTATCCACCTCAACTATGAACTATCCTTTATATTTCCCTTGGATATGTGTGCTTGGTTCACTACCTTGGATAATGAGGCCAATCTAAAGATGTTCAATTTTATTTGAATGATGTGGCACAAACCATCCTCAAAATGCCTCACCCTATATGTGTCATCTCTTACCATGATTAGTTAAAAGAGACACATCTCAGTAAATGTCACTTCATAGTCCATGACATATATGTCACCCTAATGAATGTTCATGAAATCGTTATCCCTTTCATACGTCAATTCCTTCAAGAAAAAATTATTGATGAATCTTCCTAAAAATCCTTCCAGACCAAACCCTCGTGTCAGGCATCCTGCACCAGCACATCCTACCATGCATAGATGGTCATCTGGGCATATAGGTGGATAGATTGGGCCTCCACCGTAGAGGTATATCCAACTTCTCAAAGATCATCTTCCTACCCTCAATCCAGTTCTCAACCACCAATGGACCACTATCACCCTGGAAAATTATTGGGCTATTCCCCTAGAACTCCCACATATGATATTCCATTTTTGTCTTTACTACAAAAGCATCCCTATTAATACCCTATAAAACCCCTACCAGTTATGACTAGAGATGTTCATGGATCCATGGACCAAAAGTAGTGAAATCTATAGGCTTTATTAACTTCAGTAAAACTTGTGACCATCCCAGATCCTATTTTTGAAAATACATGTTCTCCAGTGGTAATGTTCCATCATCCTTCTAATGCTGCATTGATCCATTCAGATGATACCCACTGAATACCATTAATTTTCAGATAGACCATATATATATATATATATATATATATATATATATATGTAACAAATATATCTAACAAAAATAGAGAAATTAGTAAATGGTAGTGCATCAACACTACCCATACTCTCCCCCACCGCAACCATGCCACATGACATCCTGACCTCGTGGCCTCCTTACCCTCCCTCAATAGATCCCAGTATAATATAATCCCTATGAATAACCTGTCCCAATGAACTACATCACCCCAAACTGACAACCATGTTAACCAACCTCGTGATCAAAATCACCTCATGCCACTATATCGGCCTACTCCAATAATATCCAATCACAATTAAAACCACATGAAATTTCATATATATATGAAAATCACATTTCATAAATAATTCACATTCAAAACTACTGATCTCATAGGTATTTCACATTTTATTAAGGCCTTTGATATTTATCTCATGATATAATTATTTTACAAGGAATACATTCATTTCTAAATTTTAAATACCCTTAAATATTCTTATCAAAACCCAAAAAAACCAAGAAATCGCAATCCACAATGCCATACTGGGCCCAGGTTCCTAATTATCCAATACCTCATGAGGTCAAGGGACACATATCACCATAAGATTACAATTCACTACCATATGAACCACTCAATGTGGAAATCAGATAAAGAGTTATATAAGATAAATTCAACGACATTTCCAACCCATGGAATCTCAATCCATCACTAATACACGGGGTTCAATATCCCAAGAATGAGTTTGAAATCTAGTTTAACATTACCAAATATCTAGTCTACCATATCCCAAATCGTAAGACAAGAGGAAATAAATATGAAGTATCTGACTCATTAGTA